>CM054183.1:31698974-32168974 GCA_028829895.1 Sinotaia quadrata | reverse complement strand
TTCTTGACAATCAAGTGTTTGGTCAGCACATTATGTCAATATGTACTCACGTGATATTATGTCAATATGTACTCACGTGATATTATGTCAATATGTACTCACGTGATATTATGTCAATATGTACTCACGTGACCTTATATCAATATACACTCATGTGACGTTATGTCATTATGTATTCACGTGACCTTATATCAATATACACTCATGTGACTTTATGTCAATATGTACTCACGTGACCTTATATCAATATACACTCATGTGACTTTATGTCAATATGTACTCACGTGAGTAAATGATAGTGTGCACTGCTACTTGAAGTTAATGACTATCTCGAGATTGTCTTTGTCAGGGACAAGATGAAGAAATTAAATAGCGAACTAGATGAATTATATTTCTTGTCGACAATACATAAGTATTCAGCTCAAAGGTCCGTCAACGATTTTGTCTCACAGAACAGAACCCGTTCTATTATTATCTGATGATATTATTTCGTGATTTTTATTTCTTTCTCACTATGTTTAATTGTTCTTTCTTAATGTTTATTTATTCTTTCCTGGTGTTTATTTGTTCTTTAGGCAATCATTGGTTCTTTTATTATGTTTAGTTTTCTTTCTTCGTGTTTATTTGTTCTTTTTTGTTGCTGGTTGGGTCTTTAGTGACGTTTATTTAATTGTTTTCAATTGCTATTGTTCCCACGATCTGATTTTCAAACTTAAACTAAACGATGAAGGCATAATTGTTCGAAATTATTTTTATTTTCACTTAATGATTCTGAAATCAGATCTTATAAGTACACAGACAATTATTTAGTCATAATTCTAAATATTATATGCACACAGACAAGTATTTAGTCCTAAATCTAAATGCACAGGTCAATTATTTAGTCCTAAACCCAAATATTATAGGCATACAGACAGTTACTTAGTCCTAAAACCAGATGTTCCTAAACCCAAATATTATATTCACAAGATAATTACTTAGTCTTAAATCAAAATGTTATATCAACATAGAGAATAATTTAGTTTTAAATCCAAAATATTACATGCACAGAGACAATTATTTAGTCTTAAATCCAAACGTTATATGCATACAGACAATTATTCAGTCCTAAATTGAAATGTTATATGCTTACAGACAATTATTTAGTCCTAAACCCAAATTTTATATGCACACAGACAATTATTTAGTCCTAAACCCAAATTTTACATGCACACAGACAATTATTTAGTCCTAAATTGAAATGTTGCACACAGACAATTATTTAGTTCTAAATCCAAATATTAAATGAACAATTAATGCCACACAAAATGTCGTCTTACATAACAGCAAAAACTATCGTCATAAATAATAGCAATAAGTACCGTAATGCCTAATGTCGTCATAAATAATAGCAATAAGTACCGTAATGCCTAATGTCGTCATAAATAATAGCAATAAGTACCGTAATGCATAATGTCGTCATAAATAATAGCAATAAGTACCGTAATGCATAATGTCGTCATAAATAATAGCAATAAGTACCGTAATGCATAATGTCGTCATAAATAATAGCAATAAGTACCGTAATGCATAATGTCGTCATAAATAATAGCAATAAGTACCGTAATGCATAATGTCGTCATAAATAATAGCAATAAGTACCGTACTGCATAATGTCGTCATAAATAATAGCAATAAGTACCGTAATGCATAATGCCACAAAATGTTTCGTGAAAAATACTATATTGTGAATAATACACTAATGAAATATATCATGAAAAATAACATCGTGAAATATCTTATAAAATGAAGTTGTCACCAAAGAACGTCAGCTGATCTGTAACAATAAGCTTGAATGAAATATAATACTTTCAAAAGTAATATGCAGACATTTCTCCCACCCCCTACCCTTAAAAGCGTCGCTGTTTTTAAAATCCCTTTACTGTCATCCACTGATGTAGTTAATTGGTCCACACCCTCTGTAAACGTTTGTCTTGTTAAAGCACCATTTTCTGTAAAAGTAGTCTTTTGTGGTTGACATGAGACTCTCGTTAATCAGAAAAACGCACGATTTGAAATGCCATTCATGACTTTGCTTTCTTTACATTTTTTATTTTATGTATTTTCTTTTATTTCGTTCTCGCAAATGAGACAGGTATAAATTAAAGGACCCTCTCTCTGTTTTGAATTTTAAAAAAGTTATAACACCAGGATCGTGATTTCAGTTTTATGTACAGCACTCAATCTTATTTGCAGGTCGTACTTTTTATTCCCTTTTTCAATTCTCTCTCTCATTGTTTCCTCTTAATCTCTCGCTCTCTCATTGTTTCCTCTTAATCTCTCGCTCTCTCATTGTTTCCTCTTTCTCTCTCTCTCTTTCTCTCTCTTTCTCTCTCTCTCTCCCCTTCTTATCTATTCTCTTTTCTCTATCGTCTCTTGGTCTCGCTCTCTTCAACACCTCTATCTTTTATACACACACACGCGCGCACACACACAGTCACACTCACACACTCATACACGCGTGCACGTTAAATATAATTTGTCCATAATCATTCATAAATTGTTACAACAGAAGACAGCAACTTGCGAGAAAGCACTGATGTTAGCGAAACTGCAGACATTTGCTGACTAGGAGAGTTTGTCTGAAGTATTCTTTGCAATAGTGTGCTCACTTTTTGGAGACGTGTGCTCACTTTGTGAAGACGTATGCTCACTTTGTGAAGACGTGTGCTCACTTTGTGGAGACGTGTGCTCACTTTGTGAAGACGTATGCTCACTTTGTGAAGACGTGCTCACTTTGTGAAGACGTGCTCACTTTGTGGAGACGTGTGCTCATTTTGTGGAGACGTGTGCTCTCCTTGTTTTGAAATAACTCTGAGGAGATCGCTTTTCATTTGATCTAAGTGGACGAAAGAAGAAGATTCTGACTTTTTAAATGATATTTTAGTTTCTTTAAATTTTATCAAGTAAAGATAATTGCAATGAAGTTGTAGAATTCAGGTAAAAATAATAAGTGATTAAGCTGTGCCAGACTGAAATATTGTAACACTCAATTTGTGAACAATATCTTGGAATGAATGAGAACTGCTTCAGTCAAACACAACATTACGTCGAGAACTTTATTTTGAATGAGAACTGCTTCAGTCAAACACAACATTACGTCGAGAACTTTATTTTGAATTAGAACTGTTTCAGTCAAACACAACATTACGTCGAGAACTTTATTTTGAATGAGAACCGTTTCAGTCAAACACAACGTTACGTCGAGAACTTTGCTTTGAATTAGAACTGTTTCAGTCAAACACAATGTTACGTCGAGAACTTTGCTTTGAATTAGAACTGTTTCAGTCAAACACAACATTACGTCGAGACCTTTGTTTTGAATTAGAACTGTTTCAGTCAAACACAACATTACGTCGAGACCTTTGTTTTGAATTAGAACTGTTTCAGTCAAACACAACATTACGTCGAGAACTTTGTTATGAAAAGTACGCGCTGCATCAGGCAATCACATTATTAAGCACGGAGGGTGGGAAGAAGAAGGAGGGGTGTATCGATAAATCAGAATATTGATGAGAGAGTAGATATATAGGAAAAAAAATATATGACGCTCGATCAGATAGTTAAGCTGACGGTGAGAATGAGGTAAACCTGAACCTGCAAGAAAGGTGCTGTTGAAATATTGTGCAGGAAAGAACCAGTCTCCTTCCCCTCAATCTTTTCCTGTGAACTTTTGCCAGCACTGTAAACATTTTAAAAGAAATAATAATAATTTCAGGCATTGCAGTCTGATTAACATTACGCAGTAGAGTTTCTGAGTATCGTTAGTGCAGGATTTGACAACGTCATGTTAAAATTCTTATTTTAAAAATATCTTGCAGATTTCCGAAGTTTGACTTGGCTCTCGTATAGCAAAAGCTGTCTGCTCTTATTTTCATTTATCCTTACAAATTAGACAGGAGTTTGTGAAGGAGGATTGCACGTATCAGAGAGGAGGTGGGTTGGTATGTGAAATGAAAGAAGAAAGGAAAACTAGAGCTGTCATTAACACACTTACCCCTACCTCCACCGTATGTATAATTAATTAAGGTGAAGGCCGTCCGTGTATAGATGTTCTTTGTGTCCCGTCTGGAAAGGAAAATGGCACTTGAATAAGAAATGGTAAGGAAACAAGACGACCACAGTACACAGAAGTCTTTTTCTCTTTCAGTATGAATGTCCAAAGTTAGAGTAAAGATATATTCAAAATGCCTGTTAAGTTTCAACTATCTAGACATCAACAGAAGCCGCGATTTTCAACTCACATCTATTCAGTTCATGCACACACTTCCACTTCATCTAATCTTACCCATCCACCACCCCCAACCCACCCACACATGTGCACATAGGCAGACACACGCACACTCACTTAGACATATACGCAAACAATGATACATTTCTACGAATCCATTAATGCTTTCACCTAAACTAATATGGGCTAATTTGGTAAAGCAAATATGGCATGTTTGTTTTTCTTGAAAAAATCTAAGACATGCCTAAATTTTATTCTCTTTTCTCTTTTCTCTGCGTCTGCTTCTAATGCTATTTTCCATCTCCCTCCCTCTCTCTCTCTCTCTCTCTCTCTCTCTCTCTCTCTCTCTCTCTCTCACACACACACACACACACTAATAACTATCCAATAGTTTTGGAAATATAATATTGTAAACTTAACAAATATTTTGTTCCTCTATTTACTCCGTAACATTTACTGCAGCCCAGTAAACAAAAAGTATTTTGTTTCTATCGACTTAATTTATCACGTGAGTGAACTGAATTGGAGCCTGGATACACACATATGCCGGGCATTTTAAGTTTCCATCAGTTTTATTATTCTCGATATTATCTTTGTTTGAATTCATCCGCTGGTAGTGGATTTGCTTACAAAGTGCAATATGTAACTAATTTTACTCTTTTTTGAAACATCGGCAACTGGAATTGGTCTGGAAGCTACCTCTGTGTCATCGTATTATGTTAAGAGTACTTTTACCATCCAACCATTCATCCCTTCCTTCCTTTCTTTTTACCTCCCTTCATTTGTCCTCTTTCCTCTTTACCTCTCCTCCCTCATCTCTTTCATGTCTTCCCTTCCGGGCCAATCTTTCCTTCCTTCCTTTCCTCCTTCCCCTATTTCTCTTCTGCCTTTATTTATTTTTCTCTTCTGTCTTTTCTTTATTTTTCTCTTTGCCTTCTTTACTGTATTTAGGAAGATCCACCGAGGATTACCCAGTGTTCAGTATATCAAAATAGTAAGCAGTAAAATATAGCATTTATTTCGTTTCTTAACGCTAATGGACGTGAATTATTTTTTTTAAATGTCAAGTTCCGTTATACCATCGAAACATCTGTAACGATATGTTTGCACTTATGACCTCTCTGGGGACACAACAAGGGTTCGGGCTGTAATAAGATTGCGTGTCTCGGCGTATCAAGGCTGCTTAATAAAATAATATACCAAAGTCTAGCATCTGAAATCAGTCGAAGTCACCGCCAAAACAAGCATAGATGGTACTCTTTAGATCAGCGGTTCTGACTGAACAGTCTTCTGACATATTCAATTCTTATTGTTGTTGTTGTTATTATTATTATTATTATTATTATTTGTGTTGTATGAGGCTAAAACAATATTGGATTAATTATAAATAATGTAAGTAAAAGCAAAGTGTCCACTAACCGAGCATGTCCAAATTGCAAATGAATGAAAAGTGGTAATTCCTTCCGATATATACTGCCTACTGACTTCATCATTTCTTGAATTTGATGCCAATTGGCCTCAGACAAATCTACGCCGTTGTACCGAATATACCAAGTGGACGTAAGAGTGACGCATCTTTCTGTCACGTGACCTTTAACTATTACTTTGGAATCGTTGGGTATTTTTCAGAAATGCGCGTATGAATCTATGACAATTAACCGTCGTTCACATTATTCATGTACAGAGTATTTGCTCATGCGCAAGGTAAAAGAACTTCAGGTAGCAGCGTGGGGGGCCTTTTCTTCACAAGGGACCCCAAGACTTTTTTTTTTAATTGAAATTTAAAAACTCTACTCGGATTCCAGCCCAGTTTTCGCAAGGCGCAATGGAAGACTCATACGGTGACCTCGCAAAGCAGGGAGAACACACAGCAGAGAGATAGAGTACTGTGTGCGTGCATGTGTTAGCTATTAAGTATTATTAAGTTAGGACAACGGAAAAGAATCGTTTGCCCCAGTCTGCTGTCCAGAAACGTGTGAGTGCGGACGGGCGAGATCATTCAGGACTTTGGGGGACCTGTCATCTCTGCCCGAGGAGAATGAAATCAGAATTTGCCGTATCATTTCGTGTTGGTCACTGAAAACTTTAGTACCAAGTCTGCCAGACTTACTTCAGGACTCATCTTTTCTCCGTACCTCGGATAAGACGAAACTTAAGTCCAGCAGCTTTGAGCGTGTTCGACTTTTGGGGCCGCTGACTTTATGCTAAGCGCCTTGCCCCGTGAGGACAGCATTGCTTGCTGGCGCTGAGGGGGAGATAAGTACGCTTTAACACGGGTCCCTCCACACACACCATTCTTGTACTCCACACAAACCCTTGTTTCGTAAAGTCAATTGACGAACCAGGACTCCAAATCTGAGTCTGTCGAGGAACCTACCGCCTAGACACCCCGAAACTTAGAAACCATCTGCACAAATCAACGATGTTCTTGTATACGATAAAATTGTTTCGAATTTATTTTCCAGCATTTGTTTAGTACTCAACAATACTCACAGTTATCTCTGTAAAGTATTTAAATGTTTCACTAATAACTCATTATCGTTTGTTTAGTACTCAACAATACTCACAGTTATCTCTGTAAAGTATTTTAATGTTTCACTAATAACTCATTATCGTTTGTTTAGTACTCACAATACTCACAGTTATCTCTGTAAAGTATTTTAATGTTTCACTAATAACTCCTTATCGTTTGTTTAGTACTCAACAATACTCACAGTTATCTCTGTAAAGTATTTTAATGTTTCACTAATGACTCCTTATCATTTTAGATTGCACTGTTCCTTATACTACTTCAACACTGTGCGATATAAATATAATTATAGAACTACTTCTCCTCGGAGTACTTTATCACGTCAGTGTAAAAACATTGCACTTATAAGTCATTAGTCCTTGATCGATTTTGTACCAGTTGAACCCAAGATATTTTTCCACGTACAGTGCAATATGTGGCACGCAAATTTATCTAAGCGTTTGACATTGAAGCAGTCTAACAAATAGAATTCAATAATCACCTAAACAGCTCAAAGGGAGGAACATCAACAGATCATAAAACAAATAAAGTGAATTATTAGTTAGTCATGGGTCTTTCGTTCCCACTAATTTCATTATGGATTATGAGCACACCATCCTTCATTGATGCCAGAAAGTTCCCTTTAGTGGCACTTTCCCCCGAGTGGTGATTTTTTTAAAAATCTTTTTCCTCACCTTCATATTGCCGTCTTATTTACATACCTGCCTTTTTTCAATCATTTACTGTACTTTCACAACGATCTTTAAGTTCTGTTTCGTGCTGCACGTGTGCCCTCCTAATGACAGTGCGTTTCAGTAAAGTTCTCGGATTATCCTCTTAACTGCTATCCCTCTTTTTTTTTTCCTTCGACTTTAAGGTGCGTACATTCATTAATAGCATCTTCGCGTATTGAACTCGAATTGAGGTGATTTCACTGAACAAAATGGAAAAACATATCTGAATCACTGAATTATTGATCGATTCATTCGTTCGTTCGTTTCTTTGGAACAACAACTGACTAACCGTTTGACTAGTAAAATTAACATTAGGGTGAAGTGGCCGTCATAAAGTACAATACTCCCGGACAATAATTTAATTAGTCCACCCCAGACTCCACTTTCACCCTTGTGTAAAATATTTTGTTTGATTTTATAGTGATCTGTTTGGGGTTGTGTGCAGTTTAGAAAATGTTGAAGGGCAGCACAAGCTCGCGCATCTTCGCAAAATTCGATTTTCTTCACATTTGCAAACAAAATTGGTCCCTTAGCAGCACTAATCCCATTGCAACAAAAATGGCAAATATAAAAACTCTCAGCAGTAATTAAATCATCTTCCTACTCTTGTAAATATCCTCTCCGCTGTTTAAAGCAAAAATATGCAGCAAAATATGAGTTGGAGAAGGCTACAGCTACTATCCATTATCTCAAATCTGCTAGGCATGTTCGATGAAACAAAGCAAAGGAGGGGAGGTTACCGTCAGTGCAGGGAAGATAACTCTGTATTACACGTATATAAGCCTGTGTGCGTGCATACGTGCGTCTGTGTGTGTGTGTGTGTGTCTGTGTGTGTGTGTGTGTGTGTGTGTGTGTGTGTGAAAAACGCTCACTGTGTATGACAGGTTTGTAAATATTATTATTGTATGTACAAGTTCAGTGTATCAGTATGTAATCATGACGTCAATATCAACAAGATCTCGTACGATTTAAATAATACAAAACCGTCCGTCCGAGATTGGCGTATTGCACTTTAAGAAATTGAACAGTGGAATTTGGTTTCATAAATATTTTCGTTTTGTGGGTTGCCATCCACACCAACTGTGTGGAGGATATGTTCCGTTGACTCATGCGCGTGTTACTTAGTTAATGGATTATTTTCGATTGTAAAGCAAATCCATGTTCTCATTCAATAGCAGAATGATCATTTTGCGCGGCGGAAATTCGTATTAAAAGGGTGGCATACCCGACTAAAATTACCGTACGCAGCGTAGACATTGAGAACCTAGACGCCATCGCCGCGACGGTCATTTGATGTTCAAGGTCAAGGTTGCTCGGTATTTCGTGCCTTTTATCGGACAACAAAAGATGGAGTCGGCTCTTTCAGCAAATGACTCGCCATTCCTCCTAGAAATAGCATGTTCGTTCCAGTACTGGTTCAATCTTCACATCTTACGTGCTTATACTAGTCAGATAGGTTTCCTGCGTTCTAAGCTTCTCAGAAACGTACGCAGACCTCACGCAAACAGAACGGTCTTAATTTGGGACGCTATTGTCCATACAAAATAAGTAAATTATGCGCGGTGGAATGACTTGGGATGCTGATGATGGTGTTTTGTTCTGGTGGTTGTTCTGGACAGCAAAACGACGATGGCTTCACAGAAGTTGCTCCAGAGAGGGGTCAAACATGGCCAATCCGAACTTAAGCTTGAAGCAAAATTTCTGTTCGTAAATAATGTTTCTATGTATACCTAGATCGCCCCGGTCTTTTCCTGAGTCATCCGCGAAATCAAGAAACAATGACAGTTTAGTTCTTGCAGAATTTTAATAAGCTAAGCAGTTTGGCGGTTAATGGATAGAGAGAATGGACCAGTAAGATCGTTGACAGATAATTAAATTGACATGGCCAGCAGTGTAAGATGGATAGTTAGATAGACAGATAGATAGACAGTCAGATAGATAGATAGATAGATAGATAGATAGATAGATAGATAGATAGATAGATAGATAGATAGATAGATAGATAGATAGATAGATAGATAGATAGATAGATAGATAGATAGATAGATAGATAGATAGATAGATAGATAGATAGATAGATAGATAGATGTGAATTAACAAACGATTGAAATATAACGGTGGATGATTAAATGGACAGATAACTGAACAGTTGAAGATAACAATTCACAGCAGAACGGCAGAAAGACTGAAAGACTGATTTCAGTAAAGACATCATGTCAGCATGGGAAACGACAGCCGACATTATCGATCTTTAGGTTCAACCGTCGACCTTTGTAAGGTAATCTGTGATCGCTTTAGGTCAAGGCTGTTGGAACCGAGTTCGCTTTAAACCAAGGTCTTTGGAACTGATTTCGCTTAAGGTCAAGGCTGTTGGAGTGGAGATGGTGGCAAGAAATTACAACGCGCCATTCGGACGGTCCATTAAATTGAAGATCGATTGAAGTGCACTCCGTGTGTTCTTTCAGAGCACAGCTGTGCAGTCTTTTTTCAAATCAAAACACCATTCTAGGTATTGAAAACAGCATGTTGTTTCTCGAAAATCCATATAATCATTGGAATCGCAATCAGGCTAAGATCTGAGTCATTTTCGCTGCGCATATTTGACTCGACCCCACTTTACACTTCTTGTCAGGAGTCTTTTGGTTGGAACGTGTTATTTTGTGCACACCGATGGGTTGATATTATTTTGTATAATTAATGGCATTATTCTGTATAGTTAAGGGCATTACTACGTATAACTAAAGGCATTATTCCGTCTAACTAATGGCATTATTCCGTATAGCTAATGGTATTATTCCGTATAGCTAAGGGCATTATTCCGTATAGCTAATGACATTACTCCATATAGCCAATGGCATTACTCAGTATAACTAATAGCATTCTTTCATATAACTAATGGCATTATTCCTGTCTAACTAATCCCTAATGGCATTACTCCGTATAACTAATGGCATTATCCCGTATAACTAATGGCATTATCCCGTATACCTAATGGCATTACTCCGCATAAGTACACTTGAGTATAAAACTTAAATTATGCAGAGGTAAAATGAAGTAAACTGCAAAATAAAATAAAAAATAGTATATGAAACCACTGAGAGAGTGTTATTAATATTTCTATAGACAGCAACCCTTTCCAGTCAAGTTAAATGTATTTAATACAATTTGTATTTTTGTAAAGGGATTTTGTGCCCTGTAATGTTTCCCTTTATCTTAGAGCCGAGTCATAACAGATGTTATAGTGTTTTAGCACTGTTTTTCATACTAGCGTCGAAATAGCATTTTTTTGTAAGAGAGAATAGGTGTAAAAAAAAAAATTCTTGAAAGGAGTATTTTATCCTAGCGCTGTGTCCTAACAAATTATTTTATCCTTAATCTGTTTCTTAACAAATGTCTTAGTATTTTACCTAGCTCTGTGTCTTAGCATTTTATCATAGCGCTGTCTCTTAACAAATTATTTTATCCTAGCTCTGTGTCTTAACAAATTATTTTACCATAGTTGTGTGTCAAAACAAATTATTTTACCCTAACTCTGTGTCTTAACAAATGTCTTAGTATTTTATCCTAGCTCTGTGTCTTAACAAATTATTTTACCCTATATCCGTGTCCTAACAAATGTCTTGGCAGAATTTTATCTAGCTTCGTGTCCTAGCAAATGTCTTAGTACGTTAGCACTGTTTCCCATATAAGTATCGATATAACATTTTTTGGTAAGAGATAATAGATAGATAGATAATGTATTCAGTAGTGTTTTTATTTAGTGGGAAAAGATGTAGAGTTGGGGGGGGGGGAAGTACTTTTTAAAAATTTAAGATATCATTAATTCTCTTTTGACGGGCGGTATATTAATGTTTTCCTTTCAGGACGAGATTGATTCCCCCAGCAATGTTTCCCTTAAAGCGGAGATTGCCATCAGTTACTATATCCTTTTAACAAGGAATTGGCATTATGGACACTTCCTGCTGAGATATTTTCTGCTAGTATTATGTCCCTTTAAAGGAAATAGTGTGTCACAAGTATTTACCACAAGAGGGTATATTACGTAATTTCCTTCCAAATGTTCTATTACGTAATTTCCTTCAAAATGTTCTACTGCGTAATTTCCTTCAAATGTTCTATTACATAATTTCCTTCTAAATGTTCTATCTATGAATTTTGTTCAATTGCAATTTTATTGTTGTTAATTAGCTTTTTTGTGGGTTCTAATTTGCAAATTATTACTTTTTATTAATTTGAAATTGTGATCAACATTATTCAGGTAAGGGGTTGAGCAATTTTCTGTTGGGTTATTATTTTAGGCATTCATTTTATTAAACAAGTTGATAGTATTGTTCGGTGAGCAGCAAAATCTTGACATAAAAAAAATAATTAATCAGTGGTTGTAAACACTTTCTCATAAATATTGTTACGATACCATGAAAAATAAATGAGCCACTGAAGACTCGTTGTACAACATGCAGGGCTAGGTAATTTAACTTCCAAAAACGACTCTCAGTGTACGCATTGATAAATGCCATTTCTCTTTCATTTATGGCTTTTTTTGCAATTAAAATATAAGAACAAGAAGCATTGGAACCAAATCAACAATGACAGTGACAGCACAAGTAAGTATGCGACTGATCTGAAGACTACCGTGACCAGACTGATTACTGTGACCAGACAGATTACTGTGACCAGACAGATTACTGAGACAGAAGTGATTCTGCTACTGTTTCCATTTGTATACTAGTCCTGATTGTCTGGGACGCTGGAAAAATCAGTTGTGTTGATCAAAGATTTCTACAATTTCTTTAATATACTTTTAATGCCTTTTTAAAATTATTTATTGTGGTGTTTTCCCATCGAACTTATATTTTTGTGTCCCATATTCCCTATTTTTGTTATTAAAAAATTAAATTTCCTTTTTCAGAACAGTCTAGGTTTCCTGAGTTCGATATCTCAGTCTCCAAGTTTGATGTATGTGTGAAATATTTATTGATTCCTTTCCTGAAATCTATGTATAAAAGCTATCTAAATATATGTACTTATATTTATTTGGCTGCCATGTGGAAGTCACTCTGTTACTAAAGAAATACGATAAGAGTTATTCCATCAAGATGAAAGATCATGACGACGGGAAGCGGAAATAATATCATAATACTGTGACAACATCAATAATACAAAAAAAAAGTGAAAGAAGACTGTTAATAAAAACTCATGTTGCGTTTTGTTCTTGCCTTGATGTAGTTTTAGACTGGCCGCACATAACGTTCTCTGCTCGTAATGTGAACGTCACACTGCGTATAATGTACTATGCACAATATACTGCATGCAATTTACAATAGACATCAAATATAGAAAAGACTGAAAAATACTAACAACATAATTATTTACTCTTTACAATAATATATAACAGGAGTTGCACCATATATTTACTCACTGTAACATATAATGCGGGACTTAATATAACCTGCTTATAACAGGTAGCACTATATATTTACTCACTGTAAAATATAATGCGGCACTTAACATAACCTGCTCATAACAGGTAGCACTATATATTTACTCACTGTAAAATATAATGCGGCACTTAACATAACCTGCTCATAACAGGTAGCACTATATATTTACTCACTGTAAAATATAATGCGGCACTTAACATAACCTGCTCATAACAGGTAGCACTATATATTTACTCACTGTAAAATATAATGCGGCACTTAACCTGCTCATAACAGGTAGCACTATATATTTACTCACTGTAAAATATAATGCGGCACTTAACATAACCTGCTCATAACAGGTAGCACTATATATTTACTCACTGTAAAATATAATGCGGCACTTAACATAACCTGCTCATAACAGGTAGCACTATATATTTACTCACTGTAAAATATAATGCGGCACTTAACATAACCTGCTCATAACAAGTTGCACAAGAAGCACTCGTCTCACGACTGATTTTCTAATCTAACAAAACGTCAATCTCGGATTAATATGATTTTATTAATGGTGTTTATGAGCCTGCTTAACAAATTGATTTAATATTATATGCCTTTTATGTCCGCGCTCGAACTTTCCTTAAACCGGCTCAAAGTGGGAATTAAATGTAAAATCCGCATTTGCAAGGCAACCAGGGCCACATGCGTCTGTTCCAAGATCTATCGTGAAAAAAAAAATGTCGTAGTGTCCAAAAGTGAGCGTGTTCAACAGGCTGTATTCTGCTAATCATTAGTCCACTGGATATGTTAATATGTGTGTGCAGTAAGTCGACTCGTGCATGCACTATTAAAATATACACGCGCGCGCACATACACATACACACACCCACAATAAATGCATATACACTCACAAACACGCGCGCGCGCACACCTACACTCACAAGTACATACACACATACAAATATACACACTCATACACGTACACACTCACTCATATGCACATACACACACGCAAACACACGCTTTTGCAATACCTAACTGTATTCATTATGTTCGACAGAGCATGAATGCTCGTGCGTTAGTCGCGTGTTTGTAAGTGTGAGCACAAGCTGGTGAACTCTTAAGTATACGTCTACTAAAATTGTCTGTTGGGAAAAAATTACCTCGACTTCATCATTATCTAACCTACAATCTTAGATAGACAGGCAGATAGATAGATAGATAGATAGATAGATAGATAGATAGATAGATAGATAGATAGATAGATAGATAGATAGATAGATAGATAGATAGATAGATAGATAGATAGATAGATAGATAGATCAATTACAGACGAATCATTTCAGTGTGATTGAGTAATAGCTGGTTGTTGTTAATTGGGGCTTTTGACCACCAGCATTAAAATGGTTTACTTTAGTGTTTTATTTTTGAAAGCTCATTCGCTTTTCCGCGTTGACACTCCAATTATTGCAATGACTCGAGTTCTCTCCCTGCCTCGGCAACAAAATATTTGAGATAAGCTGCACAAAATAGTAAGCTAAATCCTAAGTGCAGTGAAATTATTATCTTGACAATAGCAAACTCATTTTGACCCAAACATGTAAATTTACTGGACCTACGGTATGATTTTTATTAAAAGTTCGTCACCATGGTTTTCCGGTTGCATGCTACGAGAAGCTTGAAATCTAACCCGAATCATAAACTCTATTTATAATCCTATTATAAATTCACTTGGTAAGAATAGGAGCTGCTTCAGGTCTCCTACGAATATTTGATGCAACATTGGGAACAAGAAACGTCGGAAGATTGTACATACAAGTAGTGAACATTGCCATATATGGGCATACAAGTGCGAATGCATAGATCTACAAAATTGTTCTGCTCTTACTTTTTGCAGTTAAACTGTGTGGCCTTATTCGAGTCGAAGATTGACAATTACAATAGTTCATGTTTATTTTTCTCGACACTTCTTTTCAACATACAGTATGGGGATTGCCATAGTCAATGGCTGGGTGGTGGTTCACCTTGTTAAACAAGGTGGCGTTAAATTTAGCTGAATGTAATGTTGCAGATTGAACTTTTAAAGTTTGGAGAATGTTGCAGATGGAACTTTTAAAGTTTGGAGAATGTTGCAGATGGAACTTTTAAAGTTTGGAGAATGTTGCAGACGGAACTTTTAAAGTTTGGAGAATGTTGCAGAAGGAACTTTTAAAGTTTGGAGAATATTGCAGAGAGAACTTTTAAAGTTTGGAGAATGTTGCAGATAGAACTTTTAAAGCTTGGAAAATGTTGCAGATAGAATTTTTAAATTTGGAGAATGTTGCAAATTGAACTTTTAAGGTTTGGAGAATGTTGCAGATTGAAGTTTGGAAGTTCGGAAACATAGAATTAAAGCAACCGCTATAATATAATGAAATCCGCAAAAACGACGGTTAACTGTACTATGCTTGCGGTAAAAGATTTATTTCAGAGGATGGTGTGTAAAATAATGTCGCCCTAGTTATAAATCACCTTGTTCAAACGAGAGCAATGTATTCAATGTCGTAAAGTTAACAACGACGGATGTATTCAATGTCTTAAAGTTAACAACAACGGATGTATTCAATGTCGTAAAGTTAACAACGACGGATGCAATGTCTTAAAGTTAACAACAACAACAACGGATGTATTCAATGTCGTAAAGTTAACAACAACGGATTTACAGAACATAAATGCAACTATCAGTGACGTCAATACTGTAGCTATCCAATTTAGCTCCCATCTTGCTTATCAAAGTTCAAGGCAGCTAGGTGTTCGTGGCTTTAGCGTCATTTCTGTCTGAAGAGCAAATATCACTCATTCCTACCTCATAATTATTGTGACGTTTGTACTCAAATGGCTCTTATATAAAATTGCTTCAATTTGAGAAGACGGCGCTTCAAAAGAAAAAAATCCACCATGCTCCACACACGATCTCTAAGGTCATTTAGTCCCTCACGGTAGACAACTACGATAAATTACGCATTTCTGAGATACAGGAACTTCTTTTAGAAAGGAAAGGAAGTCTTGTTGATTTTAGATGAAAAGCTTCGTTAATGAAAGTTGCAGAGGGTGCATTTCTGTTCGAATTTATAGGTCCATGGTTGTAGTAAGAGAAATTATACGAAAGCAAAAGATTTAACAGGTCCTAACTACCTTTCTCTTCGAAAAAAATATATATAAATTAAAACCACTATATCTTTCTTCTTGTTCCAATGCGTCTTTATTTGTCTATCTGTCTCGTTCCATACCTTTAGTACTTCCCTCTTTCACACACACACACACACACACACACACACACACACACACACACACACACACACACACACACACACACATCCCTCTCGGTTTGCTTCTATGCGTCTCTCTCTCTGGAGCCTCTTTCTCTTTCCTTACTTTTGTCTGTATGTCTCTGCCTCTTCTTGTATTTATGCCTCTCTCTCGCGCGCGATTGATTTTTTGCTCGCGAGTGCGGCAGGCAAAGAACAAACTACTATTACTGTTGTCATAAGAGATAGATCTGATTAATGACCGAGTGAAGAAACGACGCTGCACCACATGACCACCTAAGTCGATTAAACAAAAACCTTACTGACGTCACAGCAAGGTAGCATTACGCAAGTATGTTTGCTATCTGACTTTATCTGTGATGTTTGGTCTTTGAACTTACTACATACAGGAAAGACGAGATAATAGTTTATTTATTTTTCTGTCTTTCCAAGTGCATATATTTGGACATTGTTTTATTTATTTTAAAATCAATTTCATTTCATGAGAAAAGAAAATCCTTCATTTAGTATACGCATTAAGAAAATTATTTCCCGTAAAATTGTTGTTACTTACGTTCATAGCTAAAACTTGTACACTGGTTATCATGTATATATTATATAATTATGGCATGAAAGCAGATAATTCCGAAATTATGGTAATATTAGTAAAATTTTCTTATGTCGTGGTTTTTTATCCTCGCTTAAATGTGTGTTATTTAGAGATAGGTTTTATTTTTAGATCGTTTTCTTTTTTCCAGCGAAGATGTAAATTATTTATTACATCAACACCTTATTTCGTCTCACCGAAACTGTAATGCAATACTTTAAAGAACGGTAGGCTTGGATATTCACTATAATCCTAAAACATTTACAAGAAACTGAGTAGTACTTATAAAAATTGTGCTATTTTGTCTTACAGAAAACTGAGTAGTTCATACAGAAATTGTGCTATTTTGTCTTACAGAAAACTGAGTAGTATTTATAGAAATTGTGCTACTTTGTCTTACAGAATACAGAGTAGCACTTTCAGAAATTGTGCTACTTTGTCTTACAGAATACAGAGTAGCACTTTCAGAAATTGTGCTACTTTGTCTTACAGAAAACTGAGTAGCACTTTCAGAAATTGTGCTATTTTGTCTTACAGAAAAGAAGAGCAGAAATGGATTTGTTTCAACTTCAATAGTCTGAATTATTTTGTTCACCAAAACTTTAAAGCTTTAAAAGTAAATAAATGTTTCAACTTGTAGTAAAGTGTTATTTCGCCTCTTTGAAGTTCAAACCAGTAGTTTATTTGTTTTAGCATATTGAATTGTAGCTAGTTTTAGCATATTGAATTGTAGCTAGTTTTAGCATATTGAATTGTAGCTAGTTTTAGCATATTGAATTATAGCTGGTTTTAGCATATTGAATTGTAGCTAGTTTTAGCATATTGAATTGTAGCTAGTTTTAGCATATTGAATTGTTGCTAGTTTTAGCATATTGAATTGTAGGTGGTTTTAGCATATTGAATTTTAGCTGGTTTTAGTATATTGAATTCTAGCTGATTTTCGCATATTGAATTATAGGTGGTTTTAGCATATTGAATTTTAGCTGGTTTTAGCATATTGAATTGTAGCTGGTTTTTGTCTCCAGAAAATCTGAGTAGTAATTAGAGTGTTACACCTTCTCAAAATGAAGTTAGTTCGTCTCCCCCTAAATATACCAGTAAGTAAAATATCATAGGTTACAGAATTATAGTTATTTTGTCTCCCAGACAGTTTGCGAATTAATAAATTTTTTATCAAACTATAGTTAAATAATCTTCCAGAAAATACACCAATAACTAAAATGTGTTAGTTTACATATCTTTAGTTATTTTAACTCAGAAAACTGACAAATAATGTAAACGTGGCACCAAATAGGACTGTAACTATTTCGACTGAGTAATGTAACTGAATTATGTTAGCTGTAGAAATGCCATTATTTCGACTCTCAGTAATGTAACTGAATTTTGTTAGCCATTATTTCGACCTCCTGGTTAACAAATAAAATGTAGTTGAAATAGCGGTATAAATGTAGTTTTTTCTACTCTCAGTAACGTAAATGACTTATTAGCTGTAATATAGTGGTTATTCCTACTCTCAGTAAAGTAGATGACTTATTAGCTGTAGTATAGTAGTTATTCCTACTCTCAGTAAAGTAAATGACTTATTAGCTGTAATATAGTAGTTATTCCTACTCTCAGTAAAGAAAATGACTTGTTATCTGTAGTATAGTAGTTATTCCTACTCTCAGTAAAGTAAATGACTTGTAGTATAGTAGTTATTCCTACTCTCAGTAAAGTAAATGACTTGTTATCTGTAGTATAGTAGTTATTCCTACTCTCAGTAAAGTAAATGACTTGTTATCTGTAGTATAGTAGTTATTCCTACTCTCAGTAAAGTAAATGACTTGTTATCTGTAGTATAGTAGTTATTCCTACTCTCAGTAAAGTAAATGACTTGTTATCTGTAGTATAGTAGTTATTCCTACTCTCAGTAAAGAAAATGACTTGTTAGCTGTAATATAGTAGTTATTTCGATCACATTAAAGTCATTGAACTACTTAATTGTTTTTCAACTGGATTACACTAAAGGAATTAGTTCCCTTGAGAAATGTAGTTATGCCAACTGGGTTACATCAAAGGCATTAGTTATATTCAGAAATGTAATTATTTCGACTGGAATACACTAAAGGAATTAGTTACCTTCAAAAATGTAGTTGTTTTGACTGGATTATAGTAAACAAATATTCTACCTTTTAAAATGTAGTTGTTTTGACTAGATTACAGTAAACGAATTTACTACCTTTTGAAATGTAATTGTTTTGACTAGATTACAGAATTTGCTACCTTTTGAAATGTAATTGTTTTGACTAGATTACAGAATTTGCTACCTTTTGAAATGTAATTGTTTTGACTAGATTACAGAATTTGCTACCTTTTGAAATGTAATTGTTTTGACTAGATTACAGAATTTGCTACCTTTTGAAATGTAATTGTTTTGACTAGATTACAGAATTTGCTACCTTTTGAAATGTAATTGTTTTGACTAGATTACAGAATTTGCTACCTTTTGAAATGTAATTGTTTTGACTAGATTACAGAATTTGCTACCTCCAGAAAGGTAGTTATCTACACTCCAAATAATCGGGACAAATAAATAAAAGCCTCCCATTATAGAACTGTTGCCATTTTATCTCACAGAATGTCAGATTAAAAATTAAAATAATTTAGTTAATTTGTCTCCCAGAATGCCACATTATTAATTAAAATTTCTAAGACCTGTGCTCGAATTGTCGTACCTGACAGAAGTGATTTATCATGTCTCACAGAAGTGATTTATCATGTCTCACAGAAGTGATTTATCATGTCTGACAGAAGTGATTTATCATGTCTCACAGAAGGCTAATTTAGCTGTCTTCCATTCTTAAGACGCTCTTGGGAATTTCATTTTTGTCATTCAAACTGTCGGAAAATAAATAAAAGCAATTATGAAAGTATGTTAGTTTATTTATTTACATTTCCGCTTGTTGATTTTGTTGAACATCAGTTGCTGATGTCTGCATATATGTGGAATCTTTCCGTTTCATTGCTTGGATAGTTTTAAAACGTTTATTAAAGAAGCCTTACATAATTTTGTGCATTTCTTTGACTTAATTTTTCCGTTTTCTTATCGATGATAGTCTTAAAGCCGGTTATGTGAATTCTGGTTAATCGATTTTTCTCGTGTTTCTGTTGCAAATACATATTTTATCAGGCAGCTGGGGACAACCATTGTATTATTGTTCTTTCTCTTGTACTAAACAATTAGTTTTCAGCCGCCGTTCAAATTACAACTGTCGTCCAAATGAACTTCATTCAATAGAATTATTTCATCAGCAAATGTCATTAATGCAACAAGCTTCATCACCCCATTTCATTCCCATCCCTGTTTGTAGATGTATTCACTTTGTTTGAAGGATTTGCTTAACAGGATTTATAGCAATGTTTCAGTCATTGCACATTGTGTTCGCTTGAGTGTATGTGCGGTGTGTGTGTTTGTGTGTGTGGGAAGGGTGCAGAACTTAAACCGAGTGGTTGTGTTATGCGAGCAGGACTTTAATGTACACATTTAAAAGAAATATCATTTAATTTTGAATTTGGGTTTGTTTGTGTGTGCGTGCATGTGCGTGCGTGTGTGTGTGTGTGTGTGGTGTGTGTGTGTGTGTGTGTGTGTGTGTGTGTACGTATGCATGACAATGCGTGTTAGATTTTAATGTACACATATTCAAAGAAAATCAGTTATTTTTAAATGTGTTTGTGGTCTCTGCACGTGTGTGCCTATGCATATGTGCAAGATTTTAATGAACACATATTCAAAAATTATGTTAATTGGATATATGTGTGCGTGTGAGAGTGTGTGCAGTATGTTTGTGCTCTACAAAATTTCTATGCGATGTTTCTTGTTTAGGTGTACTTGTGTTGGTGCTTTTGCATAAGTGAATATATATGACATTTCATGTCCGTATGTGTATCTGTGTGAGTCAATGTGTGTCTTAGTATAGAAGGGAGTGATATATATCTGTGTGAGTCAATGTGTGTCTTAGTATAGAAGGGAGTGATATATATCTGTGCAAGTGAATACATGTATGTTTTCTATAAGAATGGTGTGTCTGTGGTTGTATAGGAGTTATATATGTCTGTGTGACTCCATTTGTGTCTTTGTACAAGATTGACTTTTGTGTCTATATATATATATTAGTCCATAAGTGTCTGTGTATATTGTTTTGTGTGACTGTGTATATAAATTCATTTATGTCCGAGAGCATGGTTGCTTCCGTATGCATGTATATGAGTTCATTGGGTCTGTGTTTGTGTCTATGTATGTCTGTGTGTGTGTCTTTGTATGTCTGTGTTTGTGTCTATGTATGTCTGTGTATGTGCGTGCACGAGATTCTGTGTTATGAAAACATGTTCGCGTGCAGTTAGATGTTAGAATAAAATAGACGTAAGTCAACGTATTTCTCCTAATTCTAATCACGATTGCCGAAACATTTTAACACTGATGACAGAAGGAAAGAAAAAAATATACAGAGAAAACTTCCAGACTCCAAGGGACCTGCACGATGTATGTTTCGTACCCTGTATCCCTGAGACTAATTACCTTTTAGAACTCCCTGACATTTCCTGATACAACGTGATGGCCACTCGCGGGAACTATTGTCGTGTATGTTTACAGACCTCCTCAGTGCTTTAATTTACTCCCGTCCATGACGTCATTATCTTGCAGTACCCGGAGGGTTTCTGTCCTAATTCTTATTTCACTTTATGACAGGACATCGTCGTGGCAGCAGACGGCAAACGGCTGCGATTCATGAAATCTGCGACACTCTCGTAAATCCTGCAGACACATGAACTTGCTGCCACAGTTGCTGGGTAGGACTTTTGCAGTAGTGTGTTTGAAATAGTGTGTGAGAAATACAATTTTGGTCAAATGACGCTATAGGAAGATAATGGGTCAAATGACGCTAAATGAAGAAAATGGATCAAATGAATCTATAGGAAGAAAATGGGTCAAATGACGCTATAGGAAGAAAATGGGTCACGTGGCGGTATAGGTAGAATTTAGCTCATGTGACGTTAGAATTTTAGATCAAATTAAGATATAGGTAAACTTTCGGTCAAATAATAGTATAGATAAGTGGGGTCAAATGAGGGTAATAGAATGTGCGTTAAAAGACCTTAGATTACTACAATAGAATATTGGTTCAGTGATGGTAGGGATGGAGTAGAATTATTTGTAAAGAGTTCAAATGGACGTGCTGACGCTATCCGTTCACCGGACTTTTAGAAATGTGTCTACAATTTTCTACACTATTATTATTACTTCATTTGACCGTCCATTATCTTGTCACTTGTGCAGATATAACAAACAATTACATAAACAAATAAACAAACGCAATTTTAAAACAAACAAGCAGCAAACAATCAATTCAACAAGACAGGAAAAAACGGAAAGAAACAAATAATTAAATAAACAAACCAACAAGCAATTAAATGTACAAATTAAACGAACAAAATGAATAAATAAGCAGATAAACAAGTCATGAAACAAACAAGCAATCAAATTGTTAAATGAACAAACTGCACAATATAATGTTATAATGTTTACATGTTAGACAATACTCAGTCGTGACATCACGTGATAAGTGGACAAGTTTGAGCTCAGTTGTTCTGCTAACGGTATAAAGTAGTGAGAAGTAATGCAGAGAACACCACGCCCAATCACAATACACGGGATAATGTTGTAGCAAGGGGCACAAGATCAACAGTTGCTGATTGTTATAAAAAGTTTAATGGTGTAACATTTATATAACGAATTAAACCTGGGCCACAGCAATCGCTGTGAAGCATGATGTTGTTAGGCGCCTTGAGGACAACAATCAGTCCTGCTCAATGACAACTAGACAGTAACAATCAGTCCTGCTCAATGACAACTAGACAGTATCAATCAGTCCTGCTCAATGACAACTAGACAGTATCAGTCCTGCTAAATGACAACTAGACAGTAACAATCAGTCCTGCTAAATGACAACTAGACAGTATCAGTCCTGCTCAATGACAACTAGACAGTATCAATCAGTCCTGCTCAATGACAACTAGACAGTATCAATCAGTCCTGCTCAATGACAACTAGACAGTATCAATCAGTCCTGCTAAATGACACAAGAACTAGAAAACATCAATCAGTCATGCTAAATGAGACAGCAACTGGATAACTTCAAGCAGTATATATGACATAACAACTGGGCAACAATAATCAGTTATGGTATGTAACAAATGAAAATGAATAACAATAATCAGTCATGATTAAGTGGACAGCTAAACAACAATGGTTAAACATGCTATTTAACAAGTGAAAATATTTTTTTAAAATAATCAATCCTGTTACGTGTGAGTAGATAATGATTGATAAAATTAATTAGTCAGATTATGTGACGTGAGAGCAATTGACTGCAAAACTCATTCATGCTACTAGCAAATAAAAATAATGGACTGCGAACATTAGAAATGCTATGTAACAAGTAAAAACAGTGGACTGCGAACATTAGAAATGCTATGTAACAAGTAAAAACAGTGGACTGCAACAATCAGTAATATTACGTAACAAATGGCAGTAATGGACTGCAATAATCAGTCAATTTACGTAACAAGTGCAAATAATGGACTGCAGAAATCAGTTATGCTACGTGATAAGTGAAAACAGTGGACTGCAATAATAAATCATGTTACGTAACAAGTGAATGTAACGCATTGCAATAATACGTCATGTCGTAACAAGTACAAGTAACGGACTGCAGTAATAATGTATGCAATGTGGCAAATAACAAATGGACAAAAGCTATCAGATATGATTATTATTTAGTAGAAATAGAGACTTGATGACCATGTTGATAAACATAGTGGCGCTAACAATCAGACAATTAGTGGTGTAATCATTCTTATTTGTAGTGTCTAAAACTAATCATCTGCTATGTAGTGTGTTGCTTTTAAGTTCACAAAACGCCATTCATCATCATTCATTCAATACTGCATAGTTTACGCAGTCCAAAATGTATTGCAGTATACTCCATCAACACTTATTTTCCTTTTCTTTTTGCGGATTACTGTGTCTGAGAAATCTATTAACTGTCGAATAGTTATATGCCTTACAATCTGTAGATACGCTCCTTTAAACAAACCAAGGGACAGAACTGCCAGGGCAATTTTTCAGCGGTCCTGTCTCCGCGGTATACTAGCGATGAACCAATGTCCTTTGGAAGTCTGTCGAATACAGAACACCCTGGTCGATTATGAATCAAGGAGAGAAAGTATGTAAAGGTTACACATGAGCCATTTTCAAAGCAGTCGTCACAGGGAAAGAATTTTTTCCCAACATTGGCTTGATTTGTAAAATTAAAATAAATAAATCTATTTGAGATAAAGCACTTACTGAAACAGAGAGGCAAATGGATGGATGGATGGACAGGCGAGTGGATGGAAGGATGGAGGGAAGGATGGAGGGATAGTCTTAGTTACATGTGTTTTTCTAAACAATATTACTTTACGAACATTTTATAAATATGAAATTTGTAGATTCCATGTCTGTGTGTAGATAGATAGATAGATAGATAGATAGATAGATAGATAGATAGATCGTTGGTGTCACTGCTATAAATATCCACCTATTTCTAATCTCACGATTTCTCCGTTCCATTTTCTTGCTGGTTTTGTGGAGTTGGGGAATGTTTTTTTCATGGCTGGAGGATACTTTATTAACACTCTAAAAGCGTTCGTCAGATCTTATTTTCTCTTTTCACCTGTATGGTGTAGCCGATAAAAATATTTTCATCACTCCTTATTTTTGTCATCTGGCTCGCTTGAGGAGGTTTTTAAAAAGTCCAATGCAACTGTTATCATCAACAGTCAGTGCTAACATCATCTTCAAAATCGATTAACGTTTACAGTGGAAATGTTTCGAAGTCAATAAAATCAGAAACATTTCTTGATATAAACCTGAAGTTTAAGGTAACAGTATATATGTATATTTTTAAAATGTCAGGTGAGGTTACTCTCTAATTTCATCTTAATATCCCTCAACTGTATGTACGATGGTAACACAAATGATACTTCCAATCTGAAAGATTCTCTCTTGATTTGTTTACTTTGTTCGACTCGAAAACAAAACCAAAACAAACGAGCAATGATTAAGAACTTGTTTAAACCTTTAAACTATAACACAGCAGAACAAGTTACTTGTGGTATTTTCCTGGCTTTCTAGTGCGTCTGCGTGCTAGCAAGAAACGGGAGAAAATGACAATTTAACCATTGGTGATAACTTGTTCAACCATCTTAACAGGAATTCACATTCACGTCACTGAACTTTCACGTTACATACACTTTAGGAGTCGCTCATGGTCAGGCTCGCAAGGATGTGCGAGAGTAAATGATGTCTGCCTGTTTGTCTCTCTGTGTCTCTTGTCTGTTTATTATGTTTGTGTGGTTCTGCCCCAAACAAATCAGCTGAGTGATGATAATATGAGTTATATGATATGGGGGTGGTTTACATAATAGATATTTCTTAAAATTATTTTAGAAAGGAGTGCATGCATGAATTTATATCTTATTTCAATATAATATTATCACAGTATGTCAGTATTTATGTAAAAAAAAAACTTGGATTATTACAAAATTAAGGTGAGCTGTGGATGAATCTGTAAAATACTTTAATATAAGGATTTATATCACAGTGAACGATTACAGCAGATACAAGATAATTTCACATTCTTTCCGACTAGGACTACTATATATTACAAACTTAGTTTATTGTGGACGATTAAAATACTTCGTTGTTGTCTACTTTCAATCCGCCGTATTCACGTCAAACTGTGCACGCGCAGTTTTGTAGTATATTATTAGGTTTTATGATTCCAGTTAAGCATTGAGTACACCTTCATATATGTGTACAAAAAAAAATTAATTTGCCGCTAGAAAATGTTTCTTTCGTTGACTATAGTTTTATTTAATCACACTCATGTTATCTGTTTTAAGCCCTACCTTAATGCAGTACATACATATATAAATGCTACTACATAAACGCATATACACACATACAAACATATGTTATCTTCAAACATAAAATTTCGTATACATTAATATATGACCAACACCACAAGATATGTGGTCAGAAATACTAATATAAATAATAATATTTTAAGACTAGAACAACCTCGCTCTATTGACAAACCTGATCATCGCTTCATCAATGACGATAATCGCAAGAGCATAACCAGACAATTCCACTATATCAAATATTCCCCAATAAATTAATAGAAATACTTGTGTTGTTTTTTTCTTCTTTCTCAGTTTTTCTTTAATATCTCTTTATACAGATTTGTGGACCTAGGAAATGTTATTTAGTATGTCAGGATAATTATAAGGCCAACGTGATTTATCTCCCTTTAGCACGATTGCATTTATGGAGCTCTTCAGTTCCGAGGGACTTCTTGGTCGACTGGATGGCGTCTCCCTAGCAACACGAGCAGATAATACTGCAATTTTCTCCTCCGCGTCAGCACATTTAACCACAGCCACAAACCTGGAAGCCGCGCAGGATGTTCTGAAGTTAATGGGCGAATCGGTAAATTACTGAAAACTTTGGTTTAAGAGCCAGGTCGCTGAACCGGAACCGACATGCGTCGCTCGACTAGTGTCCACTCTTTAATCTAAATCTATTATTTTTCGTGAAAATGGGAACAATGGGATAGGTGGAGTGAGGGGGGGGGAATGTTTCGCTTTTTATATTCGTTTAGATTGCTTTTTGCGTCAAAAACCTATAATGGATACCTCTTTCCTTTAGTCAGAAATCGCAATCTAAATGAATACTTCAAGAGCATCCGCAAAGTTTTGTTCCCGCCATCGACGGGAGGTGGTTGTATGGGAGAGAGAGAGAGAGAGAGAGAGAGAGAGAGAGAGAGAGAGAGAGAGAGAGAGAGAGAGAGAGAGTCGTTCTCAAAAGAAAATGCATGGATCATGAGTTGCAGACGCATTGAAAGTTCTCTCAGTTATAAATAATCTCTCAGAGCTGGACTACATCTAAGCAGATCCCCCATGGCTAGAGCTGGCGTCTTGAAAAGCGAGGCAGTTAGGGACAAGAACGGGTATTCATTAGTTAACTTAGTGACTACATACAGACCCTTCCAATTACTGAGAATATAGCGCCTCTGGAGCCGACGAAGAGCAGAGCTGTCCCAGGTTTCCACTGGCTCCAAGCTCTCAGACGAGGAAGTGAAACATCAACAGAAATCCCGTCTTTTCGCTCTTTTTGTAGCATTTGCGCACCTCAGTGAACCTCAAAGAGTAGAGTTCGGAAAAAGAAGGAAAGACTGCTATCATGCAAAGGATGTGTTAAGAGATGACTTGACCTAGGAAAGATGACAGATTTGGATGTGGGATGGAAATCCCACGAAATTATCGTGTCACGCCGAATAATTCAACAGTCGAAATGATGCATAAAATTATTTAAATGTTTACTGTTTGAGTAGTTCCATAGTTGATATTTGCTATTGTAATTGTATTGGACATTTGGTATGTAATTTCGATGGAGTGATGATTAACAATAACTCTGATTGAGTTGTGTTACAGTGTTTGTAAGATCGACTAAACATCTACAATAGATAAACGGTTATTGGTACAGCAATAAGGGAAAGAAATCAAACTGCTAAACCACTTACTAATTTCATTTGAGAAGATCTAGATATTCGATCTCAACTGCTACACCACTTATTAATTACAATTGAGGAAATCTAGATAGTGGATCTCAACTGCTACACCACTTATTAATTACAATTGAGGAAATCTAGATAGTGGATCTCAACTGCTACACCACTTATTAATTACAATTGAGGAAATCTAGATAGTGGATCTCAACTGCTACACCACTTATTAATTACAATTGAGGAAATCTAGATAGTGGATCTCTTGTGTATCGTCCGTTTCCTTGCCATCTGTAAGAAGATACAATTTGAGAAGATTGTTTGCAGGTATGGAACGTTGCTGGGCAGAGAGAGGCTACAAAATAATATGACCAAAATTTGATCACTTTATCAAACAGTTAAGTTATCCTTGTCACTCACAATGTTTCAGTTCTCAGATTCTTCATGTCACAAAACAGATTGCGTTAATAATTGGAATGTATTGGCTAAATATAGCACATTAGTAAAAAATGAATCATATAGTTCAACTTATGAAGTTATTAAAGGTATGACTTTGTCGTTAGTTTCAGTATTAATTATCGAGTTCCCTGTACTTAAGCGGGATTGCAGGTGATACGTTTGCGTAATTTAGATAAACGGTCCGAACTTGTACTTACGAAAAAACTTTTAACGGGAAATGCGAACTTTCAGTGCAGTTTAAAAGTTTTTGAAAGAAAAATGGCGATGACAGTGAGTAGGCCTACTAATTGTTCATATAAAAATATAGAAATGAAAAATTATATTTTTTAAAGAAAAGAAAAGGCCACTCTCTCCGTCTTAATTGTGAGTTTATGTGTTTTATGTGTTTATGAGTTTTAGTCTAAGTGAAGAAATACACGTACTTACTATGTAATAGTACTGTGCGGACATGAATGGCAATGCCAAATATGTTATAATAGTGTGAGTGTGTTGTGTATGTGTGTGTGTGTATGTGTATGTGTGTTTGGGATTTTCAACAAACGATTGAGAGCGATGGAAAAATCAGAACAGATGGGCTGTGATTCTAACATTTTCCCACCTGTGTACATTGAAACAAAACCCAGAACCGAGTTGGCTAGAATCTATGAGAACACTGGGATTTTTCCAAATTCTAGTAAGTGCGCGAGACAGAGTGTGATGGGGGTGGGGGGGAATTTGAAGCTCTTGGAGGAAAAAAGGCAAGAGAACGTGTTTTCAACATTAAGAACTTTGTTTTATAGGTTTCTCTAATAAAACACAAAATTAGTGTTCTGACTCACTGTCCTTGACTCCAGTGTTCTGACTCACAGTCTTTAACTCCAGTGTTCTGACTCACTGTCCTTGACTCCAGTGTTCTGACTCACAGTCTTTAACTCCAGTGTTCTGACTCACATTCCATGACTCCAGTGTTCTGACTCACAGTCTTTAACTCCAGTGTTCTGACTCACATTCCATGACTCCAGTGTTCTGACTCACAGTCCTTAACTCCAGTGTTCTGACTCACAGTCTTTAACTCCAGTGTTCTGACTCACATTCCATGACTCCAGTGTTCTGACTCACAGTCTTTAACTCCAGTGTTCTGACTCACATTCCATGACTCCAGTGTTCTGACTCACAGTCTTTAACTCCAGTGTTCTGACTCACTGTCCTTGACTCCAGGGTTCGCTTCCTTCTTACGTTGACTCCTGGTTGCTTTGGGTGGCTGACTTTATGACCGAATTTAAACTTGACCGACCCCTCTGACCCCAATTGGTGACATCGACAGCGAGAGACTACAGAATTGGATGACCGGGGGGGGGTGGGGTGTCACAGTTTGGGGATATTTGTTGATTTGTAGTTTTTCCACAGCTACCGTATGATCGCTCTTCCTCATAACTGTCCAACCGCGTCTTGGGCTATAAAGCGCTTATTGATCTTAATGGACGTGAAACACTATTATCATTATTATTGAGCTTAATATCAAAGTTCAATGACTACTGATATCAAATTCTTAAAGAAAACCCAAAGCAGGATTTATTTTCTTGACAGGATGTAGTCCAGAGGTAAAGATAATCCAAGATGTGAGTGCTTTAGGAATTTTTTAAAATGCCGTTTCCTGTCGCATTTCTGCCCCAACACCGAGTTTCCAACTCATTGAATCGTAGTTTGCGCACCGCATAACACATGGAATTTGATTAACCATCCGAAGTTGACGGATAATTCAGTAGTAAAAAGTTAAAAGTCACTTTCATACTTGTTTCGTACCGAATTTGGATCAAATCATCGCTTAATAAACGGGGATTTAACATCCTCATGTACAGTCACTAAATTCGCGGACAAAGATGGGACTGTGCACAAATTAATAGCGTGTTGACATCCTCTCGTAACCATTCGCTAATTTCATGTACCGGGATTGAAACGAGGGCTTTAGAGTCTTGGAGTCGGTTCCCGAATTTTAAGAGACTTAGGCTAAGGCAAACCCACAATTAATCCATGCAGAGGGTAAAGAAAACAATGGGGGGAAAACCCACTGAAATAATAGTTCAAGGTAGATGTTTATTATAATTTAGTACATTTTAAGCAACGGGATTTAAAAGTGTTTTGTGAAGTTATTGACAAAGTGAGATAAAAAGCAAAAGTCTTCGCTGCATAAATTAGAAATTTTATAGTGCTGTGTATAACATCAAAGGGGCAAGAATTCTGCAAATCACGTGCCATACGAATAGTAATAAACTGCACTTGGTGTCGGGGTCGGGAGTAGAGCTTCTAAAATTGCAGGAGATGGAGTCAGGACATTGTTTTGGCCAACTCCACAACCCTGGTCGAAACACGGACTTCTTCAGTGAGAGGCTGTGGCCTACTGCTATGCTGTGACCTACTGCTATGCTGTGACCTACTGCTATGTTGTGACCTACTGCTATGTTGTGACCTACTGCTATGTTGTGACCTACTGCTATGTTATCTCTCGTATACATTCAAAGAGCTCCCCGCTCCTGTTCCTTTATGTTTTCAGTGTGAACACTTCATCAGCGGCTGCATTTGCCTTGCTCCTAGTCTGCCTTACGCGGGCGATTGCTCAGGCCACGTGCTTTCATTTCGTACATCTTTTTGCCAGTTGGGAATGTGGACCCCAAAATAATTAAAATAAAAACTGACATACCTGCTTCAAAGGGCGATAACGCTGTGAGTACACTTTCATTGACACGCTCTTCCCGAAACCGACTCTAGTGAATTAGTCATCCCTATAATGCACCCTTCTCATCTCCCTTCACCCAGTTCAGTGAATCATTCATCCCTAACGCTTTCTCTCCCCTTCCCCACCCCGATTGCTTTAAAGTTTAAAGGAAGAGAACTTTTCGTCAGACACTAAAAACGTTTGTGACTAAGCAGAAATGCATCGTCATCTTTTAATATCACTGATAACGAGCCGTTCCCTGGATAGCTATGGCGGACTTGTGTCACGTGATCTAGATGTGCGTCCACTCATTCTGCACGTGATATTCGTACGAGGAATTGTAGTTTGGTGGAGTATCTTTCAAAAACAAGAGTGACAATATCAGCTCTTCTACGTCTGTTCTGACCTTTTCGCGAACTGAGATCTGCCAAGCACAGCTATCATTACTTCCATTGCTCATTACAGCATTCATTTATGACAATCCTACTGAACACACCGAGATCAGCAACAGCCTACTACAGTACCTGAGATGAACAAAATATTACTATATTTTTTTTTTCAGATCAACAAAACTGCTGGCATCACTTCTGACCAGGAAAAGTATCCGAATAGCAATGGTGATACGCAAAACCTAGCAAGCAGCGCTTAAGATTTACATGTTCTAAAATTACTAGGAATAAAACCGAGCTACAAGACCATAAGATTTACATGTTCTAAAATTACTAGGAATAAAACCGAGCTACAAGACCATAAGTTGCCATCGGTTTGCTATGTAGTCCAAGAGTTTTTAGCAAATACTTACCGGCACTTTAAAATGAAACAGCACATATTTGCCAGAGATTTTATTTTAATTTCTTCGTCCTGTTTTTTTTTTTACTTTCTACTTATTTCTTTTGTTGTTTGGTTGTATTTGTATTATCTTCTTCTTTTTCATCTTCTTTGGACTAAAATGGTGGTCGTCTTGGCGGTGGTGGTGGGTGATATACTGTATGAAAGAAATGCTTTATAGAAATGTTTTAAAACAATTTCTAAACAGCTTCTTAAATACATAATAGTTTCTTTTTAATGTAACCCGATTTAAAGATGAAATAACTGATACGATTATTGCTCAGTGTACAAAGACGAAGCCTGTCAACGTTAGGGGGGAGCACGTCAGTGATGTACACTTTGGGGAGTGTATATTCAAGCACTAAAACTACTGTTTTCAAAGTAAAACATGTAAAATGAGCAATAATTTTTAAAAAGGTCAATAGTAAACTTTTTTTCTTATTTATATAGCAATAAAGCTTTGTTATTTAAATTGTATACCCATCAGTGCAAGCAGAAGGAATCGAGAGTTAATTCGACCAAATGTGATTCCTTTGTTAAAGCCTGCCAAATCTCACCTGTCAGAAAGCTTGTAGGCTTAGCAGAACCAAAGTAGTAATTGGTACAGAAAAAGAGTTGGGTTTGTTGTTTATGGAGGGAAAAAGAGGAATAGGTTTGTGGAGAAAGGGAGGATTTATGTCTACAGGCAGAAGCAGGGCAACTGTTTGTCACAGTAAGAGAGTGGAGGAGGGAGGAGGGAAAGGGAAGGAGGGAAAATGATGGGGGGGGGAGAGAAAGGGAAGGAGAGGAGAATGAAAGAAGATTTTGCCATTATAAATCTAAACGATTGCTTGAAAAACTAACAATATAAATGTTCTGAAATGATGAATTCCATTCAAATATAATCTTAATTTCTTAATGTAACCGTCATGTTCTTAATGAACATGCACACGAACGAATAGGCACATATACACACAGCCGGAATGACGGGCAGTTAGACAGACACATATAAAATCATATATAGAGAAATGTTTCAATGAGTGATACAAATTTTATATGATATTTTGTATGTCTAACTGCCCGTCATTCCGTCTAAGCTTATTGCCATACTCCGCAATCATGGTACAGTCTGATTTCACAAATAATAATAATCTATCGCGACAAATAATTAAGCAACAAGGGTACAGTCCAATAAATAGCAGGAAAGTACACAACAGTCTAACAGCTATTCAGCATATTGATAGCTAGATTACAAAGTCCTGTAACCAAAAACTGTTCTGGAGACTAAGCAATAGAGTGATGATGATAATTTAATGGATTTGTGGGAGATTTAAGGCGATTATGATATCGACGAAAATTACATCTGGGGTTCAACACTTCAATTCCAAGTTAAGGAAAGGTATGATCGCTTGGAATTACTCCAGTGACTAACCTGACTGACCGCCCTTTCCTCCACCCCGATCTCTCACGTTCTAGACCAGCGTCCAGACCACCGAAATCCCAGCTGTCCGAGATGTCACTGGACCATTAGATTGCTGGAGATGTACTGGTCTCGCCACTTTCTGCGAGATGTGTTGATCTCGCCACTTTCTGCGAGATGTGTTGATCTCACCACTTCCTGCGAGATTTGGAGGTCTCGCCCCTTCCTGCGAGATTTTCTGGTCTCGCCACCTTCCGCGAGTTGTGCTAGATGGACCCTCATTCTCTACAGTCATAGAATTTTAAAGGCCTTCTACTTTCTATGAGATGTATTAAATATGCCCATCAATTTATGCGAGCTAGTTTAAGTAGACTCAGTTTGTCTTTATATGTCTATATGATTTACCGAAGCTCACCACTATCTGTGAATTGTGCTACCTGAATCTACTTTTTGTTGAGAAAAGCTGTACGCCCACCTTTTCTTGTGAGTCACGTCATTTAGGCTCAGAGAGAGGCCCACCTCTTCCTGTGAGAACAGACTTTTAGACCCAGATTGTTTGTTAAGCAGACAGAGGTCACTTCTTCCTGTGAGGCAAATCTTTTAGACCCACCTAGTTTGTTAAGCATATAGAGACCCAGCTCCTCTTGTGAGAGAAGTCTTTTAGACCCAGATTGTTTGTTAAGCAGATAGAGGTCCACGTCTTCTTGTAAGACACTTAAGCCTAGCTCATTTTTTTAAAAAAGTAAATAGAGGCCCACTCCTTTCAAAGGTATACGTTAGACAGGCCCCTTCCCCCCCCCCCCTTGTTGTTGAGATACGCCAAAGGGGCTCGCCTCTTTTAATGAGATAAACCTTAGATAGGTTTCGAAACGGCAAACTAGATAGGACAACCACTTACGTAAACGTAACGCTATACGCGAACGTTCTTTGTGATTCACTGCTCGGCATAACACTTACGTAAACGTAACGCTATACGCGAACGTTATTTGTGATTCACTGCTCGCCATAACACTTACGTAAATGTAATGCTATGCGCGAACGTTCTTTGTGATTCACTGCTCGGCATAATACTTTAGGTCCATGAGTGTGGACAGAACTCCTAAATGCCAAGAAATAGTGCATTTGACCGAACCAACACTTGAACGGTTTCAGTTAACAATGGCTGAAATTAACAGAAAGATGAAGTGACTATTGATATTCATTCTTTCTAATTAATTCTTTGAGATGGAATTAATTAACTCCCTTTGTCAGGGTTTTAAAATTATTAGCACATTTGCATAATTCATCGTGCAGACGCTGTGAACGATTTGACAACCGAGGTTGTGCCAATGGAAAAACAATAAAGAACAACGCGAAAATAGGATCTCAAACTGTTCAGAATATTCAAACAATTTTGTTTCCCTTTATTTCTTCAGTTAAAAAAGTAAAGTTCATAGGTTTATTACAAATAGTAGTAAGCTAAGCTGTAAACAACACTGAAAAATTATTCTTTACATTTCATCTTCTATTCTATCGAGTCATTCGCCAACATCTAGTTAGTGGTGGTGGTGGTGGTGGTGGTAACGTTTTTCCTTTCCAAAGACTGTGTGGGACCTTTCTTCTTAAGACTCGGCCATCGATAGTTTTGGATGGACTTGGTCATTCTCGCTGTAACCTGGAGTTCCAGGTAGATCGTTCAGTATCGAAGCCTTCCCTACCCCAACCCCACCCCGCTCTAAAGAGAGGATGGGACGTATCAGACATTTTCGCTCACTGAAAAACACATTACAACTGACTGTCACTGTTTTCGTTTATGCCTCTTGTTCTTTCCTCGGATTGCTTACTTAATAATTGCGATATAATTTAATTTGCATAATATCTCAGTTTGTATAAATATTTACTGTAGTGCATTTTGTTTACGTATTCTTATATTCTTATAACTCTAACGATGGTACATCAGACAATTTACAGAACACAACAAAAGATGGTATACTAAACTCATTAGGCGAGACGATTTTCTTCTAATAGCACTCCATCCTGACCACCATCGACTTTGCTTCACTCCGTATGCTGTGGTCTGGGAAAACTGGAGGATATTTTGATTTGTATGCGTTGGCGTCATTGACAGAACTGTGATTTGCACAGTGCCTATCTGAAGATCAGACAAGTCTTGAACTTAGCATTGGGTTGGGTTGTTTGATTCCGGTTGTTTGATTTCGTGCTTATCTGTTTGACTGTTCAGAATGTTCTACACATTCCAAAGAGTGATGTCAGATGCCGTATACTTACCTAATCTGTTGGCCATAGTTGATATCTTTGATTCGACAGTCTGATGACACAGATGAATTGTAGAATACAGAGAACTCAATATTTCAATGAAAGGATGCAAACTAAAGATGTCTTGGTACATGGCATGCAATACAGATTAAGTCCACTGTATAGCATGTATATGGATACAGATTAACTTGACATTACAACATGTGGGCGAGACAGATTAAGTCCACTTTACAGCGTGTGTGTATATATATACACGACATAAGAGCGCGAAATTGAAGTAAACCGGAAGCGTCCCCCATTTTAAATTGAAGAAGAGGCTATACATACTAACTGTATTCATTCTCAAATATGCTCCCTTCCTTCTTTCTTCCCTTCCTATTCTCTACCAATGAGTCAATTCGAGCCTCACATTAACAACTATTTAGCACTGAGGTTGGGCTATAGGAAGGGCATAGTGAGTGCGTGAATGCGTCGGGGGGGGGGGGGGGGTAAGGGCGGGATGCGGCTGAGGGGAGCTGTGATGAAGTTTTAGTAAATCATGATAATTCATGCTCGTCTGTCAGACTTCCACCGTATTTGTTGCGCTTGAATAGCTCGCGAAACAGAAAAACGGCCACTTCTCTTGAGTGAGTGAATAAGAAAATCGCCCGACACGTACATCCTAGATAAAAGTGTCGTTAGCACATTAAATGTAGTCCAATAAATCACCTGCAGTCAGGATTTTTCAGTTTTGCATTGTGTAAGTACATCCTAGATAAAAGTGTCGTTAGCACATTAAATGTAGTCCAATAAATCACCTGCAGTCAGGATTTTTCAGTTTTGCATTGTGTAAGTACATCCTAGATAAAAGTGTCGTTAGCACATTAAATGTAGTCCAATAAATCACCTGCAGTCAGGATTTTTCAGTTTTGCATTGTGTAAGTACATCCTAGATAAAAGTGTCGCTAGCACATTAAATGTAGTCCAATAAATCACCTGCAGTCAGGATTTTTCAGTTTTGCATTGTGTAAGTACATCCTAGATAAAAGTGTCGTTAGCACATTAAATGTAGTCCAATAAATCACCTGCAGTCAGGATTTTTCAGTTTTGCATTGTGTAAGTACATCCTAGATAAAAGTGTCGCTAGCACATTAAATGTAGTCCAATAAATCACCTGCAGTCAGGATTTTTCAGTTTTGCATTGTGTAAGTACATCCTAGATAAAAGTGTCGCTAGCACATTAAATGTAGTCCAATAAATCACCTGCAGTCAGGATTTTTCAGTTTTGCATTGTGTAAGTACATCCTAGATAAAAGTGTCGCTAGCACATTAAATGTAGTCCAATAAATCACCTGCAGTCAGGATTTTTCAGTTTTGCATTGTGTAAGTACATCCTAGATAAAGTGTCGTTAGCACATTAAATGTAGTCCAATAAATCACCTGCAGTCAGGATTTTTCAGTTTTGCATTGTGTAAGTACATCCTAGATAAAAGTGTCGCTAGCACATTAAATGTAGTCCAATAAATCACCTGCAGTCAGGATTTTTCAGTTTTGCATTGTGTAAGTACATCCTAGATAAAAGTGTCGCTAGCACATTAAATGTAGTCCAATAAATCACCTGCAGTCAGGATTTTTCAGTTTTGCATTGTGTAAGTAGATCCTGTGTGAAAAGACAGGAAAATGAAAGGCAGGGGTAGAGGAGATGGCGGGGTAAGGGGCAAGAAAGAGAACTGTTGAGAAATGGATGGAAGTCAGTTATATAATTTATATGATTTTACGTTTTACTTGTGTTGTCCATTAGCATTAGTTTAAAGCACATTTGACTGTCCGACTAAGGTCAGGGGAAAAAAGAATGTACTGCTTTGCAAAACCTGTTTATGCGTCATTAAGGAGCATTCCAGGCAATGCACACGTTACTTTCCTAAGTTTCAACTTGGATCCCACGTGATTTCCTACACAATCACACAGTCTAAGGGAGCTTAGTTTGCAATATCGAGAGAGGCGCTTGGAAGTGTAAGGATTCCAGTCACTGTACGATAAAAAAAATAATAATAGCTGAAACTTGAATCGGATTTAGAGCTAGCAGCTGGCGGAATTTTTCTTTCGACTCACATCCACCAAGCACTGACATCGAGAGACTGGATCATAAACACACTAATCTCTAACAGACAGGAGGTAGTTCTCAAGCGAAATTGTCACATCTATTTTTGCCATAGGCTTCGTAGTGATGTCACCTTATTTAAACATCACAAGAACTCACATCATTTACAAATGTCATTTCATTCCACACAGAACTCCTTGAGACACCCGGCATTGTTCTACCTGCTGTCAACTCAAGTGACCACACTATAGTCTGATCTATAGTCTGATGCGAGTGGCTCTTACTGTCAACTCTAGTGCCCACACTATAGTCTGATGCGAGTGGCTCTTACTGTCAACTCAAGTGTCCACACTATAGTCTGATGTGAGTGCTCTTACTGTCAACTCAAGTGCCCACACTATAGTCTGATGTGAGTGGCTCTTACTGTCAACTCAAGTGCCCATACTATAGTCTGATGTGAGTGGCTCTTACTGTCAACTCAAGTGACCACACTATAGTCTGATGCGAGTGGCTCTTACTTACGTACAGTCCATCAGATTGTGCATCCATTTAAATCACATGACGCAATTTTCTGCCCAGTGGACTATAGAAGTGCAAATCTGGCGTTTTACGTACCCGTCCTGTCTCCAAAATAACTACTAGATACCTTAACCGCCCACCCATTTCAAAACACTCCACTACAGCTGATCCCGCCCTGGTGGCGTCAGACAAAGATAAATTATATCGAATTCATTGGAAATATTTCATTTAGTATTAGAACTGCATTATATTCCTCTGTCTAAAACATTCACGCATGCATTTGCAGTTCATGCATGTGCTCAAGAATGGGGTCAGCACGCATGCATTTGCAGTTCATGCATGTGCTCAAGAATGGGGTCAGCACGCATGCGTGCGGTAGTTGTTGAAGAGTGAATGTTTGTGTAAAGAGAATTAAAACTTAACTTTTCACGTGTGTCTCTCTCTCCTCTTTTCTCTCTCTAACTCACTTTCTCTCTCTGTATGTGTATGTTTTAGTTGTATAACGAAGATTTGCACTAGTGTTACAGTTTAAGTTCATTCCCCTTTACATCTCTATTGCTCTAGATTTTGTTTCTCTACTCCACGTTTTCTTTGAAATAAATTTTCGTAACTTGCCTCTTGCCGTAGAAAACCAGGATCATCAAGTGCTTATAACTTTACCCTTCACCGGAAATGAGAGCATACTAGTCAAAAGCAGATGCCATTAAATATTTCAGTATAACGTGTGACATTTAAAAAAAGTAAAAAGTAGTCAGTATTTGAGAGGAGAACTGATAATTAATTAATTCTGCAGATCTTCAGATTAATTATTGCAGACATATTGAGATTGGTCAAGGTTGTGACATATGAAATAACACTTCTTTTACTTTAATTTTCAGCAGTAAAAGGGTTAATTAATACTAAACAACTCTTTTCTACGCGAAACCTTCGGTCGTTCATTCATGATTTTTTTTCCCTGCCGCAAATACTTAATGCTAAATCGTTTGTTTCTCAAAAGGCAGTCTGTTCTCTCTGCACTCGATTTTAAAAAGCCACTTGTCTCTTCAAAAGTGTGTCGACGTCATTGGCCCTGTAAACATGTACGTCATTTAAGTCATAAATATTCATGAAACTGAGGTGTCAGCTTCCATTTCCTTTATTCCAGTTTATCGCCTGAATTACTGAACCTTTCCCAGGAAAAAAGCGTATTAACTATTACGACAGGAAACGTTGCTATTTTCGGCAGAGTACGATCTATTTTGGCTGACACGACGATTACTTCCACACACTCAAAATTAAACTGATATCGCCATTTTATCCTGACGTGGATCCAGCCAACCATGGCTTTGCCTTTGCATTATTTTGTTTCTTATTCTGTTCTGTGTGTATGCTATTTTGGGCACAGCAGTATAATTAAATTTTTTCTTCGATCACTGCAAGCTATTTTCAACTACTTCGCTGATTTCAAGTATCGAGCTTCATCGGTTTCAGTGATGCTGTTCGGTGTATTCTTTTCGCATTATTTTCTTGTTGTCGTTGACTGTTTATGCATTGGTGCTGTATGATTCTGCTGTGTAATATTTCCACCCTTCCTTTATTTGTCACTTGTTTGATATATACTATCTATGATATATTTTTTAGATGAAATTTGTAGAGCAGTTTGTTCATATTACTGATATTTATACAGTATGATTTAAAAGTAGATATTGTTGTAAGTAAACATGCAATGAAAATCATGAACAATCTCCAAAACAGAATACTAGAGATTGCCAGTAGTATTATAATTAAATGACATTAGTGTCATTGCAGGTGGAATTCAATAGTCTCAGTGAGTCCACCTGAAATCTTGTTATGGAGAAATGGCTTATTGCTGCATTTATTAACCCAGTACATGCACACAGTATAATAAATACAGCATATCAAAACAATGTCAAGTGTTAGCACACTACATATGAGCAGCTTAGTTCAAACATTTGTAGAAATAATAGTCTACTCACATCATATATCTCTACGTAAAACACAAGTTTAACACATCAATAGCAAAAGTGCATGAAATATTTCTCTCTCAACCAGTCAAATAACTCACCATAAAGCTAACAGCTGCCTTTCAAGATCGGACTTCTTTGCCACACCATATTCAAGCGATCAGACAATCGATTTTTCTACAGCAGGTAAACTGTTAGATCTCAGCTCATTGGCTGGTCTCGTTCTCGTAAATCATTACCATTGGATAATAAAACTACTTACCCAGTTAAATTAGTTTGCATTACATCAGCAATTTCTAGCATGTTCTCAACTCGAGTTCTTTTCTTCCAACTCTGACAGTTAGAAAAATGCCATCACAAGGAGTGCCCAAGTTCGGGTCACTCTGACAATTTTTACAATTTAAAGAGCAAATAAGTATTAGAATAGGGATAGGCAAATTAACTCCGCCAACGATGTTTTTCTTGTTGTTTATCCTACTTTCTAGTTATTTAAGTATAATTTAGTGAGGTTCTTTTCTGTCACTTAGTCACGTGGCATATTAAGTAAGGTACTATTCTGTAATTTAGTCAGGTAATATATTTTAGTAAGGTGTTTTTCTTTATTTAGTATGGGGCTTTGCTGTTCTTTAGAAGAGTGGTATATTTAGTAAGGTGTCTTTCTTTATTTAGTAAAGTGGTATATTTAGTAAGGTGTCTTTCTTTATTTAGTATGGGGCTTTGCTGTTCTTTAGTAGAGTGGTATATATAGTAAGGTGTCTTTCTTTATTTAGTATGGGGCTTTGCTGTTCTTTAGTAGAGTGGTATATTTAGTAAGGTGCTTTTCTTGTTTAATCCCTTGGTGTATATTATGTATGGTGCTTTCTTGTTGTTTAATCACGTGATATATTTTCGTAAGATGTTTTTCTTGTTGTTTAATTGCATGGGTGTTGAGTACGGTTCTTTTCTTGTTGTTTAATCTCATGGTATATTTAGTAAGATGGGTTGGGTTTTTTTGTTGTTTAATCGCATTCTATATCTCAGTAGGTTGATTTTCTTCTTTAATCGCGTGGTATATTTAATAAGGTGCTTTTCTTGTTTATTTAATCGCGTTGTTATTTTAGTAAGTTGCTTTACTTGTTTAATCGCGTGGTTATTTTAGTAAGTTGCTTTACTTGTTTAATCGCATGGTATATATTTAGTAATATGATTTACTTGTTTTTTTGTCGCATGGTTAAGTATATTAAATAAGATATTTGTCTGGACATGTGGTATATATTTAGTAGGGTATTTGTCTTATTGTCTCGACAAGTGGTATATATTTAGTAGGGTATTTGTCTTATTGTCTCGACATGTGGTATATATTTAGTAGGGTATTTGTCTTATTATCTCGATAGGTGGTATTATTTGGTAAGGTATTTGTCTTATTATCTCGATAGGTGATATATATATATATATATATATATATATTGTCGTTATAATACAAGCGCACACCATTTCATAAGAAACTGCACGACACAACAACTACATCTCAGAAAAAAATAAAAATAAAAAAAGGATTAACAACAGTCGCAACAAGGAGCAGACAATGAAAGACGACAACTAAACGCAGCAACACAGCCATTCACTACCCTCTTTGAATGCAAGAGAAGAGAGGAAGGCCCCACTGGAATCTTCCAAAAACTGAGAACATCAAGAAGATGAAAAGTTTTCATGCAATTCCTGTGGGGTAAAAGAAGTTATCGAAACAACAACAACAAGCGCACACCAGTAACTGAGAGTGGATTTGACCTGCTCTTAAATATACTAACATTACATTCGTATACCTTTAAAGCCTGATTGCTGCAATTAACCCACTGCGCCACTGCAGTATTATTATCTAAGGCCTCCTCCTGTGGGAGGCAACCTCCTGACATTTGTACAGACGTTGTCATTCAAAGGTCAGAGGAAAATAATTATTGATTTACAAGCTTCAGCTTGAGTACCGCTATTGTTTATTTGTTAAATTTTGTTTATTGATTGTTGTATTTTACATATCAGCTCTCATAATTAAATTTTATTTATTGATTGATGTATTTTACATATCGGCTCTCATAATTAAATTTTATTTATTGATTGATGTATTTTACATATCAGCTCTCATAATTAAATTTTATTTATTGATTGATTATTTTACATATCAGCTCTCATAATTAAATTTTATTTATTGATTGATTATTTTACATATCAGCTCTCATAATTAAAGCGCACTATCTAAACTTTTCAAAGGTGTTAGCCTTTAAGGGAGATTCTTAAACCAACGGCTACCCTCCAGGAAGTTAATAGAATTCATTTCTTCTGTGGCTGTCAGTTCTACATATCGGCAGAATAGAAATATTTGTTTATTTCAGTTTATAAAATATTTCTCATTTGGAACAGATCCCTGCAGCTCTCCTAAAAAGCGCACAATTTGAGCGGATTTGTTTGTTACTGTTAAACAACAATGTAATGGACAGATAGACAAAACGTCAGACAGACGTGAAGAGCCGGGAATATGAAGATGGATGGATGGACGGACGGACGGACAATTTTGGTACGACAGACAGACAATTAAATAGATACAGAAAGATTGATGAATTGATCGAAGGAAAGACAGGGGGGAAAAAAAGAAAATTCCGATAAGTATTTAATCAAACAGACTGTCACTCATATGCACCGGCATGTAGATTTTGCATGGCGGCACACATGCCGACAGGCAAATACTCTCACTAGGTCAGAAGAAGAAGAAAATAAGATAACCCAAATCGATTGTCAGAAGGTTGCTTAAATGTCATCGCCAGAGCAAGGAGCGCCACTACAGACAAGTTATCCATTATATCCATTACTTTGGCATAAATATTAATTTCTTTCTTTTATTCTTCCTTTTCGTCGCTTCGTAATTTTCACTAGTAAAAACTTGCATTTGCATTGTGAATAAAAGACTGCATCTCTACAAGCAAAACATTTTTTAAATTAAATTTATAGTTAAAAGTAAATACAGCAAACCGTACTTTCATAACCAATGCACTTTTTCCACTTTAAATGTTCAGTGGTTCTCCCACGAAACATCAATGTCTTAAGAAACAATAGTATTATAATATAACTCGTTTTTATGTTCATTTGTAGTTTATCAAAGTCGCTTATTTCGGCAAAAGCTATTTTGGTGTTATATTTGTGATTGACATTAATATTTTCTTAATGCTAGCTTGAACTTGTCATAAGTATTGGGTCTGAGACGTTATGCTCAGAGATTGGCAAGATGTTAATTCTCTACAATCCCGGGCTGCCCATAATCTTAGGCTAATTTTTTAAACCACACCTTCTAGTTAGATAGCTTCGAGCCACTGATAATGTACAGCCAGGTATATTAATTAAACACAGGTGACAGAATATATATATATATATGTGTGTGTGTGTGTGTGTGTGTGTGTGTGTGTGTGTGTGTGTGTGTGTGTGTGTGTGTGTGTGTGTGTGTGTGTGTGTGTGTGTGTGTGTGTGTGTGTGTGTGTGTGTGTAAGTGAGTCATGCCAACACGAGTGATCTAAGTATCAATAATAAATATATTAAATAAGAAATTAAATAAGACAGTATGGTTACATATAGTGAATAACGCAATGGTTACAATTAGAGTTTATAAATGGTTATCGTTCATAATCACAACCATGTGGTGTCGTAAGAGAAAGTTCGTTTGAGTCCTGTGGCACTGTGGTAGCTATTTGGTTTGTTCATATGAGTGAACTAATAGGTGAGCATATTAGAGAGAAAAAATGAGTGATTTTGAGTGAATTCTAAAACCACTATAAGAATTTTAATTGAGTTCGATTGGATTCAATTGCAGCTCCACTGAAACTGTACAGTTGTTAATTGTATAGTCACTTAGCTTAGGATTTGCCTGACGTGTCATCTAGGGTCCCAGTGACATGTAGTAGCAGATGTTCACATGGTACATTGAACCAGTCTGTGGCCCATGGGTCATTCCACTCTGGAGTTGTTTTGTAGCTCCGTACTCATCGAAATTCAACATCCAAGATAAAGAGCCTACCTGTCAGTAAAATATATATGGTCTGAGAAATCCATAACATGTGTTCTCTGACATAACACTCTTACGTGGTCATCATACATTCTAATATCATAAGCGAAATATAGCAATATAAAATATAGTCAAATGAACAAAGATATAATGTAGTTATGCAAGCAAAACCTTTAGCAGTAATATATATGGAGAATGGTTTCCTGCTGTGTTGGCAAATGGTAGTAAGGGTTAGTAAGATGATTATAGCTTATTAATGCCATGAGCCAAAATATGTGTTGTCACAAAGGCCATCTTTGATTCAATTGATGACTATTAGGTGAAATTCTAGTACATTCATTATGCATGGTTGAGCTACCTCAAATTGGCCTGTTAAAGTGAGTAGCAACACAGGTATTACTCTAACCTGGGGATAAGGGTCAATGTCCTAGAATTGTAGTCTATTTTTAAAGGAGGGTTGGTATGGGCTACATAAACCATTATGTGACAGGGTCAAAGGTGCAATTTGCTCATATAGAGTATAGTTAGTGTGCACTTTGCTAATATATAGTATATCATAGTGCACACTTTCTCATAGATAGTATAGTAAAGTGTGCACTTTGCTCATAGATAGAATATCATTTTGCTCAGTTTGCTCTTAGATAGTATAGTGAGCACTTTGCTCAGTTATGTATCATATTGTGCATCTTTCTAATAGAGAAGACATCATATTGCTCACTTTGCTGATAGATATAGCATATTGCATGATCTGCTAATATAATCTTGCTCACTTTGCTCATTGATAGTATAGTGCTCATTTTGCTCATATATGTATCATACTGCTCACTTTCCTCATAGATATATCATATTTTGTGCTTTGCTCATAGATAAATCATGTTGTGCACTTTGCTCATAGATATATATTATTACTCACTTTGCTCTTAGATAGTATAGTAAAGTGTGCATATTCCTCATAGGTGTATCATATTGCTCACTTAGCTCATAGATAGTAATGTAAAGTGCACACATTGCTCATAGATATATCATATTGCTCACTTTGAACATTGATTTATAATATATGTGTACTTTGGCCATAGATATATCATTTTGTTCGCTTTGATCATAGATATATCATGTAGCGTACTTTCATAATAGATATATCATATTGCCTACTTTGCTGATAAATATATCATATTGCGTATTTTCATAATAGATATATCGTATTACTCTCTATGCTCATAGAATAGAACCCACTTTGCTCATATATGTATCATATTGCTCATTGATATATCATATTACACACTTTTGTCATAGATATATCCTATTGCTCACTTTGCTCATGTATATATCATATTGAGTACTTTGCTCATAGATATATCATATTGCGTACTTTGCTCATATATCATATTATTAATTTTGTTCTATTTTAGTGCTCACTTTGCTTATATATGTATCATATTGCTCACTTTGCTCATAGATATATCACATTCCATACTTTGCTCATAGTTTCATAGTTATATCATACTGTGTACTTTGATCATAGATATATCATATTGCTCACATTGTTTATAGATAGATATATTATTGCGTACTTTGGTCATAGATATATCAGTTTGCGTACTTTGCTCGTAGATATATCATAATACGTACTTGGATATATCAAATTGCTCACTTGTCTTATAGATATATCATTTGTTAACTTTGCTTATAGATGTATCATATTTCTCACTTTGCTCATGGATGTATCGCATTGCATACTTTGATAATAGATATATCATATTGCGTAATGTTTTCGTAGATATATTGCGTACTTTAGTCATGAACATATCATATTGTTGACTTGGCTCATAGATATATTATTTGTTAACTTTGCTTATAGGTATATCATATTGCTCACTTTGCTCAAAAATGTATCACATTGCTCACTTTGCTAATAGATATATTATATTGCGTACTTTGGGAATAGATATATAACATATTACACTCACAGAGAATGTAATTATTAAAGAAATTTTAAATAAATAAATAAATGTCTTCCTTTCGCTCTGTTCAATGCTTTTATTTCCTTCCCGTCATTCTTGGCAGGTAAATGATAGATAGATAGATAGATAGATAGATAGATAGATAGATAGATAGATAGATAGATAGATAGATAGATAGATAGATAGATAGATAGATAGATAGATAGATAGATAGATAGATAGATAGATAGATAGATATGTTTTTGTGTGTTTGCATGTTTAAAATGGAGTGCATGGGCAGTGAAGAGAGGAAAATTACTATACAGGACTTTGGTTTTTATCCATTTGTTTATTTTGTAAAACTTTTTATTATTTTCTTTTTGCATTCTGACTTTTTTTTTTACCGCGTAACATTGTTTAGTATTTCCATTGTTTGACTTGTCTTCAGGGTTCAGAATAGGGAAAAAATCAAATCCTGTTTTTATAAAGAAAATCAAATCCTCTTTTAAAAGAAAATCAAATCTTGTTTTAAAAAGAAAATCAAATCCTCTTTTAAAAAGAAAATCAAGTCCTGTTTTTAAAAAGAAAATCAAATCCTGTTTCTAAAAAGAAAATCAAATCCTGCTTTAAAAATAAAATAAAATCCTGTTTTAAAAAGAAAATCAAATCCTGTTTTATAAAGAAAATCAAATCCTGTTTTTAAAAGAAAATCAAATCCTGCTTTAAAAACAAAATCAAATCCTGTTTTAAAAAGAAAATCAAATCCTGCTTTAAAAATCAAATCAAATCCTGTTTTAAAAAGAAAATCAAATCCTGTTTTAAAAAGAAAATCAAATCCTGCTTTAAAAAGAAAATCAAATCCTGTTTGTAAAATAAATGAAATCACCTTGATACTCTTGCTTTTTTAATTAATTTAATTAGTTTTATTTTAGCATCCTAACCTTAGACGATTTAATGGATCCACAATTGCCTTATTGTTAATACGTTATCATTTTGTCTAGTCGAGGAGGAGAAATCTAATTTTAAAAATGGCAAGCCAGCTGTCAATTTAATCATTTCATTGTTGATCTTTCTTTTATATTTTCCTTTGCAGTTTTCTTCCTACTTCATTCTTTAATTTTCTTTTTTGGTTTCTGTTCCTTCTTTAGTTTCAAATTAGTTTCCCTTTCTTCCTTTACTCCTCCTGTATTCATTATTTTCTTGTTTTCTTCCTTCCTTCCTTGACTTGCAGTCTAATTTTCTTTCCTTTCTTTTTTCATCTTCATACTAAATTTGCCGAAGTGTTTGATGGCAAAGTAACGTTTCCTATAATACATTGCTGTTTGCCTATTTATTTTCAATTTTTGTTTTATTTATGCAATTATATTAGCTGTATATATGTTGTAGCGTCAAGGATTGTGTGCGTGTCGGGGTGCACGTGCCTTTGTCTGACAGTTGTGGAGAGAAGTGAATTAGGTAATAGGTAATAAAATGAAATGTAATCATGGCACATAGATAATTAAATAGGATTTACAACATTAACAAACCTTTAATGTTATGTGTCTTTATGACCATTAACAAAAACTTCGCTGTTCTGTAAAAGAGTTTACAACCATTAACAAACCTTTCACTGTTGAGTAATAGACTTTACAGCCTTTAACAAACCTTTTATTGTTAAGTAATAATCGTTACGGCCGTTACCAAACCTGTAAATGTTAAATAATAGTCCGTACCATCATTAACGAACCTTTCACTGTCGATCGAAGTTTCAAAGTAAATCACAAAATCAGCGTTCTTTTGATGTGTTTTTAACACTTGATTGTCAAGATTTATTTGAATGCACATCAATACTATTAGTTGACTCGGTAATATATAAGAATATCAAACTTTTGGTCACTGATTTTCTTCCAACATACAGCATACTTAATTTGTTTTCAATTTGTAATTTTTAAAAAGCTATAATCACCTAAAATGACGTATGATAATACGGATGGACACTTTAAATTGAATTGTCGAACTTGCAGTGTTTCTATTTAGAGATGTAGTGGTAAAGTTATAAATAAAACTTTCATTATCTTCTCTTACCCTATTCTGCTTTGGGGAGAAAGAGGGTTTTTTGGTCCTTTGCCTTGCTTTGCTCATGATCAGCTAAGAAACCAGACACCATTTACATGTCTATCCATGGTCTGTTCATACAAGTTCACTGTTCACTGTGTCTGAGTGATGATCTATCTGTCTATCCATGGTCTGTTCATACAAGTTCACTGTTCACTGTGTCTGAGTGATGATCTGTTCAGACACCAATCAATGCTCACGTATCTGGTTTATTAGCAAACCTCTCTCTATTCTTGCACAGATTTGCTACATCGACAACCGCCGGGCTTCATCGTCCGCGATATCAACTACTTGGAATTGAAATTTAGAACACAATGTTCATCACATAGATGAAAGTATCAGTTATGGATTCTGTAACATCTGGCAGTGTTAATATCAAGGTCATTATCTCCAAGAGATTAGGAGGTCTTAGGTATTGCAGATCCTTACAAATAATTAGGTGCAAGACTCTGGAAATAGTAAACTGATATTAAGATCGGGAATTTAAATCGTCGTTAACAAAGAAAAACTAATCAATGCCGCTGTTCTATGTCTGTGTTCAAGATAGGAGTTCAAGATAGCGTTAAGACGAAAAGTTTGTTAGTGTTTAAATGGAAAAATGGAATTAATGTTTTAATAGAAAACTCTCAGCACCAAGATTTGGAAATTAAGTTGGTGTTAAGATGGGGAACTTAAATTGGTGTTAACATTTAGACCTTAAGTTGGTGTTAACATGTAGACTTTCGACTGGTGTTAACACGTAGACCGTAAATTGGTGTTAACACGTAAATCTTAAGTTGGTGTTAACATGTAGACCTTCAATGTTAACATGTAAACCTTAAATTGGTGTTAATATGAAGACCTTAAGTTAGTGTTAACATTTGACCTTAAGTTGGTGTTAACATGTAGACCTTAAGTTAGTCTTGTAATGGAGAATTTAAGTGGATTTTGAAACGGGAAATTTTGATTCAATGTTCTGGTATGAGAAAGACTTAGAAACGAAATGCATTAATGCATAATGTTATCGTTCTCCATAGTCTGTTACAACTATTTTTTATCAGTTTGTAGTTGTTAAGTTGATCTCCACACTAGATTCTGGATAGCCGACCGGCTCAAACAGGCCCTTTAATATTGAACTCCCCCAATCATGAACTATTTTCGATTTGTTAGATGAACTATATTAATGGTAGCGGCTTCTTTCCTATTCAGAGTTTACGTGCGGTATTACGCCTTTGGATGTGTTCGACACAGTTCACCTCTGGTTCAGAGTTTACGTGCGGTATTACGCCTTTGGATGTGTTCGACACAGTTCACCTCTGGTTCAGAGTTTACGTGCGGTATTACGCCTTTGGATGTGTTCGACACAGTTCACCTCTGGTTCAGAGTTTACGTGCGTTATTACGTCTTTGGATGTGTTCGACACAGTTCACCTCTGGTTCAGAGTTTACGTGCGGTATTACGTCTTTGGATGTGTTCGACACAGTTCACCTCTGGTTCAGAGTTTACGTGCGGTATTACGTCTTTGGATGTGTTCGACACAGTTCACCTCTGGTTCAGAGTTTACGTGCGGTATTACGTCTTTGGATGTGTTCGACACAGTTCACTTCTGGTTCCCCTCACTGTATTTTGGGGTCCCGACCGCACTGAGGACCACTCAATATCGAAGCTCACACCAACACACACACACACACAAAGACACAAACGGGGGTGTGCTCAAAAGCATTTTGAATTGTTGAAGAAAGCAGCGCATCATGCTAGAAATTTGTAATTTGGGACAAGTTTTGCTTTTTCAAGATACAATCTGACCGTGTTCATGCTTTAACTTTTAAAGTGCTGTGACAGTATGGTGTGTAGATTTTACTCCTTGTGCTAATATTGATATATCAAAACTGCTTTGCTATGCCTATTTCGTCCAATAAACAAATTAAAACGATCGATAGTTCAAGAAGCCAGTGGTCTCCCTCTCATTGACGCGTCGCTCGCAAACAGAATCCCAATTAGTTCCCTTTTTTCCCATTTCCCAATTTAGCTGACTATCAGATATTCCAATAATTTCTTTTCAAATATGAATTTAAAGCATATTCCCTGTGGTTGTTGACACACATCCACGTTTAGCACTGATTGTTTATTTTTCCTTCCAGAAATAGCGTTGATTTTAGTGGGTACTCAATACCTGGCCACACACGGCATATAATATAGATCACGCAAACACCGACCCAACTCCGCGTGACTAATCGTTCATTGAGCAAACAGTGCGTGACTAATCGTTCATTGAGCAAACAGTGCGTGACTAATCGTTTTACTGATCAGGCAAACAACTGTTTGCTAATCTGAAAGGTGCTTTCGTCAGTTGAATCAAAATACAGATAGATAGATAGATAGATAGATAGATAGATAGATAGATAGATAGATAGATAGATAGATAGATAGATAGATAGATAGATAGATAGATAGATAGATAGATAGATAGATAGATAGATAGATAGATAGATAGATAGATAGATAGGTAGGTAGAAAGGTAGGTAGGTAGGTATTTAACAGGTTAAAATGACCACTGTTGTCCCACTGAAGAACATTAAAATTGTTTGATTGAAAAACTAGAGCAACCCTCATGTTTTAATCCCCTCAGTACCAGTAATTTTAAGAGTTAGTCATCAGATGATAACTTTATTTAAAGTAGATAATATGCACTTTTTACACGGTAAGTTCTATTCATTTGTTAGTCTTCTGCTTTAAGCAAGTAGTAAACTGGCATTAAAAGAGAGAGAAGTGTTTTGAGGAAACATTTAAACAATAAGTATGAAAAACCTGCTGAAAGTGGATAAAACTTCACATAGGTAGGATTGTCTCAACGTTTAGATTGAAAGATGAAATATTACAACTTTTTGTCATTTTAAAGCCAAACATATTTTTAATCCAGTTTAATATCTGAGAAAAATTGAATCGGCAATCTCCAGCATATTCTCAACTCGAGTTGTTTACTTCAACTCTGACTCTGACAAAATACCATCACAAGGAGTACCCAAGGTCGGGTCACTTCGAAATTTTAACTATTTATACAACAATTAAGTTTAGAAATAGGGCGCGAAAGCGGCGGAAGCCGAAAGCGCCCCCTACATTAACAACAACTGCGATTAAAACGACCTTTTTGGGAGGCTGTTTGATTAACTATTTCCCTGTTTGTGTCGTGGGCAATTATTTTTCTACCGTTTGGAAACATTTCAAAGTTCACTGAGAAAAGTGAATGATTTAGTCTGATTGAAGATAATCATGACTTTGCTTACCTTCTCTGTTAGAGATGAAACCAGCTCACCTTTTTTCTTTTAATGTGAAATGTACGTGTTGGCTCAAAGCTTTAATCAAAACTAAAAATAATTCAAATAAAACTAAGTAAAATTAATATTTCCCATCCCCACCCTCTGAGTGTTTTCGGTTATGAAGAATCGTCATCAGTTTACAGAAATGAAAATCTTTTGTCGTGTTTTGCCACTACTTGGTTTAGTACTCCCACCCTATTTATTTTACGACTGGGGTTGTCACAGCATTGTTTATTCATTATGCAAGTTACGATTGTGGGAGACACAACATTGTTTGTTCATTATGCAAGTTATAACTGTGGGAGACAACAACATTGTTTATTCATTATGCAAGTTACAACTGTGGGAGACATATCACTGTTTATCCATTATGCAAGTTACGACCGTACAAAACACGTTATTCTTCTTATGCGTGACAGCCACCTTCGACATTTATTATTTGTCAAGTATTGTTAGTTTATTATACTAGTTAAATAGTAGAAGACCAATATTTATTCTTCCTGCATGCGGATTAGAACTGTAAAAGTACTGCAGACACATCGTGTTTCTCCAATTAAGTGGGTGTATTTCAGACACATAGAGTTTCTTCCGTTATGTAAATATATTGCTGACAAATCGCGTTTCTTCCATTGTGTGGGTGTATTGCTGACAAATCGCGTTTCTTCCATTGTGTGGGTGTATTGCTGACAAATCGCGTTTCTTCCATTGTGTGGGTGTATTGCTGACAAATGGCGTTTCTTCCATTGTGTGGGTGTATTGCTGATAAATCGCGTTTCTTCCATTGTGTGGGTGTATTGCTGACAAATGGCGTTTCTTCCAATGCGTGGGCGTAATGCTGGCATGTCTCCTTTCTTCCATTGTGTGGGCGTATTGCTGACATCGCGTTTCTTCCGTTATGTGGGTTAAAGCTGTAAAAGGCACAGAACCCTTGCAATGTGTAACAGTAATAACTCCACAAATAAAAAGTTTCTTTTAAAAATGTTTTAAACACAAATAAAACAGACGTGTAATGCCGAATGAGTTGCCAAGTGTTGCAGCACTTAGGCGATGGCTTCAAATTCAAGAGCTCTTTGAAGACAAGAAAGAAAATGAAAAGACGTGTTTCGCTCTCATCAAAGCACCTTACCCGAAAATGGGAAGAATTGTCATCAAAAGGGATTGTCCGCAAGCAGAATCATGTCATACTATGAGCCTTGTGCGAAACAGCGGAGCCTTGGAATAAGTACTGGATAGAGTCTGACTGCTGTGTGATCAAGTGCGAACACGTGCAACCAATTTCGCACTGGAGTGAGGACAAGTTCGAACACTAAGCACCGAAGATCGCAAAACAACTAAAAACAAAAGAAGAAGAAGAAGAAAGGAAAAGTCCTAATTATGCAAAAATATTTGTTTTTACTTTTAGTAGGGTGCAATGAGCATCAAAAGAACGGTTGGAACTGATTTATTTTTAAAAAGAACTTGCACCCTAGAATCTCAATATGCTATAAATAGTTGTATGTATAAACTAACGTCCAACTAAAAAAATCAAAATCACTGCGGTACAGGAGGGCAGGATGGGAAACTGAACTCTTCAGCTTGCCTGACATCAAACATTGGACTGTTTGCACGTGACCCAGTTATCACTAGACAATGAATTTCGAAATCATTTCTCAAGAACTGTAATCGGTACACATATACCAATGAATTATGAGATATAAAGTTCTTGGGTGATCATAAATTCTCCAAACTGCCACCTTTTACTGCTAAATTCCACTGGAAGGGTCTGTTTTAACATTTATTAGTCGTAAGCGCAGCAAGCCTTGCTTTTATCTTCGTGAAATAAACGAGAGTAACATTTGGCAATTTTTCAGAATTCTTCTAAATTTAATTATATTCACTTTTAGAACGTGAATAGTCATGAAACAATGGTGTTTGTGAGAAAGAAATTCTTCACTGAAACATATACAATTGTTGCCATGGTTTTAGTACTTTCACTTGGCACACAGAAATATGAAGCAATGGAAAATTGACACTTGTCGTGAAACTGTGGGGGGTTTTTATTATTATTATTACAAAAACGTTCGTACAATGTGTTTATTTCCCAATTTCGTCATATTTTTGCTACAATGTAAATTTATCCAAAAAACAACTGTTGTCGTACTCTCATGTTACATGCATCACATCACTGACTTTGAGAAGTTTCTAAAAGTGAGTCAAATGTGAGAAGCTCAACTTTGGTTATTTTCTAACTTTACCACTCTCCATACTTTGTATATTCATGAAAATATTTCTGTCTAAACAGTTGTCCGCTACCCACACTTGACATGTCTAAGTGATCGCGCAATTTATATATCATTTTTGCAAAATACCAGACGGATGAAAAGAACAATTACATCTCAGAGCAGAGTTGAAAATTTTTTTTTCACTGTTTCACCCAAATTTATCCGATAATGCTGCGTGGGTTTTGAAGTTTTTGCACAGCGACAGATTGGCAGCAATTATCAGAAGCAAATAATTTTCCATTTCATTTGTTATTGTAACATCTTCTTCACCAGAAACCGTGCCTTTAACAGCATTTTGTAATTATGCTTCAATAATTATTTTTTCTGGGCCATATTTAATCACAACCCTTTTAAGTTAATATTCAACGCAGACCTTGTAAAAAAAAATTAAGTCATATTTAAGTCGTGGAGACTTTATTTTTTAAAATTAATTTACAGCAACACGATTTACTGATAGGTTGATGACAATGCTGGGTGCACACACCAACGTATTCAAGTAGAGTACAGTAGTCACTGTAGCATGAAGTGACAACCAAAAACTAAAAGGTTTGCTCTGCAAAAGTCAAATTAAGGTAGCACTAAATTTCAGGCATATTTCATTTCTAAATTCCTTTCTCTCGTACAAACATTCTCAACTCAAACTCCTGCAACAATTTCGTTAGCCAGATACATACAGAGCGCAAAAGTATAGCATCGATCAAAATTCACAAGTATAATGTACAATGTAGTCAAATTAATCAACATAGAAATAATAGTTTAATTACATAAAGCATTCTCCAATTTAAATCATAGATCAATAGCAAACATGTACGAAATATTCTAAGTCCATTTTTCCTTTATCAGTCAGTTAACTTACCACAAGCTAACGATTGCCTTTATGACTGGACTCGAGATATGTTCGAATTCAAAGTGAGAGAATAGAGTACTTCTTCAATAAAGAAACTTCCGGTCCATCTCCATTGATGATTCTGATATGAACAAGTGTGAGACTCTTAGTCAAAAAACTATTCATCCAGCTGGAACTGCTTGGGATTGGATTGCGTCAGCAATTTTCTAGCATATTCTCGAGTTGTTTACTCCAACTCTGACATTTACAAAAATACCATCATAAGGAGTGCCCAAGGTCGGAGTTGTGCGCACATTGGTATAATTATTCTTATTACAATCATTGTATAATTAGCATTTTTTTAAATATGTATTGAATGGAGACTTTTAAATATGTATTGAATGGAGACTTTAATATGTACTGAATGGAGACTTTTAAAAAGGAGACTTCTTGCTGCTGGTATGTATGTAGAGCATAATGCATCTCGTTAAATATGGTGTTTTAGCGATTTACGGTCGAAAAGCAGCTCAAGCCAGAAAGGGGTGGATGGGTAGATGTGTATGTTGAAAGCACTCGCTACCCTAATCAGCAGAGTGGGACTCGAACCTCAATAACCCATTTTGAGGCCAGCGCCTAGATCTCGCGATCGCCCAGCTTCTGAATATTTTCTGAGCGAAATCGGCGGAAGGTGGAATCATCCCCCATCACACACCCCTCAACAGAAATCATTTTACTTTTGAATCACACACCCCTCAACAGAAATCATTTTACTTTTAAATCACACACCCCTCAACAGAAATCATTTTACTTTTGATATATTTTATAATCCTTTCGCAAAACTAAGCATACGATAAAATACATTGGAAAACGCTTGTTTTGGATTATATGGGTTTTAAAAAATACTTTATTAATTCAAAAGTAGTGCAGTGGCGAGTGATCGCATTTTATGAATTTATCTCCATAGAAACGATAATCCAGTAATATTAGTGATGAAAAAGATGTGTGCTCCTGCTTTAAACCAGGTCATTAAAAAAATCAATCTGGTAATATTCTTGGGGCTTAAAGTGTTACATTATGGTATTCAGGCAACATATGTAACTTTGTGTTACTGTGCGATATTTGTGTAGCTTAGAATATAATACTGTGTGATATTCGTCTGGCTTAGAATATGTGACTGTGTGATATTTGTGTGGTTTAGAATATGTTATTGTGTGAATTTCGCATGATTTAGAATATGTTACTGTGTGATATTGGTGTGGTTTAGAATATGTTATTGTGTGAATTTCGCATGATTTAGAATATGTTACTGTGTGATATTGGTGTGGTTTAGAATATGTTATTGTGTGAATTTCGCATGATTTAGAATATGTTACTGTGTGATATTGGTGTGGTTTAGAATATGTTATTGTGTGAATTTCGCATGATTTAGAATATGTTACTGTGTGATATTGGCTTAACTTAAAGATATTCGTATGGCTTAGAATGTGTTACTGTGTCATTTTTGAGTCAGTTAGAATATGTTACTAAGTGATATTCCTGTGGCTTAGAATATGCCACTGGTGATATTTCGCGTGGATTCCAATGCGTTTCTGTAATAGCATTTTTATGACTAAATTCTCGTATTGCGAGGCGCGTGACTTAGAATATTTAACAGTGTTATATTCGTGTGGCTTAGATCAACAGGCCTTAAATTCTTATGGATTAAATATATACTATGCGATATTTGTGTGATATTCATGTAGCTTTAAAGTATGTTACTGTGTAATATTCATATTTGCTATTCTGTGTTTTCATAAAATATTCACATAGCTTGCACATTTTAATGCTTAGAATAAGTGTCGTAGAATATGTCACAGTGTTTATTTGAATGTGAAATACGAATCTTACAGTATGTAAGATAATACATATACTATACTATATGACAATACTATGTTTATTTGAATTTGTTACAATATGAAATGCGGTACGTAGAATACGTCACAGAGTTTATTTGAATATGTTACAATGTGAAATGCGTGTCAATGAATATGTTACAGTGTTTATTTGAATGTGTTACAATTTGAAATGTGTGTCTTAGAATATGTTAATGTGTGGCACTTGTGTGATTTAAAATTCGTGACCGAGTGATATTCCTTTGGTTGAAAGTCAAAAAGTTTTATGCATATGATTTAAATTCGTTGAGTGATATTTTTCGTACAAATTATATTAATGCTATGGTAATCGTATGGCTCAGAGATATTTATGATGATGTGGTATTTGTCATTTGTAAACTGCGTGGTTGTATGATATATGCATGATGTAAACTGTGGTTATACGATATTGGGGGTGATATAAACTGCTTGGTTGTGTGATATTCGCATGATGTAACCAACCTACGTGATTGTATGATATTCTCACTCTGCGTGGCTGTATGATATTGAGTGATGTAAACTGTGTGGTTGTATGATATTCGGTTGATGTAGAGTGCGTGGTTGTATGATATTGAGGTGATGTAAACTGTGTGGTTGTATGATATTCGGTTGATGTAGACTGCGTGGCTGTATGATATTGAGGTGATGTAAGCTGTGTGGTTGTATGATATTCGGTTGATGTAGACTGCGTGGCTGTATGATATTGAGGTGATGTAAAGTGTGTGGTTGTGTGATATTCGGCCGATGTAGACTGCGTGGTTGTGTGATATTCACGTGATGTAAACGGCGTGGTTGTGTGATATTCACGTGATGTAAACTGCGTGGTTGTATGATATTCTCGTGATGTAAACTGCGTGGTTGTATGATATTCTCGTGATGTAAACTGCGTGGCTATATGATATTCGCATGATGTGATAACGGTTATCTACGGTCGTGTCCGCTTTTGCGAGTTTGGCAGAGATTCCAATCCTGAGAGTTAGAAAGACGAATGAAAGTTAGGTGGCCTGGTCTCGCTTCGTCACACTTGCTTTAATGTGTTGTTCTTGTTGTTTTAATTATCTGCATGAAAAACTGTTGACGGAAGTTTCAAAATTGTCGGTCTTCCACGCTGATACGCAGTGAGCTAAACTGAGATACAGCCACACCTGTTTCCATCTTGACAGCTAATGTCAAATATAGTACTTCATGTGGATTCAAGGGACGCAACTCTTAATAGTGTTATTGATGTAAAGTTATAATAACCGAACTATAGCTTTTAATATGAGGAATAGATTAATTATTTCCGCCTTGATTTGTAATGTTCAGTAGGTGCTTCTTTAGAACATATATAGATTCTCAAATGTGTGCCCTGCTTAGTGGACATTGCCACTTTTATGGCAGTGCATTCCTCGTTTCCGCTGTCAATCCCCTGTGTGAGAAAATAACTTAACAATGTCATTCGATTTGATGAGAATATTGATTTTTGAAGAGAAACGTAATTTTCCTAAATTGGTAGCAAATCTTTAAGTGATTACTTTATCATATATTTATTGTTTGGTTGGGTTTATTCTTTTTAAATTTGTAAAATTTCTTTGAGGTAAAGACTTTGTAAAAGTAAGATTAGTGTTGTCTGTGCGAAAACACTCTTTGCTTCAAGGTTGTTATTAATTTATACTTCTAAAATGGAGACTTTATTTAGGCGATAATATTCTCTGCTTATTAATTTATTTATATCTCAAAAATGTAAACTTTATTTAGACGAAAATACTCGTTGCTTAAAGGTTGTTATTAATTTATATCTCTAAATGAATACTTTTTCTAGGGCGAAAATACTCGCTGCTTAAAGCCTGCTATTAATTTATACCTCTAAAATTTAGAATTTATCTAGGCGAAAATATTCCTTGCTTAAAGGTTGTTATTAGAAACTTTTAAATGTAGACTTTATTTAGGCGAAAATACTCGTTGCTTAAAGTTTTTTTTTTATTAATTTATATCTCTAAAATATAGATTTTATTTTATTTTATTTTCTCTCTCTTTCTTCCTTTTTCTTTCTCTCTCTGTCTCTCTAACCATTCTATCCAGTCATTTCCATTTGTTGCTTGCTTGTCTTTCCGTCCTTCATTCACCATCCATCTTTTATCTACCTACCAACATACTAACCTACCCACATCTCTTTCTGTTTCTCTGTGTCTGTTGTCCTTTTTTCTTAAACATGTACCAGTCTCTCAAGTTACCTGTATTCTTTCGTGGTAGAATGATTGGTTCACCGGGTGCATGAATGAATGAGAAAGAATATTAATACTCAATCGCTTCTTCTTGTCCCTTTCTCCCTTTTTTTCTTTCTTAAATGTTCCTTCTTCATTCTCACTTATCCCATAGCCAAACGAAGCACAAGATATGCATAGCTAAGCCGGGTACAAACATACCTTTTTTGCTAATATGGATGCTCACATATATTGCTAAGCCGGGTAAGCACATATCATGCTAGGCCTGGTACACACATACCTTGCTAGGCCGGGTACACACATACCTTGCTAGGCCCCGTACACATATATTTTGCTAAGCCTGGTACACACATCATGCTAGGCCTGGTACACATATATCATGCTAGGCCGGGTACACATATATTTTGCTAGGCCTGGTACACATATCATGCTAGGTCTGGTACACATACCTTCCAACGCCGGGTACACACATATCTTGTATGAAAATGCAAAACTACTTTTTCCATATTAGTTTAAATAGTTTTAATAACTACAACAATTTCACTCTATTCCATTGATCCCTCTTCTTTTGTCACATAAATAAAAAATCTGTCATTTATTAATTAATGTCGATCATGTCTTGTTTCCTACCTTTGAATATTAGACTGCATCTTTGTTCATTTTAATTTTTTTTTTACTTAGGGAGCGTACTTTCTTCATGTTCTTTTATTTTTCTTTATATAAATAGGTAGTTACGGTGTGCAAAACGTACACGCTGGAATCGCCAATTCTTCGCAACGTAGAGAGTTTGACCCAATTTGACTTCTACTTTTGACTTCAAAAGTACTTTTTAAAATCTTGTAAGCGTAGGGTGAGTGTTTAGAAACTGTAAGTTGCTTTCTTTTTTAAAATATCTTTTTATTTTTGTTTTTGTTACCTTGACAGTCACATATACAAATACAAAACAGACATACACACAAACATACACACACACACACACAGGCACAATATACATATATATATATATATAGGCAACACACACGCATTACATGTAATGTAATTACACGCATTATAACTGTACATGCACAATACACACACAAAATAAAGTCGTGTTTATGTATGTTACGTTTCCAGTATTTATTTAGAGACCCTGCTTAGGAAATTATGGAAACTTTAATTTACTATTTAAATTAATTCCTTCTCGTTTACCCTAAACAGACTGGTTGCCCAAATCATCATTTGACTAACTTAAAAATGTGTCTTGTAGTGCGGACAACAGATTTACAAACTGACAAAGCTGGCTTGGAGTCGTTAAATTCCTCTAAATTAATATGCATCCGTTATGTCATTCAGCTCATTCGCCCCCATCCAAACCAAGAGTATCTATAGGTCTATCATGCATAAAAATATACTACGAAGAGGATTAACAATTAAAAATAAGATTTAATAAGTTAAAAATTTAACAAATAGTTAATACGAGCGCAAAGTCTGATTCTAAGCCTCGACCATTTAACGTGCTAAATGTCAACGAGAGAATTGCCTTGAAAACAGTGTTCATTTGATTTCGGTACACCAAGCAATGACTTAGCTTGTGAAAGTGGCCACGTGTTTGAATCCAGTCCAGACCAGTCTACCTCACTTGTCTTCCCTCAGCAAAGGATGCATACAGCATAACAATGGAACTGTCTTTCAGTATCACGCTGAATGGAATGGTAAGTATAAACAGACGTGCAAACCTGCGCGTCGGCACTGTCTCAGTATGGTAATAGGACAATAGTGGATTCAGCTCACTCGTAGAGCTTGAACAGGGCTTGTAGAACAAGGATAAAAGCCGACCTGAAAACAAGAATGTTTTCGTAATCGTCCTGCGTTTAAGTTCGCCACCTAAGCACGATTAGTTTTTAAATGCTCGGGCTAGAAATTCGACATAACACGTCGTTTACAATTTAGATCAAAAATATAATCTCACGTGTTGCGTTTAACAAGCATGACATATGAATTACCAAATATTTACAACGTTAAAATTTAGAGTTCATACAAAAGGGACAATTCAAACTAAGCAAAGTGCTTTACAATTTACATTAAAATTCACACGCAATAATTTGAATTACAATAGAAAATTCATGTCGGGCTCAGGCACCCCTGGCTCTAGTGAATTAAAAGTTATATAAATTAAAGTTACAATGGGAAAAGAGTTACAATGATTTATATACAATAACTTATAGGTTTTTGTCATTTATCAACGAACCATGCTTAAGCTACAGTAGCAATGCATAGCACAAAAATTACATACATAGTTCAAGAATGCAAAATACAATCAATAAAAGTGGTACCTTTAGTGAGAAGTCGAAATGTTATCTCAGCAATCGCGTCGGCTGTCCTCTACGACTCAACGAATTAAGCGATGGCACGAAGTATCAGTACTACGTCTATGCTTCTGGTTTCTCGGAGTGACTCTACAGAAACGCGTTCCCCTATTTATCAGAATGTATAGAACGCATCACGTGACTGGTCACGTGGTATGTAGTTGGTTCGAGAATTTAGACAATGGCCTAAAGTTACATAATCTCTGACCTCTTTGTTAGAAGCTTCTCGATACTGAAGTATCATGGGAGAACTCTAAACAAAGGAATTTCAAATTTTGATGTTTGAAAAACAAACAAGTGGGTCAAGGAGTCATGACATTTTTATCAGACTGTGACAATGTACAACACACATATATATATACACAAAACACACGCGCGTGCATTTACTGGTAATTAAACACAATGATCATTTTTCCTACTACCCTCTTACAGAGTGTTGCATTGTTCTATTAATAAAACGGGTTTCTGATTTTTTTTTTGTAAACGACAAAAAGGAAAAGCAGAAATGGTTTGGACAGTTTATTAATGAATAATGATATTTGACATTGTTTTCAAATAATACGTTTTTAAACGCTCCATGAATCCTCTTCTATCAGAATGTTTCCTACTTTTTAAAAAACTTTTCATATTTTACAAAAGGTTTTGCATTGGCCTTTTCAGGTTTGATGTTATATTAAAATAACTACATGCTCTGTATTCATTGACAGCTTTCGATAAAATTTCTTACTGAAAATAGTTTTAAATTACATTGATAGAAATTTCTAGTCAAACCTGATTATTACGAATATATATAGGATGAGGTGCAACCTGATTATTACCAGTATATTTAGGATGAGGTTTTAACCTGATTATTATTATTATTATTTAGGATGAGGTACTGCGTTTCCATTTTTTTAAATTATATTTTTATTAGTTAAATAGTTTAGTATGCCTTGAGGCGCCGGGGTAGGGTCGAGACAGATATTATCACCTCAACCCCCTTTCCGGGGGGGGGGGGAACCACACCGTCTCTGCTAATTTTCAGTTTAATAGTTCTTTCCATATGGCCATGAATCATCTCAGTAACGCATTCTATGTATGTGGGTGGAGGGCGTGAACTATGACCCATCCCATGTCCTTCCCTGGGGGTGAACCATGACCCATCCCATGTCCTTCCCTGGGGGTGAACCATGACCCGTCTCATGTCCGTCCCTGGGGTGAACCATGACCCGTCTCATGTCCGTCCCTGTGGTGAACCAAAACATGTAACATTTTAGGTTGCTAATTCAACGCATAATAAAAGTCCATCTTAATTAGGAGGGTAGAGAAGGCGCCCCTTCCGTTTCGGAACACCCACCACCACCACTCTTCCATGAATACCAACATCTTCCAATATCTACTCTTGTGACCGTGAATCGAGGGCGTACGGGCACATAAAAGATAGACAGACAAAATGGCTAATGTCAAATTAACGCGCATTAATTGCCTTGCACAATTATTTTTCTCTCTTTAAAAAAAAGAACTCGTCTTCTAGTCTAAATAACCCTGTCAGCCAAGCAATCTGGAACTGGATGACTCTATGGTTTTAGAGGCAATCAGTGGTACCATTATCCAGAAATATACTGGGGAAAGAAATATTATTGCGAGTTCCATTTACAGGGACAGGACCGCTGATTCGCCACTTAATGAGAAAGGTCCCCAAAAATTGCCCCAGCAAACGTAAATTTCGAAGTCTGGAAACTGGAGTCTGATTTCACTGGCACTTGCCTCGTTTGACATGATGAAGGGGAATGGAGTCGGTGTGGGGAGGTGGAGGTTGATGGTGGAGCTGGGTGTAAATTATCGAGCGCAGGAATGAAGAAACGAATCGTAATGCGAACAGAGGAAGACGTGGAGGGAAGAATAAACAAAATAGCTGAATTTGAAGTACGTATATGTGTTGTTGTATGTTTTTGTGTGTTTATGTGCATGTTGGTGTATGTTTTTGTGTGTTTATGTGCATGTTGGTGTATGTTTTTGTGTGTTTATGTGCATGTTGGTGTATGTTTTTGTGTGTTTATGTGCATGTTGGTGTATGTTTTTGTGTGTATATGTGTATGTTGGTGTATGTTTTTGTGTGTGTATGTGCATGTTAGTGTATGTTTTTGTGCATGTTGGTGTATGTCTTTATGTGTTTGTGTATTTGCGTTTGTGCTAGTGTTAGAAGTTTGACAGTGGTAAAACATATCTACACAAATACACACTCACACGCATATGCATGCACATACACGCAGGCACATTCACTAACGCACAAATGTTTATATCCAGAATATATAGTGAGTCAGATATGCTGACTTTCATATACAGAAATAAGCAATTAACATCATATATGTGCATACAGACATAGCAACTACATCCAGAAATATCGCAAACATAATTATGTAGAGAATAAATCACACACACACACACACACACACACACACACCATACACACTTTTTCACATACACATAAGCACAAAAATTATATTTTAAATGCAATTACAAAAGTATACCTTATTTTTTTATGCATCTGCTTATATCTCTATCTCTGTCTACCTGGCTGGCTTCACTCTATCCTTTATAATAGCGTGACGTGCGATCGTGTGTGTATGTGTGTGTGAATATTGCATATATTTAGGTATGCATATTTACTTAAGTTATCACGAGGTATTTCAGTATACCTGTATTTCAGTTCAATGAATTATTTTGTTGGAAGTGCTTATCAAATTGTATATGAATGTAAGCTATTTTATTTAAAAAATAATCATTTTATCACAAAGTTTGGGCGGCTGAGTATGGACTCTGTAAACATTGTTCACTAAAGTGCATCTTTCCTCTTGTGTTTTGTCAAGCAATATTACAGTTCGTGTAGTCAAGTCACTTGTGTTTTGTCAACCAACATTACAGTTCGTGTAGTCAAATCACTTGTTTTTGTCAACCAACATTACAGTTCGTGTAGTCAAATCACTTGTTTTTGTCAACCAACATTACAGTTCGTGTAGTCAAATCACTTGTTTTTGTCAACCAACATTACAGTTCGTGTAGTCAAATCACTTGTTTTTGTCAACCAACATTACAGTTCGTGTAGTCAAGTCACTTGTGTTTTGTCAACCAACATTACAGTTCGTGTAATCAAATCACTTGTTTTTGTCAACCAACATTACAGTTCGTGTAGTCAAATCACTTGTGTTTTGTCAACCAACATTACAGTTCGTGTAGTCAAATCACTTGTGTTTTGTCAACCAACATTACAGTTCGTGTAGTCAAGTCACTTGTGTTTTGTCAACCAACATTACAGTTCGTGTAATCAAATCACTTGTTTTTGTCAACCAACATTACAGTTCGTGTAGTCAAATCACTTGTGTTTTGCCAACCAACATTACAGTTCGTGTAGTCAAATCACTTGTGTTTTGTCAACCAACATTACAGTTCGTGTAGTCAAATCACTTGTGTTTTGTCAACCAATTTTACAGTTCGTGTAGTCAAATCACATGTCACTAGTACAGTCTATGTTGCTACATAGAAGTAAAATTATTGTTCTGACCACAGTTATATTTTGCAAAATGGATGGATGGATGCATGGATGGATGGATGAATAAAGAGGTGCGGTGTATACATAAACATTTCTTGTGAACCTTGCTGTTAAAAATGTTCAAATAATATCTCACTATGCACAAAAAACAGTCATATTTTGATGTAATTATAGTGGTATTACAGAAGAGCATAATGGAAACCGAGAATGCAGATAACGGAGAGAATCGATGATACGTGGAAAAAAATCGCAGCAATAAACTGCAAAATCACCATAAATAATTAGGCAATCAACATCACTAATCATTCAATCACCATAACTAATGAGAACTCTTTCATTGCAACATCAGCCGTTCGTGCAGCCGCCATCACATCGTCTAGTAACTCTAGTTAATACGCGCTGGACAGGTAGCGAACACCTGTTCTTGGTCACACTAGTTTCTGCGCTTTTACCGAAACAGCGTTGACGTCGCGGTCATAATGATGATATGGCATAGCGCCAAGTCTCTTTTACCAGTTACCAGGTTCATCCGTCATCCCATTTACACTGAACTTTTTACTTTATTAGCGCTTGGATGACTGGTCGGACTTCAAAACGAACATTAAAATAAAAAATCGAGCAACAAGCAAATTTAATCTAGCAGCCGATTGCCTCCCCTTGTGGCCCGGGCAAGAGGATAAAGTTACAGATGACAGCATTCTTCATCTTTTGTCAACTGTTCGAATGCATGCCAATGTATGGCCAGGCATTGTTATTTTATTTTTCTCCCTTTAATTAATCACGACTCGGTGACGTTGCTATAAATGTATTCTTCTCTATCAATGACCTAATGCAAAATTTATCACCTACGCTACTGCAGATAGGCTTGTTGTACTGTTGTGTCACAGATACAGCTAAAGACAATGTTGTTACATGTTCTACTTGTCCAAGAGTTATTATGTGTGTCCCAGACAGTCGGACAATCGTAAACCTCTAGTCCGAGAGTTATTTTATGTGTCCCAGACTGTCGGACAATCGTAAACCTCTAGTCCGAGAGTTATTTTATGTGTCCCAGACTGTCGGACATTCGTAAACCTCTAGTCCGAGAGTTATTTTATGTGTCCCAGACTGTCGGACATTCGTAAACCTCTAGTCCGAGAGTTATATTACGTTCCCAGACAGTCTCGATCAATTGTAAGTAGTTATGTGTTATTAATTAATAAATAATAATCATAACGAGTGAAGGGTGCTAAGAGAGGTGTCACACTTTGCTCTCTGAATGCTATATCATTACCCATGTTTAGGTACTTTATGAATGATACATCACTGCCCCTGTTTAAGTACTCTCTGAATGGTACATCATTACCTGTTTAAGTACTCTCTGAAGGGTACATCATTACCTGTTTAAGTACTCTCTGAAGGGTACATCATTACCTGTTTAAGTACTCTCTGAATGGTACATCATTACCTGTATAAGTACTCTAAATGATATGAAGAAAATGCGTCTTTGCACTTATTGTATTGTCTCTGAAGGGTGTGTTGGAATGTACTATAATAAACTTTTTCATCTGTTGTATTACTTCCTGCAAGTTGTACAGAACTTTCATAAAAATTTATTTTTTCTAACTGACCCCTCTCTTTTAGTGAACTTTGTTTCATTGTATATGCCACTCTCCTGTTGCAGAAATTTGAATGTTATTGAAAATAGTGTTCATACCTATCTTATTTTCCCGCGAAGAAGTTTGAGTTTCATTGAAAATGTTTTATGCTTAACCCCTTACTTTCCTTAAACGGCCTTGAGTACTTCATTCTTTATTTCGTTTCTTTAACCTTCTTTCTCTAGACGAAAAGGTTGGAGTGTCAGTGAGCGCTTTAATGTGCCCGGTGTGTTTTTTGTTTAATGACTTTGGAATGTTTCAATGAGCACTTCTTTATGTCAGATGTCTTCCGCCCCGTGAAAGATTACAGACATTATGAAGGGTTTACGATCGGTCTTTGTAGAGTGGCTCTGCATTTCCTCTTCCTATAAGTTTATCGGATACCCACTCAAGCCTTAAATCTGTCTCGATCCTTCTGAAAGGATTTCCTGACCTAGCAGAGAAGGCCAGCGCGTCATTCACTTTCTTCTCTGCACACAGTCTTTGAGATTGTTACGTAGATCCTTGTTCTTCCTTGTAAATAATATGTGACATTCTGAGCGCTTTCTTAAATCTGCTGAATTTCTCTCTGTAGAGGGCATCTCATGTTTCTCTTTATAAAGGTTTAGGACAATGAAAACCTCTTAATTATATTCATATTTGATCTCATAATGGAGATTCTCTCACCTTACTGAACATTCCAACAGGTCTACCGTGTAGAGGATCTCGCATATGACAAGCATTCATTACGTCTACCTAGTTCAGCTCATTAAGTCTACCTATTTCAGCTCATTACGACTACCTAGTTCAGTTCATTACGTCTACCTAGTTTAACTCATTACGACTACCTAGTTCAGCTCATTACGACTACCTAGTTCAGCTCATTACGACTACCTAGTTCAGTTCATTACGTCTACCTAGTTCAGCTCTTTTCAAGATCTCTGTCATTCACTGCTGGGTTTGTAATTGTTCGTCCGCACAAAGACAACTTATATATTACTTAGACCATGTTTATGCTATTTTGTTTGTATTTGTAGAACACTACAAATGTTATTAAGTATATTATATTGCCTATCATCCGTGTGAAGGATCTCAGATTGTAGCGATGTACTCTGGGGTGACATTGTACTAATGAATAATTAGGCCGTGGGTACAATGTACGACAGAGAACAAGACGTAATAATTAGACGTGGCTACAATGTACGACAGAGAACAAGACGTAATAATTAGACGTGGCTACAATGTACGACAGAGAACAAGACGTAATAATTAGGCCGTGGCTACAATGTACGACAGAGAACAAGACGTAATAATTAGACCGTGGCTACAATGTACAACAACAAACAAAAGAAGTTACGTTGCACTGACAGATACGCGAGATTAATACAATTAATATAAAATGTAATAAAAGAAAAGTTTAACAATATTAAAAAAGAATAAGCAAAATACATTACATTCTGTACTGTTTTCTCATCATTAGCACTTTAAACTACGTTCAGTCAATTATAAAGACACACTGGAGTCACTCCCCAAAGCAAGACTTTGATTCAGTCAACTATAAAGACACAACTGCCCAAAGCAAGACTTTGATTCAGTCAACTATAAAGACACACTGCCCAAAGCAAGACTTAGATTCAGTCTTTTGATGCACTGGTGACTCTCACGAGAGCTGTCACACCCTAGCAGACCTCAACAGAACACATCACGAATAACATCAAAGTACCTGCAACAAATCAAAGTTAGACATATTTCAAATAACATAACATTCCTAAATAAAACCTAACCATTCACACAATACACAAAGGTGCTTTTGCCTTTTCAAGCAAAGAGTCTCCTGGTGGTGACGGCGGCAACGCTGACATTTTAACGTTGCCACTGGAGCTTTCGTGGATCATTTCATCAAGAGACGTTATCTGATCTGTAGTGCTCCAGTGGGACACCTCCCTTCACAGCATGTTCCTTCACCAACCCTTTATAGGGAGGGACTCAGTACAATCCTTAATACTCACCCGAAGTTTGCAAAAAGTAAAGAATAGAATTGCCAGCCTGGTTTTCTAACCACGCTCACCTCTACCCAGACTCACTCTTTTACTCAGTGAAATTTGAGAATCCACCTAAATCTAAATAATATTTATTACTTTCTCACATCTTCCACACCCACATTCAACATGCATGTCACCTATTCAAAAACAAGTTCATAGTTACATCAGCCTAAAAATAGTATAACACATAGCCAGGTCAAAAGCAATACTAAAAAAGATCTAACGTTTAAGCCGACTGCACTCCTGCTTAGATGAGTGGAAGCTTGCATTCTCACAAACAGTAACAATAGTTCTACCCCGCACTGTTACTCTATGCGCACTCACTCAAACAGATTGTCTCCCCCTCCACCCTGGATTTTGGATTTTCACTTCAGAAATAAACTTTATACAACATTTCCAATTCAATACAAACTATACATAACATCTCATTTAAAAATAGATCAGGAAATGAAAATTTATATTACAAATATTAACCCCATCACATCACACATATTGTTGAGTACGTCATTATTAAGATATGTTCGAGTGATAAGGATCTCAAACTTTCCTGAAAATATCATTTATGCTACAGTTTGTCATTGTAGATGATGTTTGATATTACTAAGCATATTTCGTCAGTTTTCATCTTTCAAGAATGTAAGAATTTCTCGCATCACTGATTACATGATTAAATCCCTCTTTCTTATTTGTCTATGATCTCTGACATTATTGAGGACTTCATTACATCTCAATGTATCGATTTTTTTTTTTGTTGACCTTGGTCAAAAATGAGTCTATCATTTCGTCTGCCTTGCCCATTATTTAGTGGATCTCTGGCAATACTGAGGCTATAAACCGCTGTCTTGTTTGTCTCTTTAAAGGATCTTTACTAAGTCCATCATTACCTGTGACGTGTTTAATGGGTCTCTCACTTTACTGAGTCTATCATTATCTGTGACGTGTTTAATGGGTCTCTCACTTTACTGAGTCTATCATTACCTGTGACGTGTTTAATGGATCTCCAACTTTACTGAGTCTATCATTACCTGTGACGTGTTTAATGGGTCTCTCACTTTACTGAGTCTATCATTATCTGTGACGTGTTTGTTTAATGGACTTCTCACTTTACTGAGTCTATTATTACCTCTATCTTGTTCGTCTGTTTAAAGGATCTCTGCCAGTGCCAATTCTATCGTGACCGCCATCTCGTGGTTCGTTTGTTTAAAGGTTCACTAACTCTCCTTTCAGTACAAATGTTTTTTATCAAGAATCTCTGGTTTTACTGATTACGTCTTGTACGTCTTCTTTGGAATCTCGGACACCACTAAGCCCTTTGTATTAAGTCTCAATTATTCCTATCCATGAACTTCTGCGAACTTTACCATGCCCTTCACTATGTCTGCCGTGCGCATGAGCGGAGAGAGTCGGAAAGCTTTATTGGGACTTTCGTGATTTTGTATTTATTTAGCCGTCAGGAGACTCGGGTGGAGATAGCGATCAATAGCACGGGTCCTAGATTCTCGCTACAAAAGTTCCTGCATAGTGATGTTTTGTTATTGTTTCATTTGTGTTCTGATGGGGAAATAAACCGCTTATCTCTTTCTTTGCCTCCTCTACTTATCGGGTAAAATCCAGTGTCTAATGGAACACAACTCTCGTAGACTTTCCCATGCAGTCACTAAGAAATAATTAACAAGTGATTGTTTATCGTTTACCGATAGATCCGTACGGTGTTTGTATGCGTTCGGATTGTTGTTCATTTACAAAATCAATGGATTAGGGTACATTTACTTTTTCAACTTAGATATACAGATTTGGAACAGAAAAAGAATTTTTAAATTAGCTACTGCTTTAAATTGTTGTATTTGTTTAGAAGTTCGTATAGATGCATGAATGACTAGTGTAGGTTTGTGTGTAAGTACACATGCGCGAATAATTGGTGTAGGTTTGTGTAGAAGTAAAGATGAGTGAATGCTATGCGTAAATTTGTGTAGATATGTGAGTGCGTGCGAGGTGGGCATGATTTTCTGTGATTGTTTGTTTACATTTACTTATATAAGTGCGTGGGTGTAGGTTTGTTTAGATATGTGTACATTTGTGGGTGCGTGTATGTTTAGACATGTTTAAATAAGTGTACATATATGGGTGAGTACATGCTTGTGTTTAGATATGTGTACATGCGTGGATGGGTATATGTATGTGGTGGGTCTATGCTTTTGTTTAGATATATATATATACCTGAGTAGGTATATATTTGTGTATATATGTTTGAGTATATTTTTGTATTTAGATATGTATATATGTAGGTATGTGAGTGGTTGTGTTTTGAAAAATATGTACATATTTTGGTGTATGTATGTTTGTGTTTCGATGTACGTTCATATGTGGGTAGTTTCACGTTTGCGTTTAAAGGTATATGCATATGTGGATGTATGGTTGTGCTTAGATGTGTTTACATATGTGGAGGGGGGTATATTTATATTTAGTTATTTTATGTGTGTGTATATATGTGTGTGTGTGTGTGGTGTCTGTGTGTGTGTGTGTGTGTGTGTGTGTGTGTGTATGTGTGTGTGTGTGTGTGTGTGTGTGTGTGTGGTTTATTGTGTTTAACTATGCAGAGAATATTTATTAGCTGAAGTATACTTATCGACTTTCAAATCATATAAATCGAATTGAACAGATATATTTTCGAATTATTTTTAAGTAGAAGGAAAGACTAGTTACACTTTCACTACAACTAGACGTTTTAGAGAACCTTAGCTTAAAGCAAACTCGTATACTGTATTTTTTTTAAATGTGTGTCACAATCTAAATGCATTTACTGAGGGGAGAACATGCAAATTAAATCACCTGTATGCAAAGAAAACGTTTATTTCTGAAAACAAGGAGATTTTACAGCTTGCGTTAACATTTGGATGGAAGAACAGAATCCTAAATTTTTCTCGAGAATGTTTTATCTGACCTTGTCTCAGGATCTGATTGAGAAAAGTGTGTTATAAACGAGATTCTTACATCATTAGAAGTATACTTTTAAAAAGTACATGAAGAAAAACACCTTCTCATTACTTGCAAATGAAAAAGGTTACAACATAAAGCAGTTAGGAAAAATTTCTTTCAAATTTATCCTCCGAGGGGGGGGGGGGGGTACATACGTGCGCAAAAATGAAACGGAAGTTATGAAATATCTCACATTAAACACTGTTTCTTCTTTTCCATTTTAAATCATGCATCTGTTAATGTGACTTTTAGATCTTTTATTTCCAAAATTGCTTACCATTTTTTTTAATGTAAGGGAGGAATATTTATTAGGTTTTATCTTTTTAATATTAGATTGCAATAAAAATGGCATATTTCGTAAAACAGGTTTTTTTCTTGTCTAACATCAAGTTATCTCGACTACCAGGTGAAGAGGAATCTTGGTAAGAAATAAAATTTATATACAGATATAAAGGAACTAAATAAATGTCTCTCATCTCTCTTTTATCTCTGTATAATATATATCTCATCACTTTCATCTTTGAATAACATCTCTCTCCGCCATCTCTCTCATCTCTATTTCGTTCTGTCGCTTATCTATCTCATCTCTCTATCATTTCGAGCCCGCTCTCTTTCTCTCTGTTTTATAATCTCACTTCTTTTCTTTCCTCTTCTTTCTCTCTGTTTTATATATTTAATCTCACTTCTTTTCTTTCCTCTTCTTTCTCTCTGTTTTATAATCTCACTTCTTTTCTTTCCTCTTCTTTCTCTCTGTTTTATAATCTCACTTCTTTTCTTTCCTCTTCTTTCTCTCTGTTTTATATATTTAATCTCACTTCTTTTCTTTCCTCTTCTTTCTCTCTGTTTTATATATTTAATCTCACTTCTTTTCTTTCCTCTTCTTTCTCTCTGTTTTATATATTTAATCTCACTTCTTTTCTTTCCTCTTCTTTCTCTCTGTTTTATATATTTAATCTCACTTCTTTTCTTTCCTCTTCTTTCTCTCTGTTTTATAATCTCACTTCTTTTCTTTCCTCTTCTTTCTCTCTGTTTTATAATCTCACTTCTTTTCTTTCCTCTTCTTTCTCTCTGTTTTATATATTTAATCTCACTTCTTTTCTTTCCTCTTCTTTCTCTCTGTTTTATATATTTAATCTCACTTCTTTTCTTTCCTCTTCTTTCTCTCTGTTTTATATATTTAATCTCACTTCTTTTCTTTCCTCTTCTTTCTCTCTGTTTTATATATTTAATCTCACTTCTTTTCTTTCCTCTTCTTTCTCTCTGTTTTATATATTTAATCTCACTTCTTTTCTTTCCTCTTCTTTCTCTCTGTTTTATATATTTAATCTCACTTCTTTTCTTTCCTCTTCTTTCTCTCTGTTTTATATATTTAATCTCACTTCTTTTCTTTCCTCTTCTTTCTCTCTGTTATATAATCTCACTTCTTTTCTTTCCTCTTCTTTCTCTCTGTTATATAATCTCACTTCTTTTCTTTCCTCTTCTTTCTCTCTGTTTTATATATTTAATCTCACTTCTTTTCTTTCCTCTTCTTTCTCTCTGTTTTATATATTTAATCTCACTTCTTTTCTTCTTCTTCTTCTCTCTCTCCTTTTTCTCCTTTTTATCTCTCTTTCTCATCTCTCTGTCATTTCTTTCTCTAATCTCTGTCTATAGTCGCTTTTGTCTTCTCTCTCGTCTCCGTCTCTCTCTCAGCCTCTCTGCCTCTAATCGCTCTCTCTCCCTCCATCATTTATCTTTTCTTACTCTCTCTCTCTCTAGCTCTTTCTTTCTCATATCTCTCGGCCCTCTTATCTCATTTCTCTCATCTGATCTCTCTAGTCTCTCTCATCTCGGTCTCTCATCTCTATCTCTCAACTTTCTTATCTTTCTCATCTCATTTCTCTTATTTGATCTCTTTAATCTCTCTCATATCCGTCTCACCTATGTCCCATTTTTTCCTTTTCTTTCCTCTCTCTCTCTCTCTCTCTCTCTCTCTCTCTCTCTCTCTCTCTCTCTCTCTCTCTCTCTCTCTCTCTCTCTCTCTCTCTCTCTCTCAACATTGTCTTATTATTATTCGTGGTCGCTATCTCTCTCGCACAATCACTCACATATAAATGAACACGCACACGCGCACATGTTTGTTTTTAATCTAAGTTTTCATCTCTCTCTGATGCAAAAGATTATTTCTGCTCAATAAGACCCAAGGGCGGCTACTTACATCGAACTGCTTCTGAACGTTTGACACTGACATATTTTCACGTGATGGCGAGTGTACAAGCGCGAGACACTGGGGCAGAAGTGGGATTCGGACTTCTTTGGAACCACCCACTTTATCGCTCATCACATTCCCGTAACTTAGGACATCTAATAGAAGACCCTACATCCTAAAAGAATCCTCTATTAATTTACTTCCGAGTTACGACAAAGCTAAATACAAATAAACAATTACAGGAATTTTAGCTGATTATAAAATAATCAAATAAGCTAAAATGACCAAGCTAGAAAAACGTACAAACAAATCAAAAAAATAAACTGAAAACAAACCAAAATAAACATAGTATGGACAAGAAATTCAAACCACAACACTTTTGGCAAAAACAATAAGAGTAACAGGCTCAAATAAACACCGCTCCACATCATTGCAAAACACTTTCTTCGTTTCCCTTCTTCAAAATAACTTCCCTTCTGACTAATTTATTTTTAAGTTCCTAGATGCTTCTGCATCGAAGTTCTTCCGTGAAATCAGCCAATTTTGGAATCGGATGTTTTAATCTAAATTAATCAACCAATCAACAACGATACGATTTTCTTACATTTCATACTTTCCGAATAAAAGAGTACCTGTGACGTCAGTGTCGTCGTCACAACTGCCTATCCTTATGACACTGTGGTTTTATGACGTCAGTAAGCTTGACAATTGTCGAATAATGTCTAGTTCAATCGCTTATCTTCTATTACCTGGAAGGACCATAATTGTAAACACCACTGTACTGAATCAGAATATTTATTTTTTTAATTTAATTTAATATTTATTTGATTTATCTCCAATACTGACCTATAACATTTTCCTCTTTTCTTAAAACTTCCGTTCGTTACGCAAGAATGTCATAAATCTTTCCTTTTATTTTTCCTATCTCTGTTAATTTTCCATTCCTTGAATAATTCAAAAAAAAGTGTCTTATCGAAAGTTGTTCTCCTGAGAGAAATCGAATAATTCAAAAAAAGTGTCTTATCGAAAGTTGTTCTCCTGAGAGAAATCGAATGATTTGGGGTTTCTTAAGATGCCTATTATACAATTTTAAAACTGAAATTATAAACCTGAAGTATATTTATATTGTTAAAGAAAATGCATTCAGTATGTCACTGTTTCAATCCTGAAGTAATTTTAGTGCTTGTTTCCTGATTCTAACCCAACATTTTGACTCTACATCTAAGATTCATGATCTTTTCTTTCTATTTCTGACATGCTTGTTGTTATCTTAAAATTAAATTTCTAAAACACACAAAAAAATCCCTGTCCAACAATGAAAAAAAATCAAACAAGAAAAGTACATTAGATCGAAACCGAATGAGGAATAAAATTCCCACCTCCATCCCCTAGCTGAAGCCACTCTGTTCACACTCGATCCCGAAATCATGAATTTGTCTGAAAGGTGCTGTCATTCTGCACTTGGCATGCGTTCTCATTTGGTCTTCGTCACAAGGCAGGTCATGCATAAAGACTTTTCCTGAATGGTGTCAAGTGGTAATTGGTACGTTTCGGCTTGGCGCTGATTGATATCCTTCCGCCCACTCACCATCTGTGGCACTGTATGTGCTGCATGCTTGGGGGCTATCAAAACACATTGCTTTGTCTTCGTCTGCAATAGACTTTTTGCCTGGAGGGTAAGCGCGTTGTTTGCACTGTGAAATGCCATTGCACAAATAATTAACTCCAACTCCAAGTTTACTCCAAAATAATTAAAGACATTGCTTAGGAGGACCTATTCTATATGTGATAAATTTGGAATTATTTTAGCTATTGTTTTTGTTTTTCTTAATTTTAAATTGATATTTTGTTTACCCTCTATTTTTTCCTTGGGGTGGTGGTGGGGTTACATTTTTGTTCTTATTACCTGTTTGAGGACTTTTATTTTGCCATGATTTGTTGGTAAGTTCTTTAAATTTGTTGCTCTGATATGGCGGGGTTTTTTTAATTTTGTTTTACTGTCAGCTTAATTTGGCTTATGCTTTTACAAGAAAAAGGAGTTAAGCATGTTTAAAATAGAAGAGCGTTTTAATAAAGTGTAACCATTCACACCGTACTTAGACACTTTTACCTTTTCTAGCCAAGGGACTTCTTTTTTTCCTTTTACCTTTTCTAGCCAAGGAACTTATTTTTTTCCTTTTACAAACTGTATCATACAGGAGGGACTCAAACAATGCTCACCCGAAGATTCGTTTGCAAAGGGTAAAGAATAGACTTGCCACCCTGGTTTTCTCAGCCTACAAACCACGCCCATCTCTACCTAGCCTAGCTATTTTAATCAATCAAATTTAAGAATCCACCTAGAGCTAATTAGTATTTATAACTTTCTCATGTCTTCCACACCCACATTCTGTCAACACACATGTCACCTATCCAAACACAAGTTCACTTCGGCCTAAAAGTTGTATAACCATCTAACTGGATCAAAAACAAGCTTGCAACTAACGTTTAAGCCGAGTGCTCTACTGCTGGGATGCCAAGGAGCCAGCGTTCTCACTAACAGAAAAAAAACAACAATAATCCTACCCCCAGAGTACTACTTACTCTACGCGCATTCACTCACTCACTCAGACAGCTTATCTCCCCCTCCACCCCTGTCCATCCTAACTTTCACTTCAGAAATAAACTTTATACAACATTTCCAAATTACACAAATTACAAATAGCATCTCGTTTTAAATTAGCCAATTTTGGAATCGGATGTTTTAATCTAAATTAATCAACCAATCAACAACGATACGAAAATATGAAAAAATATATTAAAACTATGTGGGACGATTCCCCATCACATGACATTCTGGTATTTCTATTTCTGAATTTATCATTCCAGCCTTGTGCTCATGTTTCTGATTTTATAATTACCCACAAGGCACCAGTGCATTTCATTTTTTTTCAGCATAGCCTACTCAATATCCCTCATTTTCCGTCATTTCTTCTTCTGAGGCAAGGCTGCTCTAGCTTTAATTCTCGCACGGCACTCTAAGTTAAACAACCTTTTCTTCTCTCCAGTTCTCAGGAGACCCTGCTCCTGTGGGGGTGGACTGCCACGAGCGTTTGATTCACAAACAACCGCTAATTTAATTTTTTCACTCGCGAAGGGATTGCACTCCTGTTCAGCTTCTAACAACAGATCCACAGCAGAAACAAAGAATAATGTCAAATTGTAAAACTTATATTTGCTTTCGATGGCTTTTCTTAATTTTGTTATTGATATGCGTCATTACTGATCTTCAAAGCTTTGAACTTTTGGAGATGCAAAATGAAAATCAACAATATCCTTCCGTCGTACCTTTGACCTTGACATGAAGGAGTGCATAGAAAACATATGGTAGGTAGTTCTGGCGATAGGTTAGGAGCCAGGTCATAAATAAATCGGGTTGTTAGTAAAGCTAGGAAGCTAATTGATGTATTTCCAAGTTTTGGGATGTGTTACATGTGTATCTGTTTTCATTAATACTTACTGTACCTATGTTTTATCTATTTTTAAATAACTAATTTTGCATGTTTATCTATTTGCGAACATTTGAATTTTGTTAATGCAAAAGTTTCCACCTTTCATTTTTTCCTAAGCCTGATTAAAATTCACTGATCGAATAGTACAACGGCAGCTATTTCCTGTATCTCATGAAAGAACAGAACCGACCACATAATTAGCTTTGACAGAAGCAGCATGACAAACAAGACTGGTTTAGATTATGTTAATCCCTGGAATCCACCGATTCTCATGTTTATGCTACAGCGCAGTCTATCTATCTATCCCTTAGTCTTGCCGACCTTTGGGGTACCACTGATAACCTGACAACCAGCTTCCTCCATTCCATTCTGTTCTCTTATAATTTTCTGTATCGCTCAGCTTCAGTCCTGTCCACTCTGAGATGTTATCCTCCCATCTTTTTCTCTGTCTTCCTCTCCTTCGCCCTCTTTGCAAAGTACCTTACATGATTGTTTTAGGGTTAAAGTAGAATAGAAACCAAAACTCTAGTTCATGTATGAGATAGTTACATGACGAAACAAAGTGGCTAAAATGCTATGGGCTGTTTCAGCGAAAGGCCATTTCTTTGTTTTGCGTACAGCTAAGAAATGCAAATAGCAGGACACATTCTTGCAGAACTCGTTTGCTTTTGTTAAGTGTCGTGCCTTCAGTGGCTTTCTGGCCCTCCTCCATGTCGTCGTCAAAGCTCGTTTGTGTACAGTGGCAACATCGAAAATTTCGCAGCATCATGTTAGTTTGATGCTTTTGTTGCAATATTCGTTGGGGCTTTCAAATTTTACATAGTTACACGCTTGCATGCACACATATTCACACGCGCCGATGAGGAATTCATACATATTCATAAATTTGTTGACAAAAGATATCCCCATCTGCCCTAGATGCCATAACAACTGCAGCCACTTCAACCAAGGTTAGATAACTCTTGACGTGAATTCTCAATGAGCAAAGAGACCAAATGCATGATTTGTCTATCTCAAATTTTTGTTAGTTAAAGAAGAAAAAAATGTAATTCATTCCTCACTTCAGTTAAAGTTAGTACTGAGAGGAAGAGTCATCCCTCTCTTTTTAAATCCTTTTTAAAACTGTAATGGTAAGAGAATAGACATATGTTACTACTTTCTGACTGCGAGAATGGATCTCCTGGCTTTCAATCAGTCGATAGCCGAACAGAACACCGTGATATTTTAGTAAAAAACAAATTTAGATGACCGTGACATTTTAGTACAAACAAATTTAGGTGAGTATGGCATATTAGTACAGAACAAATTTAGGTGACTATGGCATATTAGTACAGAACAAATTTAGGTGACTATGGCATATTAGTACAGAACAAACTAAGATGACTATGGCATATTAGTACAGAACAGACTTAGATGACCGTGACATTTTAGCATGGAACAGATGACCGTGACATTTGGCAAATATCGTTGCTAAGTTATGTTGAGAGGGGAACTGGCGGTGCTGAGGAGAACGGAGGCACTAATTTCAAGCTCAGTAGATAGGTCCGTGGTTCAATTCTTGCTAGAGGCTAAGTTGCCGGTGACTCTTAGCTCCCCCCCCCCCCCTAGACAGACGTGATGGGCTCATTGTCTTTGTGTAAGAGGCAGTGCTCGACCGATGTTTTGGCAAATAAAAATCGGGAAGAGTTATGCTAGTCACTGGCAGGGGAAAAACCCACCGAAACAGCCCACACCTTGAGTCTTTCCACCCATGTATTTTGGTGACGTAGATAGAAAAACCTTGTTAAAGACAGCAGAATGAGAAGTAAAATGATATGAGTACAAGAAAAATTACTATGAGACTAGAAAACAATAGAATGAGAAACAGAAAATAAAGAAGAAGAAAATAAATGACTAAAAAAAACAGAGTGAGAATCAGAAAGATATGAAAGGACGAGAACAATTACGGGAAAACGGAATTAGAAACAGAAAATATAAGAGTGCAAAACACTAAAAGAGTGGAAAACAACAGAATTAGAAACAGAAAATATAAGAGTGCAAAACACTAAAAGAGTGGAAAACAACAGAATTAGAAACAGAAAATATAAGAGTGCAAAACACTAAAAGAGTGGAAAACAACAGAATTAGAAACAGAAAATATAAGAGTGCAAAACACTAAAAGAGTGGAAAACAACAGAATTAGAAACAGAAAATATAAGAGTGCAAAACACTAAAAGAGTGGAAAACAACAGAATTAGAAACAGAAAATATAAGAGTGCAAAACACTAAAAGAGTGGAAAACAACAGAATTAGAAGCAGAAGATATAAGAGTACAAGAAAAAATACTGAAAGACTGGAAAACAACAGAATTAGAAACAGAAGATATAAGAGTGCAAGAAAAAATACTGGAAAAGACTGGAAAACAACAGAATTAGAAACAGAAAATATAAGAGTGCAAAACACTAAAAGAGTGGAAAACAACAGAATTAGAAACAGAAGATATAAGAGTATAAGAAAAAATACTGGAAAAGACTGGAAAACAACAGAATTAGAAACAGAAAATATAAGAGTGCAAAACACTAAAAGAGTGGAAAACAACAGAATTAGAAACAGAAAATATAAGAGTGCAAAACACTAAAAGAGTGGAAAACAACAGAATTAGAAACAGAAGATATAAGAGTATAAGAAAAAATACTGGAAAAGACTGGAAAACAACAGAATTAGAAACAGAAAATATAAGAGTGCAAAACACTAAAAGAGTGGAAAACAACAGAATTAGAAGCAGAAGATATAAGAGTACAAGAAAAAATACTGAAAGACTGGAAAACAACAGAATTAGAAACAGAAGATATAAGAGTGCAAGAAAAAATACTGGAAAAGACTGGAAAACAACAGAATTAGAAACAGAAAATATAAGAGTGCAAAACACTAAAAGAGTGGAAAACAACAGAATTAGAAACAGAAGATATAAGAGTATAAGAAAAAATACTGGAAAAGACTGGAAAACAACAGAATTAGAAACAGAAAATATAAGAGTGCAAAACACTAAAAGAGTGGAAAACAACAGAATTAGAAACAGAAAATATAAGAGTGCAAAACACTAAAAGAGTGGAAAACAACAGAATTAGAAACAGAAGATATAAGAGTACAAGAAAAAATACTGGAAAAGACTGGAAAACAACAGAATTAGAAACAGAAAATATAAGAGTGCAAAACACTAAAAGAGTGGAAAACAACAGAATTAGAAACAGAAAATATAAGAGTGCAAAACACTAAAAGAGTGGAAAACAACAGAATTAGAAGCAGAAGATATAAGAGTGCAAGAAAAAATACTAAAAGACTGGAAAACAACAGAATTAGACACAGAAAAATAAAGAAGAAAAAATAAATAACAGATAGAATTTTTTTAAAAACAGAATGAGAAACAGAAAGATATGAGTACAAAAAAAATTACGAGAGAAAAAAGTAGAATGTGAAACAGAGATAAAGGGGAAAAAAATAAATAAGAGATAGAACTTTTAAAAAACCACAAGCAGTGAGAGGCAGCACACAAAGAAAAAAGAAAACCAAATTTAGATAGCGAAGGAGTTTAGAATGGAAAGGGTGGGAGAGTAAGCATAGAATTTTTTTAAAGAGAAAACACACAGATTCAGAGATAAAAAGGGAAAAAAGGAGGAATGAGGAAACGAAGAGTTTTGAAAAAAATCTGTTGGTTAGAGCGGCCCTAATAGAACAGGCGCGGCACGCTGCAAACTGAAGAGTTTTGTTTTCTTTCTTTTATTTCTCACAACTTTCTTCATGCATTACAATTTTTTAAAGTTTTACCAGACATGTATTTCCGTCATCCTTGTACTCACGGTTTCTTACCTTCCTCCACTACAGACTATACTCGAGGCTAAAATAAAAGACTACGCTTCTCTCCCTTTCCTAAATGACGTTACCTTGATCCTATTTCATAACAGTTTATTTAATAAAACCGTCAAATATTATTCGGAAGTAGGAGCGTACTGTAGCTTTGTTTTGTATTTTAAAGGTTCATATTGCTGGAAAATTATTTTTAAAGTATATTTTGTTTATTTTTTTTTTACTTTCCTGAAGATTAGTTGAGCACTTTACTGAGATAGTATCTCCATTCTAAACTCTCTGACTAAACAATTATTGTTGCATTACGAGCGTATGCATGTGTGTGTGTGTGTATGTATGTGTGTGTGTGTGTGTGTGCGTGTGTGTTTGTGTGTGTGTGTGCTGAAGATGAGGGGGGAATTCATTGTCATTTATACATTTGTTGTGCAGAAAATTTTTAACGGTTTACCCTAAGTGTTTGCTTCCTGTCTAATTAAAGAAATTCTATAATTTAGAATTTGAGGGGGGAAGCATGCAAAAGTGCTTTCACGATTTAGAAGTTTTATGCGAGCTATAATTTATCTCAATACGTTCCGGCAGCGTGTGTATGTATCTGTGTGTGTGGTGGTGGTGGTGGTGGTGGTGGTGTGTGTGTGTGTGTGTGTGTGTGTGTGTGTGTGTGTGTGTGTGTGTGTGCATGTTCGTTAAGCGGTAATATAAAGCAGCATGTCTGAGACCTAACTGAATAGTTACAAGAGCCACCCGCTTAAAGCTGTAAGTACATCTTCGATTGAAAGTTTAACACTGTCGTACTCATTGTCTTTATACGCTTCAGAGCAATAGTCATTGTCTTCATACCCTTGACAATAATAGTCATTGTCTTCATACCCTTGACAATAATAGTCATTGTCTTTATATTCATGGCAATATAGTCATTGTCTTTTCTATACGTTTCACTTTAGTCGTTGTCTTTATACTTTTGACATTAGTCGTTGTCTTTATACTTTTGGCAATAATAGTCATTGTCATTATCTGTTGACAATAACCAGTACAGGACGGCAAGTTCTGTTTAAGTATTTATCACGCAGCAATTACTCTATTCAAATTCCACAGTCTGCAGTATAGAATTACAAGGTATTTCCATTTTTTGTTTCACATATAAATATTTATACTTAAATTAGTTTGCTTAGCTGTCTGCTACTGGTAATATTATTTGTCATGTTTAATTTAACTATTGCCTATCATGATTGTATAAGTGTGTATGTGTCACGTGATTACGTATATTCGCCGTAGAATATGCCGTTGCGCTGATTGTCAGTGGAAGAATTCAATTATGACTTGTTCCTTTCTTTCACATAATCAAGTCGAGCACTGTGCTAGTTCACAGGAATGTAGCCCAGATGTGAAGTCGAGCACTGTGTTTGTTCACAGAAACGTAGTTCAAGTGTGATATCGAAAACAGTGTGCTACTTCATAGGGAAACAATCCAGGTGATACTCACTAGCAGTTTCTTTCAATTAGTTTGTACTATTCCCATGAGTTACGCTGTTTCTGTTCAAATTAATTTAGCTCTTGCCAATAGTTTCCTCCCTTGCCCGAGGTGTATTTACAAACGTGGGTCTATTTCTTATTAGTTCATTGGTGTCTATTTCGTTATTTATAGATCGATTTCTTTATTAACTTATTTACATTTATGTCTTGTTTACTGAAATATTTTTACTATCATTCACTCCTATTTTGTACTTATGAGTCTTTTTTTTTTTTTTTTACTTGTTTTATTTCGTATCTTGTTTTTACTTACTGACATGGTTTTATTTTTAGTAGTTCATGCGTAACTATTTCGTATTTATGGGCTTATTTAGTATTACTTTATTTTTAGTAGTTCATACGTAACTGTTTCGTATTTATGGGCTTATTTAGTATTACTTTATTTTTAGTAGTTCATACGTAAATGTTTCGTATTTATGGGCTTATTTAGTATTACTTTATTTTTAGTAGTTCATACGTAACTGTTTCGTATTTATGGGCTTATTTAGTATTACTTTATTTTTAGTAGTTCATAGGTAACTGTTTCGTTTTTATGGGCTTATTTAGTATTACTTTATTTTTAGTAGTTCATACGTAACTGTTTCGTATTTATGGGCTTATTTAGTATTACTTAGTAGTTCATACGTAACTGTTTCGTATTTATGGGCTTATTTAGTATTACTTTAATTCGCATCTAGTTCGTATAAAACTATGTACATCTATTTCGATAAATCCATTCCATCTAGTTCGCACATTACGACATGTCTTCTAGTCCATTTCTATCTAGTTCATATTTAATAAGTCTGCTAGTCCATTTCTATCAAGTTTGTACCTAAGACATAAGTCTACTAGTCCATTTCTATCTAGTTCATACCTAAGAATAAGTCTACTAGTCCATTTCTGTCTAGTTCATACTGAAAGACATAAGTCACTAGTCCATTTCTATTTAGTTCGTACTTAACGACATAAGTCACTAGTCCATTTCTATCTAGTTCATACTCAATAAGTCTACTAGTCCATTCCAATCTAGTTCGTATTAACGATTTAAAGACTACTAGTGCATTTCTATCTAATTCGTACTTAATGACACGAGTCTGCTAGTCCATTTTCATCTAGTTCGTATTTAATTCTCTCTCCCCAAGAATTTGTCAATGAAGCTTCATTTTAAATATGTCTTTATTTCACTCGTCTATTCCTATAGGTGCACACCAACTGATTTTGCTCATCTAAACCATTGTTGTCCTGTTTACAGACGACGACTAACAGTCTTGTAGTTTTAATATATTGTCTCCTTTGTATAACACACACGCAGGCACACACAACCTTACCCTACCGATTCTGTGCCCTCTGTTACTTGAAGTCGAGCTTCGAACGAAAGTATATTATTTCCGTGTCATCTTCGTCCCAACCAGAATATTTTGACTATAGTAGATTCAGTTAAATTTGTTTGTGGAACAAGTAAGTACTAATGAGTAAAACCACCTAAATATCCTAATGTAATCGTGTCCCTTGTTTTATTTGAAAGTCACTGTCTGAGGATTATTTCCCCAAGATGTCTTTCTTTGGCTGCAGTGACGTAATTCTAATGGACAGGTTTGCTTCCTCCCCGGGCATCTTGAATGGATAGGCTGTTTTGTGAGCGAACGTGGGTGTCGACGCTGGAACCTGAGACTGACACGATTAGAGGGGGAGGCTATTTTTAGATAATAAGTTGTTGTTGTTCTTAAATGAGTGACATAACAAAAACATTTTTTTAATATCTTGCAATTAAAACGTACGTAAATGCTGATTAATATATAAGCTTCTCAGTCGAAACTTAGCGCCATGTTTAATGTTGCGCGCGTAGTTCACGTGAGCGATGTGTTAGAATATGTTGGCCCCACACTAAAGAATGCCTGAGTAATCCAGTGGGCGCGCAACATGGGACGGCGTTTGTGGAGCACACATACTTCCAAGAGCTCGTACAGCTGTCTCACTGAATCTCTTTCTTTCTCAGGCTCTGTCTTACAAACACACAGTGCAACGCACTCTCTCTAAATTACACACAAAATAAACATTCCTACGAGAAATGGTCCCAAAACTCACGTGCCAGAGCTGACGTCAGTACATTTACGTTTGTATCAAAATGTCGTCACGGAAGGGTTGAGGATAGGGTTATCTCCCTTTCGCCCTGGGTGAAAACTAATTTAGATATCTGTATTCGCCACTTCTTGCTTCTATGGAGTGGAAAGAGCCTGGTTGACGTGTCATCCACACCTTTTGGATGGATTAAAAATTTCACTTTACGCATGTGTAATTACGTGTATTTTTTAAAAAAAATACTTTTAGAAAATATTTCTGTTGTTGTTTTGTTTTAGTGGTAAAGTTAAGTTCTTGTAAAGTGTGTGTGTGTGTGTGTGTGTGTGTGTGTGTGTGTGTATGTGCATGTGTGGTGAAGAAAGTGACGTATGGCATTTTGAATTCAATGCTCGTTGTGTGTGTGTGTGTGTGTGTGTGGTGAAGAAAGTGACGTATGACATTTTGAATTCGATGCTCGTTGTGTGTGTGTGTGTGTGTGTGTGTGTGTGTGTGTGTGTGTGTGTGTGTGTATGTGTGTGTGTGTGTGTAAGTGAGGATGGCTGTCCTGTCAAAAAATAGAATAAAACAGAAAAAATTGTTCATTTAGCGTAAAATCAACCTGGGCCAGAACCGTTCCCTATAATCTCAGTCAGTCGTTTATGTTCCATTTTCAATTTACCCCTTGTCTCGGTCTTTGCCCCAGTCTCACGCAGCAAATCCGTTCTTTTCCAATGCTTAGGTCAATCATATTCTTTCATTTCGCTAGCAGCTTCATATTGTTTATTTATTTTTTGTTTGTTTTGTTTCAGGATTGCTTCAGCACCTGTCTGGAGGAGAGACATACGCATGATGCCAAGGCTGGACCATTAATTTCGCCATGGTGTCACAACCATCAAGGTAGGTAACTCTGTTACTAAGGAACTCGCGTTCGTCTAGACTTCATTGCCCTTTAGGGACAAGCTCAGGCTGGAGAGTCTTGGTTTCGAAAGGAGTAATAAGTGGGGGGTGGGGGGGTGGCGAGGGGGGGGAGAGCAAGAAAACGATATAGTATTTGCTGTTGCAAATAATTAACGCCAGCAAGACAAAATCATCGTCAGCAAGACACAATAGAAAGGCAGAAAGCAAAAAATATAATATATAACGAAAACAACAGACAAATCTAGCATTATATTATTTTTCGTTTAGCATTCAACTAAGCCTTCCTTTGGAAAATACGCAATACTGCTGGGGATGGGGGGAAATGTTATTGATAAAATAAAGTGCTTATTTATTTTAATATATGATTGCACAGTATATGCCAAAATAAGGGTGTTTTCAGTAGAAATTGAACAGAACGATATAGTCTTTAAGAGAAGCGAAAAAACAATTGCACGTTTTGCTTATTGAAGCGTGTCATTATTTCAACAACAAAATAAAGTTATTTAAGTGCGCTTTGCAAAGTCGAGTGAAATACAAAATGTGTTCTATCTAATGTCCTTGACAGCTGTAACATACAGTTTTGAGTCAATCTTATAAAACTGAAATGGCAGTTCCATTTTACAAGTTATTTTATTGCACAATATTCTGAAACAAAACATCTCAACCATTCTTATCCTCTACAACTAAATAAAAAAATGAATTATCTTCTATGTTTTGTTTCTGATGTTTATAAAATCTTAAATATTCACTCTTTATCTGATAGTTCTATGTTCCTGAATCCTACTGTTTTATTTTGTAATATCAGATTCTTGTGCATTCAATGGTGTGCATTATGGGGTGTGGTGGTGTTTGCTTACCTAAGGAAAAGACAAATCCGCCTTATATATGTATTTAGCAAGCCCCCAACCACCCACTTTCTTCTCTAACATAAAGTTATCAACATATGTAAGAAGTTCAATAAATCTAACAATAAATTTATTAAATCAACAATTAAAAATACATGTGACAAATACAATGAAATAGATTACTTGAGACTGATATTCCCACAAAGCCACATTCGAATAATTTTGTCTACACAGTCTATATCCTAAAATACAATTTAACAATTCAATACAAATTACAGGGTTGTTCTTTTCAGAGAATAGAAGTGGAGTTATTAGAGATAAGCGATAATAGTCTTTACATAACCTGATTTAGACAAAGCTGCAATTGTCTTTCGAGCAGTTTTTTTGCAACAATGTTACAAATTTATTGTCTGCCATCAACTCCACATGTCTCACTCCATACACATTGAAAAACACTGATAGCCTGTATTTCTCTCGAGGCCAAACCTGGGTGCCCTCTTTCGTCATTTCAGTTTTTTCAAGCAGAATAACACTTACAGCAACTCTATTACTTCCTTATACTAGAAATGGCTCATTGGTCAGCATATCTTGCTGCCATACATCAAATGGAATGTAGTGTATCCTCTACACTTACATACTGCTTCCCACCTCTATCACAGTCACATAGCTGTTTGCAATCAGTAAACCAGGATGTTCAAATCATACATAAAAAAAATAACAAAGACTGCTTGTCTCTGTAAAATATAATCAGGGAACAAACGCTAAGCTTCAGTTCATCGCTTTATAAATCCATTCTTTCTTACATTCCAGTCTCAACTTACAGTTTCTTGCAATGATATTTATTAGTCTGATACATGCACACAGCATAAGAAAACAATGTCAAGTGTTAGCACACTACATATGAGCAGCTTATTTCAAACATTTGTAGAAATAATAATCTACTCACATAATACATCTCTACGTAAAACACAAGTATAACACATATACATTCACATACACAATTACTGCAGTGTTGTTAACCTACTATAACAGGTACATAAGCATACCCACATTCACACACACACTACTAATGCAGAGCATTAGTTAACCTACTACCTCTAGTACATATACACAGACACACACACAGCTACTGCAGAGTATTAGTTAACCTACATCTTGTACATAAGCACGAACACATTCACACACATTCCCAAACTCACACAACTACTGCAGAGCATTTCCACCTTTCTGTCTACAGTTTTATATTGCTGCTTTCTGGATATCTATTTTACGCATTAGTCTGTTTGGGTGCCTGTCAAAATATCTATGTATCTATCTCTCTGCCCATATCTATCACTGTCTATTCATTTATCTATCGATCAATCTGTCCGCCTGTCTGTTTATCTGTATATCTATCTATCCCTCTGACTATCCACCTTCCAATATAAACTAGCTGACCGTCGTCATGTCTGACAACACTGTCCTCCGTCACATCCCTCTTCCTTCTCTATTCCTCTCTTCCCTTTTCTTTTCTCTCTTCCCTCCACATTTCTCTCTTCCCTTTCATTTTCTCTCTTTCCTCCACGCTTCTCTCTTCCCTTTTCTTTTCTCTCTTCCCTCCACATTTCTCTCTTCCCTTTCATTTTCTCTCTTTCCTCCACGCTTCTCTCTTCCCTTTTCTTTTCTCTCACAAATTTAATAAGTGAATAAGTTCACCGCGAAACAGTTTGAACAATAACATTAATCTAATGACGATAATTGTGTTAACGATTTGCCTTAATCTTCTCTGATGACGATAACTGTGTTAACGATTTGCCTTAATCTTCTCTGATGACGATAATTGTGTTAACGATTTGCCTTAATCTTCTCTGATGACGATAACTGTGTTAACGATTTGCCTCAATCTGTACTGATGGCGATTATTATCTTTAACGATAATCTATACTGATGATGATGATCACTGTCTTTAATGATTGGCTTCATTAAGTAGTAATGACAGTGTTCGGTTTTAATACGCTCTTTTATTCTATACTAATGTCGATCACTGTCTTTAGTGACTTGCCTTAATCTATACTAATGATGATGATCACTGTCTTTAGTGACTTGCCTTAATCTATACTGATGATGATGGGTAACGACAACGATCTACTTTAATCTATACTGAATGTGACCATAGACTTTAGAGATCTGTCTTAGTCTATACTGAATGTGACCATAGACTTTAGAGATCTGTCTTAGTCTATACTGAATGTGACCATAGACTTTAGAGATCTGTCTTAGTCTATGCTGAATGTGACCATAGACTTTAGAGATCTGTCTTAGTCTATGCTGAATGTGACCATAGACTTTAGAGATCTGTCTTAGTCTATACTGAATGTGACCATAGACTTTAGATATCTGTCTTAGTCTATACTGAATGTGACCATAGACTTTAGAGATCTGTCTTAGTCTATACTGAATGTGACCATAGACTTTAGATATCTGTCTTTATACTGAATGTGACCATAGACTTTAGATATCTGTCTTAGTCTATACTGAATGTGACCATAGACTTTAGATATCTGTCTTAGTCTATACTGAATGTGACCATAGACTTTAGATATCTGTCTTTATACTGAATGTGACCATAGACTTTAGATATCTGTCTTAGTCTATACTGAATGTGACCATAGACTTTAGATATCTGTCTTAGTCTATGCTGAATGTGACCATAGACTTTAGATATCTGTCTTAGTCTATGCTGAATGTGACCATAGACTTTAGATATCTGTCTTAGTCTATACTGAATGTGACCATAGACTTTAGATATCTGTCTTAGTCTATACTGAATGTGACCATAGACTTTAGATATCTGTCTTAGTCTATACTGAATGTGACCATAGACTTTAGATATCTGTCTTAGTCTATACTGAATGTGACCATAGACTTTAGATATCTGTCTTAGTCTATACTGAATGTGACCATAGACTTTAGATATCTGTCTTAGTCTATACTGAATGTGACCATAGACTTTAGATATCTGTCTTAGTCTATGCTGATGGTAACCGTAGACTTTAGAGATCTGTCTTAGTCTATACTGAATGTGACCATAGACTTTAGATATCTGTCTTAGTCTATACTGAATGTGACCATAGACTTTAGATATCTGTCTTAGTCTATACTGATGGTAACCGTAGACTTTAGCGATTTCTCCTGTATTATTATTGTTTTATTTTTTCTTAAACGTATTCACATTACTAATAGCCATGGACATACGTAATATGTATAGCTGTATATATAAATATTATAGTTGTATGTATAAATTTGTATAAGTATAGCTGTATATATAAATATCTCTGTGTATGGCTGTAGGTATAAATTTGTATAAGTATAGCTGTATATATAACTGTGTATAGCTATAGGCATAAATTTGTTTCAGTATACCTGTATATATAAATATTATAGTTGTATGTATAAATTTGTTTCAGTATACCTGTATATATAAATATTATATTTATTTTATAGCTGTCATCGACTAAAAGAACAGTCGTCTTTTGTGTGTTGTAAAAGAAATGATCAGCGTGAATCAAGTGCGCCATGCTATCAATCTCCTTTCAGTGTGATTGAATTCATGCGCCGATTTATTTGATTATTCCCTCGGATTTTGAAAGACATCAGAAGAATTGCTTTGATTTTCGACAAAAAAAAAAATTGGGGGGATTGGGTGGGAGTGAATAGGGATGTCACTGAGCATGCGCAGTCGTAGGAATAAAGCAATCACACTGGAAATGTCTTGACGATAGTAGCTTACAACGCCTGAGAATTAAAGCGGATGTTCCTCCTACAATCCATTTTTTGTACACTTTCATCTTTTGCAGCTAAACGAAACTTCTGCTGCCATGGCCTCTGTTGAACCTAAATGGGATTGCTTCTGCATTTCTTTATTTTTCTGGCTCCAGTACATTCGACAGTTGATGCTATGCGTGGCTTTTCCTACCATGTGTCTGCTAAAGTTAAAGTGACTCCAAGTGCCATGATTTTAGATAGGTCTGTCTTTTACAATTGAACGTGACCTGCCATATTTTAATATACTTTTCTCTTCTACCGTACACCTGACCTTAATTTCCTTCTGTAATCTAACATAAACGTGGCTCTAATTTCCTTCTTTTAGCAGCTTCTTCTTCTTAATATTCAACGTGGCTCTGAGTTCCTTGTTTTAATACTTACCTTAAACGTGGCTCTGAGTTCCTTGTTTTAATACTTATCTTAAAAGTGACTCAAAGTTCCTTGTTTTAATACTTACCTTAAACGTGACTCAAAGTTCCTTGTTTTAATACTTACCTTAAACGTGACTCAAAGTTCCTTGTTTTAATACTTAGCAGAAACGTGACTCAAAGTTCTTTGTTTTAATACTACCTTAAACGTGACTCTGAGTTCCTTGTTTTAATACTTATCTTAAACGTGACGCTAAGTTTCTTGTTTTAATCTTTATCTTAGAAGTGACTCTAGGTTTCTTGTTTTAGTACCACCATAAACGTGACTCTAGGTTTCTTGTTTTAGTACTACCATAAACGTGACTCTAGGTTTCTTGTTTTAGTACTACCATAAACGTGACTCTAGGTTTCTTGTTTTAGTACTACCATAAATGTGACTCTAGGTTTCTTGTTTTAGTACTACCATAAACGTGACTCTAGGTTTCTTGTTTTAGTACTACCATAAACGTAACTCTAGGTTTCTTGTTTTAGTACTACCATAAACGTGACTCTAGGTTTCTTGTTTAGTACTACCATAAACGTGGTTCCTTTCCTTCTGTCTTCTGAGGTTAGAGGTGACTCTAGTGTCAAGTTGTTTAGTAGACTCTATAGTCTCTACCTAAAACAATGGTATTTTCAATTTTCATGTTGCATTGGTTTATTGTTATGTTTGGTAGAATGTTTTCTATCTTCTGCGGCAAAAGAGACATACAAGTGTATTACTTGTAAATTTCATTTGTCCACTACAAATAAGTATGCTACTGTTTTGTTTCTGCTATTTGTCTGTCAACTGCAAATAAATCAATAACTGAAAATACTACTGTTTTGCTAGTAGTTTTCAAGTGTCAACCACAATTAATAAGATTACTACTATTTCGTTTAAATTCTTTCTTTTATCCCTTTTTCTAAATTAACTTATTAAATTATTGCTTTCAAATCCACTGTTTTCTGCTGTAATTTGATGCATTTATGCTTTAAAATCCACTGTTTTATTCTGTAGCTCGGCATCTTATTGTTTTAAAGTCCACTGATTATCGCTTTAAGGTCCTGTTTTTTCTTACTTAGCTCGGAATATTACTGCTTTAGAGTCCACTGTTTTTTCCTGTAACTCAGGGTATTATTGCTTTAAAGTCTACTGTTTTTTCCTGTCGCTCAGAGAATTATTTTTAAAGTCCACTGTTTTCTTATGTAATTCTGTGTGTTATTGCTTTAAATCCACTGTTTTCTTATGTAGCTCTGTGTATTATTGCTAAGTCTACTGATTTTTCCTGTAGCTCGGTGAATTACTGCTTTAAAGTCCTCTTTTTTCTTATGTAGCTCTGTGCATTACTGCTTTAAAGTCCTCTGTTTTCTTATGTAGCTCTGTGTATTACTGCTTTAAAGTCCTCTGTTTTCTTATGGTAACTTAAAATTCAAATGTTATGCTCCCATTTTTTACAGCTTAACATCCTACAATTACATTAGTGCACTTTATGTACTTTTAAAATATAACTCAGTGTCCTTCCCTGTAATGTACTTTATGTATTTTTCTAATATAGCTCAGTGTCCTTCCCTGTAATGTACTTTATGTACTTTTCTAATTTAGCTCAGTGTCCTTCCCTGTAATGTACTTTATGTACTTGAGTAGCTTCAAGGATCGTTGCAGTGTTGCCTTTTTAATTGCCCATAATGACTCTTGCAAGTTTTTGCAATATCTTACTGTCTTGTGCTGCTTCAAGCAACACAGTCTTGTAGTTCTAGAATGTCTTCAACAAATTAAAGCACTCAAACGTATATTATTTCTCTGCTGACTCCTACAAAAGAAAAACGTTCTTGTTAAAGTGCACTTCTCTTGTCTTCAAACGACATCATACAAAAACCTTACAGTAATCTACTTCCTTCTGCAACACACAACGCCTTTGGGTGGGTGGGTGGGTGGGTGGGTTTGGGTGGGTGGGTGGTGGGGGTGGGGGTGGGGGGTGTCTGTCGTTTGTCTTAACAACTTCAAGAACAAAATCTTTACAGTTCTCTACTGTCACCTATAAGACATAAGGCCGTTGAGTTAATTGTCTATATCTCCCTTTTGTCTTAACAATTTCAAAGCACAAAAACCTTACAGTTCTCTACTGTCATCTAGCACTGTCATACAGTGCTATTGAGTTAAATGTATGTACACTGTGACCTCTTGTAGAGTGGGTGGTCACGAAAAATGGTAGTTAGTGTGAATGCGCCCCTTGCATTAATTAAAATTTCAGGCAGAGTCCATATTCCAGGATTGGACCGCAGAGTAACTATGAATGATGTAATGGATTTAAGACAAACCATAGTCTAACAGCTCTAACCACTCGACAATCCTGGTTATTTAGACAGTAGAAGATATGAATAAAATAAGCTACTCTGTGGTTTTCTATTGCGAATGCTGTAATTGACCCACAAGGTCAGATCGTGAGTTCCAATTTTGGTTTCTGCCATATTTAGGATAGCGACTAACTGTGATGACAGATACTAATGCAAGCAGTTTCATTTATTTTTTAATATAATTATGCAGGTGGTGGTTATATATATACACAAAACCTTACAGTGTTCTACTGTTGATTATAACGTGCAAAGCCATTGGGTTAAGTGCATACATCTTTCTGTCATCTTCAACTGCCTAAAGATGATTTCTATTTATCGCTCGTCTTTGTGCTTTGATTGATAATTGTTTTGAAATATTGCTTAATTTAAAGTCAGTGTGTGAATATAATACATGTCACGTCATTTTAAAGTAATCCTATTTATAGAAACAGAGTAGTGTAGTTGAAAACAGTTTGTACACGAGTATACACGAAAGTATCCGCAAAAAAAAATTGTGTAAAAAGAGGCTGCTTTTTCCCTGTAAAATATAATCAGGGAACAAACGTTAAGTGTCCATTTTATTCATCTTTAACTCTGCTCTCTTTTACATTCAAGTCTCAATTACAGTTTCCTGCAACAGTATTTATTAGACAAATACATGCATGCGGCATAATAAATACAGCATATCAGTTTTATGAGTAAATTCACTAGAAACAATGTCAAGTGTTTAGCATACTATATACGAGCATCTTAGTTCAAAAATTTGTAGAAACAATAGTCTACTCACATAATATATTTTTACATAAAACACAAGTATAACATATCAATCAATAGCAAAATGCACGAAATATTTCTAAGTCCATTCTCTCTCAATCATTCAGTTAACTCACCAATAAAGTAAAGGCTGCCTTTTATGACATGACATTTTGCCACTCCAAATTCAAAGTGATTAGACGATAGAATTCTCTACCTCATTTAAACTTTTGATCTCAGCCCATTGGCTGGTCTCATTCTCATAAATCTTAACCATTGGATAATAAAACTACTCATCCACTTGGAACTGGTTTTGATTGCAACAGCCATTTCTAGCATATTCTCACCTCGAGTTGTTTACTCCAACCCTGGCCGTTACCAAAATACCATCATAAGGAATGCCCAAGTTCGGGTCACTTCGACAGTTTAACAATTTATATAACAATTAAGTTTAGAAATAAGGATAGGCAAATTTACTCCACCTCACTTCTATTGCAACGTTATCTTCTACAGCTTAATTTACATAACGTCTTACTTCTGTTGCAATGTTGTCTTCTACAGCTTAATTTACATAACGTCTTACTTCTGTTGCAATGTTGTCTTCTACAGCTTAATTTACATAACGTCTTACTTCTGTTGCAATGTTGTCTTCTACAGCTTAATTTACATAACGTCTTACTTCTGTTGCAATGTTGTCTTCTACAGCTTATGGTGCTGATATTTAGCATGTTTCTCTGTTGGTTTGCCATTTGCTAAATTACAAATTCTGTTTGTTTGAGGAAGAGCGCGGTTTTTAACCCTTTTCATAACATATGCATGATCTCCTTTGTTATTCCATTACTCGAATATTGAGCATACTGAGGACGTGGTAATGGCGGGGGAGGGGAGTATTTTGCATTAAAAATAATATCAATGCAAATATTAAAAATATTTTTTTTTATAATGGTGAAAGAAGACAAGGAAAATATCCTGTATTTGTTTTGTTTCGTTCTTTATTTTTTACTTCGTGACTTTGATTTATTGAGAGGAAGTGGTTAGATTACAGCATTCTGGTTTGAGAGAGAAAAAAAAAAGAGTTCTTATCGCGCATGCTCTTAATACGCCTAGTTTTTCTATTGCTGCAGCAAAACTAGAATTTTTTTTAAGTTTCTCGTATCAATCAAGTCGTGTGGATTTGCAATCTGCAGGTCAGATACAATGTAATGTAGCGATCATGATAACGGCACAAGATATATAACGGCAATTCCAGTACACCTAAAGTAAGTGACATGCTCAAGCACACGGCATTTCCAGTACACCTAAGTATGTGACATGCTCAAACACACGGTAACTCCAATACACCTAAAGTAAGACATGTTCAAGCACACGGCAACTCTAGTACACCTAAAGCACGTGACATGCTCAAGCACGCGGCAACTCCAGTACACCTAAAGTATATGACATGCTCAAGCACACGGCAACTCTAGTACACCTAAAGTACGTGTACTGTTCAAGCACACAGCAACTCCAGTACACGCACACTTAAGTGCACACATGCTCATGACCCTCAAGCACTTGTACATGCACACTCAAACTGCAGGATACGCACACTCAAGCATATGTATATGTACACTCAAACTAAAGTACACGTACACTCAAACACACGACAAGCCAAACTAAAGTACACCAAACTCAATCATACATACATGTGCACTCAAACTGCAGTACTTGCACACACATCACACGTATATGCACACTCAAGCACACGTACTTGCACACTCCAACTGCAGTTCACGCACACTCCAACTGCAGTACATGCACACTCCAAATGCAGTACACGCACACTCAAACTTCAGTACACGTACATGCACACTCCAACTGCAGTACATGCACACTCAAGCACAAGTACAGGCACTCTCAAACTGCAGTACACCGACACTCAGGTCCAAGTACATGCACACTCCAACTGCAATACACGCACATTCAAGCATAAGTACATGCACACTCAATCTGAAGTACACATATACTCAAGCACACGACATGCCAAACTAAAGTACACCACACCTAATGACACGTACATGCACATTCAAACTACAGTACATTCAATTACACCTGAATGCGCACTCAAACTGCAGTACACGCACACTCAAGCATAAGTACAAGCACACTCAAAATGCAGTACATACACACTCAATCACAAGAATATGCACACTCAAACTGCAGTACATACACACTCAAGCACAAGTACAGGCACACTCAAACTGCAGTACAGACACACTCAAGCACAAGTACAGGCACACTCAAACTGCAGTACAGACACACTCAAGCACACGTATACGCACAATCAAGCGTGCAACTGACAGTGTACGCTCACACAGTCACACAATGCAACACGTGCACTAGAAGAAAAACAGAATTCTGAATAAGGGTAAGACCAACTGACTTGTGTTTTTGAGACAAACGAGGGAGGGGGGAGCATCTCTCTGTCATGGCGAAGGGACTGGAATAGAAAGTTGCAGCGGCTATGGGCTAAGACTGCAAAACAGATGGTATAATGATACTGACGTAATGTATAATATGGGCTAAGACTGCAAAACAGAGGGTATAATGATACTGAGCGTAATGTATAATACATCACAGCACAATAAAGACCAGTAAAAGATATAATATGGTACAGAGGATAATATAACGGATTATTAGCACAATACAGTGCAGTACACGTTGGTGCTGATTTGGTAGAGTTTGGGAAAACGGTTTTACTCTCGTTCTGTGGATAGAAGGATAACATAGTTGTTCCCGGTCACGTAACTCGTATTTCTCTCTCTCTCTCTCTCTCTCTCTCTCTCTCTCTCTCTCTCTCTCTCTCTCTCTCTCTCTCTCTCTCTCTCTCACACACACACACACACACACACACTCTCTCACTCACACACACACACACTCACTCACACACACACACACACACACACACACACACACACACACACACACACACACACAGGCCTCGTGTATTTAATTTTCTCTTCCGTATATTTATCTCTCACGTCTTGCTCACTTAGTTTGGTCATAACGCAAAATGATTTATCATGTTTATACGACTGGGTTCTGAAATTAGAGTTGTTGCCGTAAAGTCACTGCACGCCTCAAAGAGCGATAACTCTTTTTATTGTCACAGGAATAATTTTACTTAATTTGTTCGATGTCAGAACGTCTCTGACCTAGGAAATCGTAGAGGTCAGTGCAGCTCTCTGGTGATGAATTTCTTTCTTTGATCACTCTGTCTCTCTGCAGTGTGACATGTGTTCAAACACAAAACACAATGATAGCAAACACACCAGTTTAACACACAAGCAAATGCCGATATCGCAAACTGTCAAATAATGGCATTATGTAGTCCTCACCCAGCCTCCTCTAGAAATAGATTACAATCAAACCTAATTCTAGGACAGTTGCCCCTTATCCCCGGCTAGAGAATAGGCTGAGTAGCAACTCACTTTAAATTGACTGTTCTGAGTGCAGCTCACTGCATGCAATGGATGTACCAGAAACCTTCCTGTTATTTGGTAGTCCAATGCATCTGACCATCCAGGCAACATGTGCTTTGGCTCCTGGCATTAATAATCACTACTGTATAGCAGTTACTACCCTTATTGCCGGTTACTGACTCAGCAAGAAGGTATGTAGTTTTGCTTGTATAACTATATATTATATCTATGTTTTATTGTAACCTTAACAATATTTTTGTATTCCTTCACATTTCACTTAGGATAATAGACTATATAATGGCCATGTACGTAAGAGTGTTCTGTCAGGGAACACTTGTGGACAAATTCTTACTCCATGTGCTTTTACTGGCAGATTGGCACTTTATTCTGATGTTGACTCTCGATGAGCTCAGTAGCCATGAAACAATGCCAGAACAGAATCACCCATGGTCCAGAGACCATGGTTCAATGGACTATGTGAGCATCCACTGCAGCACCACTAGGACCATGGCTCATAGCTATATTTTCGAATATCGCTCTTCTTTTCTACATTATCTAACTTTCATCTTTCCATCACGTGTGGCCATCAAAAAGGTAGGTTTGTGGGATTAGCGTAAGGTTACGGTTGGCCAGGGGTGATGGAGAATTAACATCTTGCCCGTCTCCTAGCAAAACGTCAAACAAACCAATTTAACACAGAAACAAATGGTGATAGCAAACAAACCAATTTAACAGACAAACAAATAAAAGTAGAACTTTAGCCAATTTAACACACAGGCAAATGTATTTTAGTGCAAACCAATTTAACAGACACAGGCAAATGTATTTTAGTGCAAACCAATTTAACAGACACAGGCAAATGTATTTTAGTGCAAACCAATTTAACAGACAAACAAATGATGATAGCAAGCAAACCAGTTTACACACAAATGACAATGGCAGTAAACAAACCCGTTAAGACACAAATGCACTAGGGTGAGGCAACTCGGATCAAAGATAGGAAAGAGTGATAACTCTTCGCAAAAAATCAATATCCTGGATATTTATTATCAGTTTTGCATTATTCTTTATTATGTGGTGCTATCCATCCTCCAATGCTGGAAGATTAATAAGAATTATAGAGTTTCCAAGCCATAACAAACAGGGCAAGCTTTGTTAATCTACTTTCCCAATAAATACTCAACGAGCCAGTTTAATATTATTGAGTGACAACCATTTCTAATCATAAAAAGAACGATTCATTCAAACCGCAGTTAACTAATACAAGAGTCACACTATATACGATTCTGCGGGGGGATGGGGGGAGGCAGTTCAGCAGAAAGATTTATTTCAAAGTTAGGTCAATCAGTTGATTTTACACTATTTCTTTTCGAAAGCAACAATAATAACTGTAACTAAACAGTTATAGATTATTTTATAACTATTAAGAGCATGTAATTAACTGCTTTATTCCAGTATTTTGAACGTACATGTGCCACGAATCTCATACTGCAGATACACTCAACGTTCATATGCCTCTTCTCTTAGGTCATACTGCAGACACATTCAACGTTCATATGCCTCTTAGCTCATACTGCAAACACACTCAACATTCATATGCCTCTTAGCTCATACTGCAGACACACTCAACATTCAAATGCCTCTTAGCTCATACTGCAGACACACTCAACGTTCATATGCCTCTTAGCTCATACTGCAGACACACTCAACATTCATATGCCACTTAGCTCATACTGCAGATTCCTCTTGTCTGTCACTATTAAGATATCTTTGTGACTATTGTTCAGTCATCAAAGTGCAGGTGAAAAAATACTGACCACTATGTTATTAGGAGCTTAGTTGTTTAGTTTGTAGAGAAGAATTTTTACAGTAGTATACAGTAGTTATTTGACCAAGATACTTTTGATAAGATTTTTTGTGTGGGTGTGTGTGGGTGTGTGTGGGTGTGATGCTCGGAAGTCACTCTTGCCTAACATATAGAGATTAACACAGAGGTGCTGATGGCCACTTAATTTTTCACGCTCCTTCGCGAGGTGAAGTCCCACTGAAGGACGATTTCCGACTCGGGAATTTAGACATGTAGTCGCCAAGCACTGTTGACTGACTGACTGACTGACTGATGGTGGCTGGAAGGGGGACATGGGCAGCATCTGATTAAAGTAGATGAGTCCAGTCTAGTCCAGGAAGTTAAGTGCACAGTTGTGAATGGGAGGGTGAATAAATGGTTCCAGTTAGTTGACACGCGAAGTTTATAAAAAACCAGTCAAACCTTTTTGCAATACTTGCAACAAATATTCCAAGCCCGGTGTCCGGTTCTGAAAGGAAATCATGAGCCAGTGGTGAGTTGTTCGATCAATGATGCGAAAATGAACTTAGAATAATTAGTATGTTAAAATTATTGTTCATGTATTGATTTGATATATTATATATTTTGATTGATTTATTAATATGTATATGTTAGAAATTATGTATTAGTGAATGAAGTATGTATGAGGGCTAACAATTCTCTTGCAGACATGTAAGTTGAAAGACTTGAGAGAAATAGAGAGAGAGTGTAGGAATTTATGGACTGAATTAAAGCATTGCACTTGAATGTTTTCCAGGGCGTGCCTTTCTGCCTTTCTCTTTTGGCTTTTGGTCTTTCTTGTTGACGTTACTTCGTCTTGGTGTAGGAGACATCAACGTGGTTTTGTCTTGAGAGATTTCTAGAATCAACGTATGAGTTGTCTCGTCGGGCTACTATCTACCATGGAATCCCAGGATGGTGAGAGCGGAGACGACTATTATCATTGTTATTCCTATTTCCAGGAGACCGTGCAAAGTGCTCAGTAGACCATGTACAGGAGTGAAGTGGACCCTGGTGTTTTATCGACAGTTATAAACTTTCTACTTGTGTTTCTCTATGATGCGGCATATGGTGGCCAAACAGAACAGGTCGTGAACTCAATTATTATCTCTATCTTTCTTTTTTCCGTTTCTATGATAGAAAGTTATAAACTTAATTAGAGATTGTTCCTCAAAATAGTCATTGTTAAATATTGATTGTGTATGAGAAGAAACTTGAACATAATAATTAGTAGTATAAAAACATGACTGTTTCAAAACGTATTTGTATCTATTTATGATAAGGTTATTTTTTATAATAAATCTTTATTTTTTTAATTCCTTCTTATGCAAGTTAATTGATACATGTCTGGAGTAGTCAGTGGGTGGATGGGGGCATGACGAGTCAATGACTGAATGAATATTAGTAAGTTGATAAATTACATTACTCCTTAAGTAGGAATTTCCATCTGCAAACAGATAAATTATGTGTTGGTAGTTCGTTACTTATAGTGGTATATGAATGGGTGATTCATATTGAAAACAAATCCTAAAATAAGATTAACCATTGATAAATGATTATGCTTATTAAATCATAATAATAATCATAATAGAGGCTGAACATATTATAGCGCCACAAAGTGGTAACGTGATTTTTTTATGTTTTTAGGGGATTGAGGTCAATTTTTTAAATACGTTGCTTTGTTTAGTTTTGTTTCTTCCTGTGTTGAAACACAATTGCCTGCTAGATCTAATGCAAAATTATTGAATTTTTAGCAAAAGTTATATTACAGCAAATATTTATCAATTCGTAATACGGTATACTTTATTATGAATTGAAAGCCAGCTATAGTTCATTGTACTCTTGAAGTATTTTTGCCATTTGTTTCTTTCCGTAAACTTTTATCTAAGATTTAAATTAAGATTCTACCTAAATTTTATTCTTCTAACTATTTCTCTTCACTCACTTTCACAAAATATCACTCATCCGCACCAGCTCCCTCTTAAGAACTCCAATACTGAGCGATCCCCATGGTGTGGTCGCGACTCGAGAAGCCATGTCCCTCCAGAGCTAAAGAGGCTCAAAAACGCCCTAAGGTGGGGAGCGCTTGTGTAAGTCCTTCCGTCTTAAGACGTTCCCGGCACGGTTAGCTCTAAGGACGACCTCCACTTCCACCACCACCACCATTTGAAATGGGGTACGAGAATCCCAATATAACAATATCTTTACACTCTCAAATAAGTGGTCGTGGATCGTCGTTGGTGGTGGTAGTAGTAGTAGTTGTAATAGTAGTAGTTGTTTTTGTAGCCGTATTCAATTTAGTTTGATGTATTCCTGTTTCTGTAAGCAGTGTTGGTTTGGAATTGAGTTCTGGAGAATTTTTTCCTTTACTTGTACCGAAAACTATATGTATGCTTTTGCGAACAAAACTATTTCGCGACAATATTCCAGCAGGTGTAGTGTACATTAGTTTTGCCACCTCAACTCTCTGCTACTTATAAGTTATACACATAAAACAAATTTTTCGTAATGAATTGTACGCTCTTCATTGCTACTCGGCGTACAGTAGTCTTGCTCACCGAAACTGAAGGTTCAGATTTATGTTGAGGCACAATATGCAGTGAATTTCACTTTTATAATTATCTATTTTACACATACATTACAGAACCATAAGGAGTGGACCAACCCAGAGGTAAAGACAAGTTCTATTCAGGTGTGCTTGGAGAGACGGTACTCAGTTAAAGATGGCTGTGCCCGCCAGCTCCACTGATGACTTTTGTTTTCTTTCATAGAGTGCTGCTTTGTATGAGTGTGTTTGATTGGCGGATTACACTTCCCTTGCTTGTCTGCGTAAGTCATAAGTCAGTCTCTGGTTTGGTTAGTATCTACTCATTTAGATGCAAATTTCAAGGACATACAACTAAACCCGTGAATATTTTTTTAAGGGAAAGAAAAAAGTTCGTGCTTAAAAATATAACTTTCTTTTTTTTTTTTTTGGATGGGGGATTGCCATTCTTGGCTTTCAGCTCCTCAAAGCAGTGGTATGGGTACAGAGAGTATATAAACGAAAGGGGCCTGACGCCTCTCTCTCTCTCTCTCTCTCTCTCTCTCTCTCTCTCTCTCTCTCTCTCTCTCTCTCTCTCTCTCACTCACACGCGCGCGCGCACTTTTGGAAATGAACTACTTCCGCTGTAGTTCGGGCTTCTTAAATGTTCCTGTTGAGGCCCTTAAGGACACGCTAATAATTTTGTTCTTCACAGTTCCTTCTCTTTGAGAAGATGCAGCATAGCAGTTTTACAAATATGCATGCTTGCTGCGCCACTCTGCGTGAACATAAACTCGTTATGCGTCACTGACACCAGAAATGTGTAAGCAATACCCCAAGATAAACCAGTAAATCATATGTAAGCGCTTAATACAAAAGTATCTTCTGTCGCACAAGGGTGCACATCAGAGATGACTAATCGTTGTTGTGGGGGTTATCTCTCTCCGTGTGCATGGTGATCCATTGACAAGCAAAGATCCTTTTGCACGGATTTCCATCAGATCATTCTTCCATGCGGTTAGAGGGTTCTTTCTTTTATTATTTTTTTTTAAAAGAAGGATTTTCATCCTGTTCGTTTGGGGTTTTATTCCTCGTGGGCAATTTTTTTTTTAAAAAAACCTTATAATGTCATTCTTGCTTTATACAATGTCATTTTCACTAGCGTACTCTTATTTTTTGTTGTCGCTTCCACCATGTAGTGATCACTTCTTCCTTTGTACTGCCATTTCTGCCATGTTGGGTATGACTTCTACCATTTGAAGTGCCTAACTTCGTGTGTAAATTGTGCCATATCTGTCCTGTTTGGTATCATTTCTACCCTTTGAAGAGTCTAATTTATTTGTAATTTCTGCACTGTTTGGTATCAGTTTTACCATTGGAAGTAAACTTTATATCATTTCTGTCCTTTTTTGTATTAATTCTACCTTTTGAAATGTCTTACTCGTTGCTGTGTTTTATGCATTTAATGGTATCTATTTATAGTTGTAAGATGTTAAGGGTGACCTACATTGAATTTAAGGGGTGACAGCCTGGCATTTGTTTGGCTCATCCAACCCCAGCAGTATAAACTGAGACATAAAAGAACAAATACGAACAATGACGCAGCAATAAGCTACACTACTCATAAGTGACAACACACTAACTGTGCAAAAAGAGACACTACACTTACAATTAACAATGATGTACTAACAAAGTCATTTGAGAATAGTTACACAATTAACAATTAAAATTTCATACTAATATTGAAAATGCCTATTCACCGATCATGGCCTGCTATGGGGTCTACAATATCCCAGATTCATTGTCTAAGTTATACTTTAATTCACAAGTGTTTGAAGAGAGGGGCCAGTCTCTTAAAACTTATAAAATAGCTGTGATGGTTTTATTCACCTCCACACCACTCCTATAAATCGCTAGTCCAGGCACCCGCAGAGGTATTTTCAGGCCGTACACAGAAGCCCTGACATATATAACAAGGACTGGGCCTAGGTTTTTTTCTCTAAATTTCTCTATCTTTATCTTAATGAGTCTCATCAGTCACTGAAATAAAATCGTTATTAGAATACTACTATAATACAAAACTTAATTCCATTCATACAAAATAATATAAAAGAAAACAATTTCAATCAGAGTCCGTTTTCTCATATACGCACAATTCTACCTTCCAAAAGGGTTCAAACTTGCTTCAATTTGCCGACTTCTCCTAGCTGTAGAAGGACTCAGTGACCATGACCTTTCCTCAGCACAATCGTGCATTGAGTGATGACACTTCGGTTTATCAGAAACGATGTTAGTTTTTACCTCGCCCATCTTCCTTTGGTCACCTAACTTATTCCCCAGTTAAATTTAGTCATTTCTCGCCCAAGCTTTCTGTGACTTGGTGAACATCTGGACACACTCATGCATACTAACTTTTTATCCCTGTGATTACTCACTGCTCACGCTTCGTTGTTCTCCCTTTGATTGTTCGCAAAACACGTCCGACATATGATCCTAATCCCAATCAACTCACTCTCCACCTGTAAGCATTCACTATCCGGAAATCTGCGATTCCGTCAACAACAACAACACACACACACACACACACACACACACACACACAAAAGACTACAAAATAGGTTTCTAGCTCTTCAGTTCAACTTACATCCTTCAAATATTGATAATTCATTAACATATTTAAATTGTTATAATTAATCAGAAATAAAAATGTTGATTTCATGACAAAATGTCTGTCGTGCTATGATATACTACTTTATACCACTCCTGACCTGTTTGGTAAGTTCGACTTTTGAAGTGTCTAACTTGTTATGTAATGTATGCCATTTCTGTGCTGTTTGATATCAATTATACCATGTGAAAGGTCCAACTTGTCACGTGCATTATGGCAATTCTGCCTTGTTGGTATCAAGTTCTACCATTTGAAGTGTCTAACACTCCAACTTGTGATGTATTTTATATCATTTCTGCCTATTTTTGGTATCAATTCGACGTTTTGAAGTGTCATTTCCACAATTAGTATCATTGCAAACTTGCTCTGTAATTTATGCTAGCTCTACCAGTTGAACTGTCATTTCCTCTATCTGTAGTGACATGCTACCTTTGTTCTGTTACTTGTGCATTTCTGGTGTTAATTGTAGAATTTGTAAACGTTCTCTCTGTTTGTCTTATCTATTTCTTATTTATACAGTGTCATATTTGTTGTTTACTTGTCGTTTCCGCTTTCTGGACATATACATTTGCCATTCTTTGCTCCATTTTCATCATTTGTTGCATCATTTTTAACTTTAAGGGCAAAGTTTTCTTGTACTTTCAAAGCGGCACTGGAGTAGCCACTACTGAAATTTATTTTCCATTTGAATTATTCTATATTTCTCACACACACACACACACACACACACACACACACACACACACACACACACACACACGCACGCACGCACGCACGCACGCACGCACGCACACACACCCTTTGGGTTGTCAATAAGCTATTCTTTACATCCCTTGTCCTGTCAATAGATCATCCAATCAATCTTTTGTACTGTCCATAAACTCCTTTGGGGCTGTCAATAGATTGCTGTTTGGGCTGTTATTTCTGTACACGGAATTACTTTCTTCTACTTTTGGATCCATCCCTTTACGCTTGTCACAGGAAATGAGGGACAGAAATTATATTTTATTTCATTTTAAAAAACCGCTAACAAAACTAATTGAAGTAACCCGAGTTTTGTTATTATTCTCATATTATCATGTGAAATTCCAGTATCGGTCACCTAAGATCTCTTTAGTAGACAGACGTTCGTGACGCAGTGTGTGTTAAATATCATATTGAATATATATATTAGTTTATGAAGAATATGTATATTAAATAAATTGGGACAATTGCGCAGTACGGTCACATGTTGTTGACGAGAGAAATGGCCAGTGCGCATTAGAATTGACCACAGAAAAGCGTGCATCACGATTACCACTATATATCCAAGGCAAAAATCATGTCACACGGCATAGCTTCTGGAAAGTTTTGGAAACCTTCAGTGAAAGCTATATAAGAGGCAAAATGAAGATTTTACTCTCAATGTTGAAAACGTCGATTCGTCTGAAGCCAGTCTAACTTCACGTATGAATTATCTCATGTACAGAGATTTCATAAAGGAAAGCTGCAATAATCTCTTTCCATCCGTTTTCCATCCGTCTGATGCCATATATTGAGTAACGAGGCAAAATTACTCAGTATAATTGTTGGCAAAGTGGAAAGTTCGCTGTCAAGAAAAACCCAATGCATGCAACGCTGGTTGTATGCAGTTAACGACACGAGGGACCAATTTTGTCTTCCCCCCTGTCTGAGTTCGTTTGGCAGTCTATCCCGCAAATTGAGAGGCTAGCACCGAGATTTTCTTACAGATATCCGGATTTCTACACTCAATGTAATGCGACGACACATCCCACTGGACGACTCCACCCGATAATGCTAAACGTCGTTGGGGTGTCCGTTTCCACGACAACCGGTACAACGATAATTATCGAGGCTGACAACAGTCAGCTAAATTTCAGATTTCTCCCCAGTGATAATCTGAAAGTGGTGCCTAGATTCTGCAGAATCTTCACCTGTAATGCGACGCCTCAATTGCGTCCTATCTTCACTTTGAAGTGCCGCTTATAAGTGACGTGTGAGCTTACGTCATCTCCTTGGAACTCTGACATTAATAGTGAGTAATCATTAGCACGGCTAACGCGCACATACTTAACTCTAGGACTCGAAGAAAATGAACACTATTATATCATTTGCAAAATAAGAACTTTAATGTTAAAAGTAATGCTTATTTTACATGTGAACTATTGTTAAAGCGGCCCCATTTGCCGCATAAGAATTGTGTAGTTAATCTTTATTTTATATTTTGAATTTCATCATTTTCATCTCCCCTTATTTCCCACAGAGTGTATGACATTGGAAAGTTGAATGAATGATTAATCACTGTGCGAAAGAGTAGTGCCCCCTTTTAAATCGGGAATAAATAACCTGATTTAAACATCTTTCAACTCTCTTGTTATTCATAGTTTTTGAGAGGGACGAAAGAATTTGTACTATTGTTTTGCACCGTTCGTCTGTTCGTCCATTTATTCACATTTATGATACACACTCACAACACACACCGCCAATAAAACGTTCCTTGGCATGACACTAATAAACTGGGCCCCACCCAAACATCAATGGTGTATGTCATGTGTGTCTATGTAACAACTTGACGCGACGTAGTACTGGCACACGTCACGGGCTTTTCTTGGAGGTGCACTGGAGCAGGCCAAAAATAGACTTCACCCCTTGCATCTCTAACTTCAGCTCGGGTCGGCTTGTAACGAGCCTCCCGTTTTGTGACAACGCTCTGTGCTTTCTTGTGCTCTTTATATTATTATGACAGTCCTGAGTGTGGCAATTTCGCTTAATACTCAATCGTTATCGACATTTCTATTGTAATTGTGAATACTCACAATCCTCACCCTTGTGAGAAATTTTATTCCGCTACATTGATTATATACTGACAGATGTTTATCGTACTTGATTAATAAAGAGATCGTTTTAAATTAAATTGTGTATGTGTCCTAGTGGCACACTGTCCATTCTTATCTTTAATATTACTGGTCCTTATCTCTCTTCTCTCATGCCGTCATCCTAATTATGGGCAAAATGCGTGGGGTTTTGTTTGGGATTCAGTACTTACACTATGCAGAGATCAATACAGTACATTACTATTCTGTCAATGATGCAGATTTATTCCCATTGTCTGTTCCAAACTTATGGCCATCTCCAACTTCAAAGATATCGTGCGCGCTGTTGATGCACATTCCTACTGAAATTAGGTCACATGTGGCGCGCGCCCGGAATATTTAGGCGAATAGCTGTCCAATCATTTAACTATTAAACTGTCTTGTGGGTAATATAGAGTTTTATAGACCATTCGGATTTAGAAAAGAGAATGCCTTTGAAAGGGGGTTACCCTTTGGGAACAACTATGGAGTACATTTGGGTTTTCATGACTCCGTAGTGAGTATGCTAGTCTGGAATTTTAAGATCTTCAAGGGGGAAAATATACAACATGAAATTTGTAGCATTCATGAAAAGCATAAATTGAACCACGATATTAATGTTTATTATACATATACACATTCTCTCTCTCTCTCTCTCTCTCTCTCTCTCTCTCTCTCTCTCTCTCTCTTCTTTTACCTTTCTAATTAATGCTGACTATTAATCTTTCTTTTCATCTCCCATCTACCCATCCATTCATCTATGTATCTATTTTCTATCTGTTTAATTTAATATCTATCTAATTTCCTGTCTAATTATTTTTCTTTCAGGCACTTTCTTTCTTACTATTTTCCTAGCTTGCTTTCTTGTTTGCTTCTGTCTCCCATTTTCTCCTTTTTCTCTATTTCCTATTTTCTTTCTGTTTATCTGTTCTTTCTATTCTCTCCTTGCTCTCTTTTCTCTCTATATTGTCTTTAGTTTCGAAAGATGTGTTTAATAGTAACATTTGTACGTTATAAAATCTAAATGAATCAAAATAAATTTGTTTTAAACTTACTTATATATAATGTGTTGATTCTTTACCAAACACAACTTCTTAATATAAATGAAACATGCAGCACAGTAAATGTGCCTATCACTATTTCTAGACTTGAATGTTGTATAAATTGTTAAATATCAAAGTCTCCCGACCTTGGGTACTGCTTATGCTGATATTTTTAAGTTGGAGTTGGAAGTAAACAACTCAGATGAAGGATAGGTAGAAATTGCTGATGTAATCCAAACCAGTTCCAACTGGATGAGTAGTTTCTTTATATTTCCGTTTTTTTCTGGTTATAGAGCACGTTTTCAGATGTAGGCCTTCAACACAAACTAAGACCTCGCAGAGCCACACACATAGCAGATTAAAGCGCCATGCTTTGTACACGTGGCTTAGATAATGTTTCATGTGCATGCTCTGAATTTGTAAATGTAGTGTCTCACTCTGTTCTTGGTCGATGCCATCAAATCAAGTTTTGTCTCAATTACACAGTAATAATGTCATTGTCAAATGTCAAGGTCAGAGGCCATCTCTATTAGTCACTAACTGCCATGTTATCATTACAGTGTAATAAAATGCATCGTTTTAATTTGCACACATACACACACACACTTCTTTACTAGCCAAAAAAAAAAGTAAGTGGGTAGATAAATGACGACACTAAATGGTTAAATGTTTTGGACTGGGGTTGGGGGAAGCTTATCTCCTGTGCGGTTAAATGTCTACAATAACACAATACACTAGTGCATAGACCGTTTCGCATTTGCCGTGTGCCTTGCCGTCATTAAAAAGGAATGCGAGTGCAACCCTTAGTAAAGTTCATCACCCCCACCAACTCACTTACTCCCACCCCTCAATTGCCGCAAAGAAGACTTGTTTCAATTTGTGGCTTTTTGGTCAAACTGAAAGTCTCACTGAAATACTCTCTTTTCCATACTTCTAATATTAGGATATGTGACATGGGGATTTGGAGGGGGGGGGATGTCTATTGGTTGGAATATATTTTTGTATCAAATCGCCTAATACAATTAACATATCAAGTAGATTTACATAGTTTTGTCCTTGAATTCTCTTCACTTGGTTTTTAAGCTTAAAATAAAAGTCTAAGACTGTGCAAATATAACTGTTCCCTCCGATCGTGACCTTTGATCTACTTTTTATTTTCTCTCCTGGCTTAACTATACATTCATTATTAGCAAATCCCGTTTAAAAATATCTCTCTTTTCTCCCCCATGCATTCTATAAATAATGTTTCTGCAGTCTTGCCAGACTAAGTTTAGGCTTCACTCCGCTACCTTGACCTTGTCATTGCTTTTGACCTCTTTTCAAAGAACGGCTGTTATCTGCCGTACGTTTCTGCAATCTTTTTTTTTCCAAAACGGCTTGGCAGTGATCTTCCGGGTTGTGAAATATGTATTCAGTCTTTTACCGGACTACATATCACTTCCACTCGTATGGCACCGTGAGTACACCAAACAGGTGCTGCCGCTCCGATGCTGCAAGACAAACTGCTTGTGAAAGAGTCCGTGAAATGAGTACGTGAACCACGTCGATGAAATGAGTATGTGTATGAGATCGTGAAATGAGTGCGTACCGGAATGAGTGCATTAAAATGAGTCCGTGGATTGAGCGGGTGAGCACAGGAATGAGTGCATTAAAATGAGTCCGTGGACTGAGCGGGTAAGCACAGGAATGAGTGCATTAAAATGAGTCCGTGGACTGAGCGGGTAAGCACAGGAATGAGTGCATTAAAATGAGTCCGTGGACTGAGCGGGTAAGCACAGGAATGAGTGCATTAAAATAAGTCCGTGGACTGAGCGGGTAAGCACAGGAATGAGTGCATTAAAATGAGTCCGTGAGTCCATAAAATGGTTATGGGAATGAGTCTGTGCAACGAGTAGGTGAAAGCTTGTAAAATGAGTCAGTGAAAGGAGTGTGTAAATGAGTCCATGAAATGAGCATAAGATGTGAAATAAGTAAATGGTTTTCTCTTTGCATCAGTGAACGAATAGACCAAGGAGCACCTTTTGTTACTGTGACATGCGGTTTTAGTAATTTCATGTGTCTGTCGAAATTTGAGTTTATGTCTTGATATTGCAAAAATTATTGAGTTTATATATATTAGCAACTACAGTTTACATTTTAAAGTAGAATATACACTATTAGATAGATCTTAATAATATAGTTATAAATCTACAATATCAGATCTTAATAATATAGTTATATAGCATACAATATTTAATAATATAGTTATATAGCATACAATATCAGATCTTAATAATATTATCATTACATTGTCGTCTTATGGCAAAAAATGAAAAGTTTTATTTTATTTTTTATTTTATTGTTTTGGGGGGAGAGGTAGTTGGTATTGTGTTTATTTATTTTGGGATTTTTTTTTAACTCAAGATTTTAGCGGGAAATGCCATTGTTCGTCCGGTTATTATTTAGTTCTGTTCAGTATTCTCATACGGCAGTGATGCTGTGGTGATATTGTTTAGAATGCATTTTTTTCATCATGAACTTTGAACTGCTTGAGCATGCTAATGTAACACTAAATATCACACACACAAGCACATATACTAATGGACAAGAGTAAGAAAAATATTTAATTAGTGTGTGTGTATGCGTGCGTGCGCGCGCGCATATATATAAAACTTAGCTGTAAGTACGATGTCTTGTTATTGTATACTGAAGATGCGGTGTCTTGTTATTGTATATTGATGATGCTATGACTCGATCACGTTCCCTGATTATTATGGGAAGCTTGCAAATTCTTATCTCAATGACATTTAACGTAGGTATACATATATTTATTTAAATTATCTATATTTATTTACCAGAGTTACCTTTAATGTAAGCATCAAAGTATTTACCAATTGACCTTTAATTAAAGTAGGTATCAGACGTTTTATCAGAATGATCATTAAAATAGTCATATGTAAGGAAATGCTGTACATATACTTATCAGAATGACCTTAACGTAGGTAGCAATTCTTTATCACGATCTTCAAAGTCGGCATCAGTATATCTACCAGATTGACCTTACATAGTACATACTCGCTTTTAAAATAGACACTTATGTACTGTTAGAATAAATTTAAAAATAGATTTCGCTTAATGTTTTTACTCTTTAACCTTTAACACATGTCTGCTTGAATGTATATTAAATAAATTTGAATGGAGTAGAAAGGCCGATCAACTAAAATAGAAAGACCGACTAATTTAGTTTAAATAAAATGTGTTGAACTTATGTTGAAACCAATGGAATCTTGATTGAATAAATGCATTTAATGTAGGAAGTTAGACTAGTCTTATTTTGAGTAGATGTATGTCTCATTCGTTTCAAAGAACACTTCTATCCATTACTCCAGTCTTAATTTAACGGTATTCTGAGTAGATGGATGTCTCATTCGATTCAAAAAACACTTATCCATTACTCCAGTCCTTATTTAACGGTATTATTAGAACAGCTCCCAAGCCATTATTCCAATCTTTCTTTTATTCATTCATACAATAATTTTCTGATAAATATTCCAATTTTTTATCGTTTCATAAAACAGTTCTCAGACTATTATTCCAGTCATATTTTAACGAATTCAAAGAACAGTTTTCAGACCCATTATTCTAATCTTTCTTGAACGAATTCAAAAAAAGGATTACAAACCATTATTGCGATAATTTCTCCCCGTCTGAGCTCAGACGTTTTCTCCTTTGCCTTCGCTACTGTGACTGCTGGGACATAAGGTTTTACTTTAGTCTTTACGACTTTTATCGCTTCGAACACTAAGTTGTCTCTCTGTCTTGACTACCGTTATCTACTGGAACACTAAGTTGTCTCTTCTGTCTTCACTACCGTTATCTACTGGAACACTAAGTTGTCTCTTCTGTCTTCACTACCGTTATCTACTGGAACACTAAGTTGTCTCTTCTGTCTTCACTACCGTTATCTACTGGAACACTAAGTTGTCTCTTCTGTCTTCACTACCGTTATCTACTAGAACACTAAGGTTGTCTCTCCTGTCTTCACTTACCTTATCTGCTCGAAAAATAAGTTCTTATCTCCAGCTTTCTCCACATGCATCTGCTCTAACAATATGATTTTTTTCCCTGCCTTCGCCACCTGTCTACTGTAGAAATGAGGTTATCTTCCTTCCTTTGCCTTTCTCTCTCTCCTTCATTACCTTTGTCTACTCGATCAGAAAGATTGTCTCATCTCACTTCACCATTTTTGTTTGCTCCAGCAATAAGATTCTCCATTGCTTTCACTGCCTTTGTCTACGATAAAGTTATCTTTCCTGTCATCAAACGCCATTGTCTTTCTATGACACTGCTTTATGTGACTGCTGATAGCATTCGCTATTTTTTGAATGATTAAGGTCCACCACACCCACCACCGCCCTCTCTCCCTCTTTCTTTCTTTCTCTTTCTCAGTTTTCTGGGATGGATGGATGAATTTGTGGGTAGTGAATGAATATGTGGATGGATTGTTAGGTTGGATGGTTTGTTGCTTGGTTGGTTGGCTGGCTGAACGTTTGATTTTTACATTGCTACCTTTAATTATTTTCTTTGCAGTCATTCTACAAATTCTATTCATCGTTTGTTTCGGGTCTCCTACGGCACTAAATCAAAGTGAACCTCAGTCTGTTGGTATAAATTGCTACGAACTGATTTAAACTGCACAACATTAATACCATAAGCCGTTCAGCCCCACAACTTACTTTAAGATGTACATTATGTTGCCTTAAACGTTAAAGCCATCTTAAACCTATATTTCGCTTTCATTAGCACGATACTTAATAAATGCCATACTCAAAGGCGAATTTGAATTTCTCTATGTTATTGTTTTCATAATTATTTTCAATTTTTATTATTACATGTTGTATTGTCTCATAATTTGTACCTTGAATATGTATATATCATTTGTGTTTTTTTTCTTTTGCGCTTTTGATTAAGCATGTTATCACACTAAAACTAAACCAAATTAAACATTCTTTGAAGAAAAAAAACACAAGATAAATAAATATAAACGCATTAAATCCATTAGTAATTCAATAACACAAATTAACAGAGACTCTTCTTTCAGTATCAATACCTTCGGTCATCTTAATGTGCAGTTAACCTTTCAAGCCAGACACTGCCAGTATGCAATGCTCTCCCTTTGATTCTTGCTGCTATCTGTGTGCACATCTGGTACACTTAGTGTTTAATCTTGTTAACGTTCTAACTGCATGTTCCCTTGCCCTACAAATTTATCTTCTGTTTTAACAAAGAAGGGATCTAACAGTGATTTATACAGTACTCTCTGTCACTGAGACCAGAAGTATATGTAGCTAAGATGTAGCCCAGGTAATGGTTGTCGAGAAAGGGACGCAAAAGATATTAGTCGTCTTGAAGAAGACATCTACTTCGAGATATCGATTCGTTGCTTTGGTCGCTGCCAGAATGCCAGAATGACCTTTTCACAATGTCATATGACAAGATTGGATCGCAAGAACTAGTCTGACATTTGTTTTACATTTCACTCATTTGGTCGCCTACCATAACCTATACATTTCCTTGAAATAACACAGAAAGGCACTTTCCGATCATTCTTGGCACTCATCTGCCAGGATTCAATATTGGTCATTGGAACCAAAGGGGGGTATGGAGAGTGAGTAGAGCTAAGTGGCACTCCGTGTCCTCCAGCTTGGCTTTCTCATACCTGAAAGAAATCATAATATATAAAAAGTTTCTAAAGCAGTTAATTGAAAATACATTTTTCTATTTATTTATGTTATTTCTTATATTTTTTAGTTTATTTCCGTTCTTTTCTGTTTTCTTTTCTTGATTGTTTTTGTTTGTTTGCTATGTTTTTCTATTTCATATTTGTTGGCTTTTAATTGGTTTGATTTGTGACTGACCGGATTTCTTCATTCTTATGGTTGGTTGGTTCGTCTTATGGCTGGACGGACGGACGGGTGGTGGGTAGATGGTTTGTTGGTTAACTGAATGGCTGACTTTTATATTGCTATCTTAAATTATTTTTTGCTTCGGGTGAAATTTCATAACGCACAGATTTGTTTCGGCTTTTTGGTTGGGTTTTGTTTGAAAGATTCTACAAACAAACAAAACCCAACCAAAACGCCGATTCTACAAACAATTTTGGCAGTTTTTCTGACAAAATGCAAAGTTTTCATGTAATCAAATTAAGTTACAGCATTATCGATAACTAGAAAATAAAAACTTAATTATCCAAGCCGCAGTGATAACTTCTTACATGTACTTCGAAATCGAATTGCTCCCTACAGCTTAACATCACCACCATCACCACTCCACCACCACCCTTTGTCTTGTTTTTGTTTCTTTTGTTTTTGGAATCGATCGAGTTTTCGGTAATTGCTCAAATAAACGTTCACTACCCTGGCTGATACAAAGAAAACAAAATGAGTGAAAGTCTTTATCCTTTTACAAAATAATTTGCGACCTCATCGTCAATTTCGTTCATATACACGCTCGTTTCTTTTCGTCACGCTTGCCTCTTTTGAGGAAAAAAAGAAAAGAAAAATGACTAAACGACTATTTTTTTAAAATTTTAATGGATCACCAATAGAACATTCTGTTAGTTCCTGCAGTTTATTCTACTGCAAGACTTCCAGCCTCTAACTTTTTGCTGCCAAGTTGTGTGAAGAATAATGGTTGCTACCAAATACAACTGGATTTCTGGACTGGGAGATTGAACGTACATAAATTGAGTCTGACAGCCATTAAGTTTAAAGCCTGACACACGTTAGTAATAAATTTAGTCTAACTTTTCAACTACTAATTACACTGGACTGAAAAGCTACGGCGTTTAGAAAATGGCGCGCTTATCACTGGAATATAGTTTGTGCGGTTATCACTAGAATGTAGTTTGTGCGGTTATCACTAGAATGTAGTTTGTGCGGTTATCACTAGAATGTAGTTTGTGCAGTTATCACTAGAATGTAGTTTGTGTGGTTATCACTAGAATGTAGTTTGTGCGGTTATCACTAGAATGTAGTTTGTGCGGTTATCACTAGAATGTAGTTTGTGCGGTTATCACTAGAATGTAGTTTGTGCGGTTATCACTAGAATGTAGTTTGTGCGGTTTGTCACTTAACGTTTGTACGACTATCTCGGAGCATGAATAAAATGTCTTACTATCGTCTCCAGCATAACAGTCTTAGCATCGTCTCCAGCATAACAGTCTTAGCATCGTTTCCAGCACAACAGTCTTAGATTTGCCTCCAGCATAACAGTTGTAGTATTGTCTCCAGCATAACAGTATTAGCATCGCCTCCAACATAACAGTTGTAACATCGTCTCCAGTATAACAGTCTTAGCATCGTCTCTAGCTTAACAGCATAAGTTAGCATCGTCTCAAGCATAACATTCTTAGTTAGCATCGTCTCCAATACAACAGTCTTAGCATCTTCTGGAGCACTAGAGTTCAGTATATTTTCATGTAAATCTACTCGATAATCTTGTACAGCAAAACAGCCTTAATAGTTTCTCCAGCATGCTAATCCTAGTAGTCTTATCTTATCGAGCATAATAGCCTTAATATAATCAAGAGTACAGTGATCTTACATCGTTTGCAGTCCAACTATCTTCTAATGACAACACGACCTGACACTTTCAGAGCACAAGAAATCTTAGTTTCTTATTGAGTATAACAGTCCTAGTATCTTCTTGAGGACAACAGTCATAGTGTCCTATTGTCTTTTCAAGAAAAACAATCCTAATATATTCTCGATCACACAAACTTCCTAGTGTCATTTTGAGTACCACACTCCCAATATCTTTTCTGGTGTAACTACCACAACAATCCAAGTACTTTCACAAAGACTGAAGTCACAGAGTCCTGAAGAGCACAACACTCCCAGAGTCCATAATTGCCTCTAGTAAAGCAATCCTAGTATCATCTTGGAAACGACGGTCTTAAAGTCTTCTATATCGCAACACTTAGCTGTAGGAATGTCTCGAGCACAAATATCCCAATAGTACCCTGAGCACAGCACTTATGTACAAGAAATGTCTCAGTGCCAAAGGTCCCAGTATCATTTTGAGTACATCACTTAACTAAAAGGAATGTCTCGAGCACAGACGTCCCAGTATCATCTTGAGCACAGCACTAAATTAAAGGAATGTCTCGAGCAGCACAACATTCTTTGTAGGCCTGTTTCATAGAGAGAAGTAGTCTTTGCGTCGTCATGAGCACAATAGTTCCGCGTTGAGAGTGTACATTTTATAAAGCGTTTTCACAATAGTCTAGCGTTGAGAGTGTACTTTTTATAAAGCGTTTTCACAATAGTCTAGCGTTGAGAGTGTACTTTTTATAAAGCGTTTTCACAATAGTCTAGCGTTGAAAGTGTACTTTTTATAAAGCGTTTTCACAATAGTCTAGCGTTGAAAGTGTACTTTTTATAAAGCGTTTTCACAATAGTCTAACGTTGAGAGTGTACTTTTTATAAAGCGTTTTCACAATAGTCTAGCGTTGAAAGTGTACTTTTCATAAGGCGTTTTCACAATATTCTAGTGTAGAAAGAGTAGTTTTCATAAGGAATGTAATTAAAAATTATTATTAAAGGTAATTATTATTAAACTCGGTGATTACAGCATAAGCATACCTTTAGTTATATCATACCATGTGAGAGGAAAGAAGGGTCCTCTGCTTAAAGGCATAATACTCACTCATTTGAGCATATATTCACATCCATCACTTTCATAAAAATAGAAATTCCAGTGGAAATCGTCTTTTTGTTGGACTTACTGTTAAAACTAGAATATTAAAAACTTTCATTGTAAAACGATCAGGAGTTATGTATCTTACTATCGATTCAAGGGTAGCATTTCAACGTTCATGATTGAAATGGGAATGGCAATTCCTACGCTGGGCACAAGGTCGGGGAAGGCAAACAAATTTGAAAACTTTCGGCTCCTACAATTTAGAGTTTTGACACACGGATGAAGCGAAAATAAACACGCAATAAATGTGTGTGTAATCTATTTTCATAACGACTTCTACATTCGCACGTTTCTTACGTGAAAATAGAGTCTTTAAAGGGGCCTCAGACAATTAGGACTGCGTTGGTCCAGCTTTCTTTGATTAGGACGATGGGAGCTCCCGGTCTGGGTCGATTTCGTTGCCTGGTGCGAAGTTAAAGAGTTTACGATGATGACAGATAGAGAGGAGTGCTGTTGAAAGAAAAATTGTAGGATGGTGATTATGAATGGTGGACGGAGGGTTCGTTGCGCCCATGTCTGGCTGGTAGAGGCATGTATTAGCCCGATTTTCCATGGAATAATGTCGAGGTGGTTGGTGTTGATGTCGTTATCGATGTTCCTGATGTTGGTGGGGAAAGGGTGGTTGGTGGTATCTTACAGAGCCCAAGTTAGTAGCACACCAGACCTGTAACTAATGTGTACACACGTCCGGGATGTTCAATCCCTGTCCTTCCCACTGATGTTGTCTTCGTTGTTGTCGTTGCTGTCCCCGATGTTGTCCATTGGGATGCACGTAGACGGGTGTGGGCGGCCAGTACAAGTGGTCGAGCATCAGTTGTGTCATGTCTGCAATGGGACGGTTAAAAAATCCCCACTGATGCTCTCTGTACACCGTCGTGTCGTTGATGTTGTTAGTGGTGATGGTGATAGGTGTTATTTTTAAGCACCCTTGAGTATTCTTCTAGGGTGGCCTCAATTTTGGTCATTGTGTCTATTGTTGGTCCAGTCTGTACAAGTCTATTTCTTAAACGGAGCATTTCAAAATCTGTACGGAAACAGTAGAGTACGCCCTCTTCTTTACCACTTACCACAGATTTAAAATGACTTTAAAAAATAAAATAAAAGCAAGGTATATAGCTCTCTTGAACGCTCCTTTCGTTCTCCGCTACTGACCGAAATATCTAATTGCATTCCCCACCCCATCCCAACCTCGTGCAGCTATAAATAGAAGAGATGGGCGCTTGCATCTTCTTTAACTGAAAGTTTACTTAAACCTCACTACTCGCGCACTTCAGTCTTTGAAATGTGCATACCAATGCACATAAAATTTGCCCCCCCCCCCTAAAAAAAAATGTATTGTAAATCTATTCTAATTCCTTTCTACGATTTATTGATCGAAATGTTTTATTTATTTTATTAATCTTAGTTTATTTAGTGGAAATGTACATGTTTATATTATGATAGTGTTAAATTGGAGTCGATTACTTCGAACTTACGAAATACATCACAGTCTTATAATGCAAAAGGGATTGGGGGGGGGGGCTTTAAATCTTGTTTATGATTGTCTTATTTATAACATGTATGAAATATGTGTTCCATTATATTCATAGTTTCTCACGCACACAGGCGCACACACACACACACACACACACACACACACACACACAAACACACAAGCACACTCATACTCCAACCTTAATGTAATACATGTAGATGCACATACTACTTATCAATGCCTTGTCAAAATCACGACGATCCAGTTCAAATCTCACACACGGACAAAATGTTTGAGACCCCGGACTTCTGCCGACATTTCCCTGAATAGCACTGGGCAATTTACAGACTGCTGGACTTGAGAGTGTCTGGTGCCCAGGGTGTAGATGGAATAAAATCAGATGTCTCCCTTGACTGTCTGGAACGCAGTGAACCGAAGCGACATTTAAACTGTTGCTGCTGTTTCAGTCTTTCACAGATGTTTTCACCCACCCATTCATCCCAGAGTTACCCTTTGGAATGGAAATTCGCCGAAAAGAAGTCGTATTTTGCCTTGATTCATGTTTAAATGTCATCTTAAGTGACAGCCATCCCCCCCCACACACACACACACTAATCAGGCTTTTTTAGTTAATTTATAATTGAGCGATGTTAATAGGAAATTTTGTCTCCTTAAAAAGACTTTGTAATTTAACAGTATTAGCAGTCAATACCTGTAAGCCCATATCCCTGGTTGTAATTACTCTCCTGCTCCAGCACCCTGGCGCAAAAGATTTTTTCAATATAAAATTAATGATTATATTTTAAACATAATATCTAGAATCACCCGCTTATGGACTAACTACTTTCTCTAGTGGGGAGGGGTACTTTCTATCCCTAACTAAAATTCACTTGTGGTTAAGCCCCAAACTCCCACCTCCCTATCTAGGCAACAATGCAAAGATACAAACCAAAATGCTATTTGTGACGCTAATGCCACCTAGTTAATGGTGATGATTATTATTAATTAATCATCCATAAATAATTACAAGTGATGAGAATCTTAATTTATGTTATTAATAATTCTCCGGCAGACACCACTCGTCTCTCTCACTTGGCGGATATGCGGGCACTGTAAACGTGTTCTCTCTTCCACAACATTAAAGACAAACATTTACCATCACACAATATTTCCATTAGATGGAAAACTTCTTTTACTAAAGAGAAGATAAATCTATCTTTTAATCTATATTTAGCGAGCCCCTATCCACCCACTTTCTACTCCAATATAAGTTAATCAATATGTCTAAGAAGGTCATTAAATTTCTTAAATCAACAATAAAATATACGTATAAAAAACGTGATAAAGGCTATTCCTTTGTTCACAATTTTAAAGATAATTTATCCTGAAGGTTCATTAATACATATTTTAAATACTCATTCTCTCTTTGTAAATTGATAACTTGACACATACCTTCCTTTGGGATTTCGCTTTACAAACTGTTGAAGAAAATCAGTTCTTTCCTCTTTTCTTTTGTAGTCAAAGTATTTTGATTATCTTTTCAATTAAACTGTTCCAAAGCTTACACTGACTTTTCCCTGTGCTGAAAAAGGTTATGCAGGACAGTAGCATCTTTGGGCTATCCCTGCCTATTTATTCTTTATGCCATGTGGACATAATTAATTCCGCCCACACTGTATCACTGGGGTTTTCCAATCTGTTTCTCATGCCCCTCTGCTATTCATCATGGTCTGGTGAACAGTCCATCAATAGGAAAAGTGTTTATTGCTATATGATGGGGTTTTCCTGACTTTGGCTGGTAGGGCTCAGACTGACAGCGCCCATCCTTTCGCCCATCCTTTCACTCTAACCCTTTTCTTCCTTAATGTGGGGAACGCTTCCGGCTTTCGCGTTTGGAGAGGGGGGGGAGAGGGAGTCCCCTTTTCTTCAGCTAAGTGCTGAAATTAAATACTGTGCGTTCTTTTCCATGGTCACAGGACAGGGTTTCTGGTGCCCTACATAATCTTAATCCATGGCAGAGTGACAAAGCAACTTCTAACCGAGGCCAAATTTTACTTAAATATATATAGCAGTACTCGCTTTTGTAATGCTGATTTAAATAAAAACATTCTCACTATTCGGCAAAACTTCAAATACACGCATAAGCAGTAACACAGATTTCAACAAGGTTCAAATAAAATGTATACAATAGGATAATTATGCTGCTAACAAAAGTCCACACTCACAAATATACAAGCACTTCAAAAAAACCAAGTGCTATCTACAAATACAAGTTTTAAAAAATTTAGAATATTAACAAAATATTAAGTAAATAATTAGGAAAGGTATTAATTACGAAATTAATGAACTGGTGGAATTTTGCATCTTCACGGTGTCTAAGGCAAGGTTTCTCAACTGTGGTTCCACGATAGATCCCAACAAGTTCCCCAAGAGATCATTATTTTAAAAATAAGCATCGTAGATGTAGTAATTTATGCAGGGGTTATCTGGGACCTGAAAATTATTTCAAGGGTTCCTCCAAGGTATAAAGATGCTTCTCAGCATTGTCTATTGTAACACCCTTTCCTACAAATGTTCTCTTGTGAAAAAATTTTATAATTCAGATCACTGCAGTGAGGATTACTCTCAGAATGGCAAGAAGCGATAGAGTCGTTCCCCTTTCCCCAGCCTTCACTGGTTATCTGCTTGCAGTGGAATAAATCACAAGACCTGTTCTCTTTGTTATGCCTCATTGTCTCTTCGAGCCCTAAGCACCTGTCTGATCCCAGGCTTCTTTGTGAGCTTACATACACAGATCATGATCGCTTTCAAGTGGACTCTTACAACTCATCTTTGACAACAGCAAGAATAATTACTTTTGTTTTCATTAATTGTTCGAGAGTTACGTGTTACAACTGCAACAAAAGCCACGCTTTTGTTATTTGTTTTTATTTGTTATTTATTTCTTCGACTCATAGAACATTACAGTTTGTTCGACTCATAGAATTACACAAACAAATCACTTTCATGCCATTGTTGTACTCGTAGAATAGCACAATGAAATTGTCTTTTATATCATTGTTTTACTCTCGTAGAACTAAACAAAATCACTTTCATGTCACTGTTTTACTCGTAGAACAAAACAAAATCACTTTTATGTCATTGTTTTACTCGTAAAACATAACAAAATCCCTTTCATGTCATTGTTTTACTCGTAGAACAAAACAAAATCATTTTCATGCCATTGTTTTACTCGTAGAACAAAACAAAATCACTTTCGTGTCATTGTTCGGGCCGTGTAGCAGCAATTTACTTCAATTCTCAAATTTGTTAATAATTAATTCGTTTGTAAATACATTTATTTTTGATTTATGTGTCGTTTGCACTTGAAATCACAATTTTTCAATTATATTATTCGTTGTTTTCTTCTTTGCATTCAACAGTTTTCTGGAAATTTATTTGTGTATTTTATGTCCAATTCTTGTAATGTGCTTAGAGCTTTTATAAGAGTTACTGTTACGGCCACAATCAGCATTATTTTTTATTTTACTTTTCTTGTGGTGGTGTTTCTTCAGGTGACTTCTGTGATTTGACAGTAATTGTGAACCTTGATATCGGAGCCCTGTGTGGATTCTGGAAGACAAGGCTTTACGGACCTGCGGTTTCGTGGTTTCTTGCCACTGATTCAGATAACCCTCCTGTAGATGTTACGTTCTCCAATGTTCTTATTATTACTAGCATCACTTCTCTTCTTACAAGCCGGTCTATGGGCTTCTATTCTAAGATCCTTGTATTCTACAGTCTTTTTCCTTCTCTTATTTTTGTTATGTTTCTATATTCTTGGTTCAGCAGCAGCGATTATTGTTGCTGTCATGATGTACTTGACAGCTGAAATGTCTGGCTTCGTGCGGAGATGATGCGATCTGTGTTTATTTCAAGGTCACATAGATTTTGATTTTTGTTTCTGTTTATTTCAAGGCCACACTATTTAATTTCGGTTTCTGTTTATTTCAAGGTCACGTACTATTTTGATTTCTGGTTTTGTGTTTATTTCAAGATCACGTAGTATTTTTTCTATATCTGATTATTCCAAGGTCACATAATATTTTTACTTGTTTATTTCAAGGACCTAGTATTCTGACCTTTGTTTTGTGTTTATTTTTAGGACACATAGTATTTTAACTTCTGTTTCTGTGTTTATTTCAAGGTCACATGATATATTCACTTCTGTTTCGTGTTCATTTCAAGGTCACATAGTATTTTGAATTCTGTTTAAGCGTTCATTTCAAGGTCACTAAAGTATTTTGACTTCAGTTTCCGTTTATTTCAAGGTTACGTAGTGTTTTGTTTCTGTTTTCAGTGACTGTTTTGGACTGATGAACCAGACTCTTGGTGGAGTGTGATTCTATTGACCTCAGACATATTCTTGTGTAGACGTTTTACTACTTTGTTGTGCCTGGTGATGGATTCAGTTGAAGCTAGAGATTAACATCCAGATACTGCATGTCCCGTTGTTTCATCCATATAATACATGTCCTATGTTTCAGCTATGTATTACTTGTTCTATTATTTAATATACGTCTTTTAAGCTCTCTTGTTTCAAAAGCCATACATTACATGTCCTGTTGTTTCATCCGTGTAATACATGTCCCTTGTTTCATCCATGTATTACATGTCCCATTTTTAAATCCATTCGCTTTCAGAGGAAGCTTTTGCGATGCTCATATTTTTGTGTTACTCGTGATTTGTGTGTTACTCGTGATTTTTGTGTTACTCATATTTTTGTGTTACTCATATTTTTGTGTTACTCATATTTTTGTGTTACTCGTGATTTGTGTGTTACTCGTGATTTGTGTGTTACTCGTGATTTTTGTGTTTAGTGCTTCGTCCTGTGCAGCAGAGATGAAGGTTTCTGTTTGGGCTGGTAATCCTGTCCGTCTCAGTCATCTGTTTGCTGTCTGTCTTAGCCATCTGTATGTTGTCTACCACAGACATCTGTCTGTTATCTGTCTTGATGGCTTTTTATATTTATCGCAAGTACTCATAATAGACAGGTTTTTCTGACTGTAATTATTTGTTGGTGTCTGTTTTGCTCTATCCTTCAATAATTTCTTTGCTTATTTCGATTAAAATAAATTGATAGAATTCAATTAATTTTACTGTTTCTATCATGGTTCATCTGCACTGTCCATTTGCTTGTGTGTTCTGTAAGATCTGTGACCTCACTTTCACTAGCGTCCTCGACTTTGGCTGACTGTTCTGCCTCTTACATGACGAGTCAGCCTACAGGTGGACTTGGTGCAAATTGAGCACGGTCATGCTTTTTCTGTAGAGTTCGTATATCTCGATTGCTATCCAGACTGTGACATCCCAGTGCAGGTGGTGACAGGTAAGTCATATTCATTAATGGCATGCAATGTGGTAGCGCCATTCAGTTTTAATTGGAGGATTAGCCTAGCTCGTGCTCTATACTCTCTTCTAACATTGTCTTGACTTCTGCCTGCATATTTTCTGGATGCAGGAGCATCCTCAGGTGTATATATCCTTTTCCTCATTTTAAGTGTCATTCATTTTTGTAAAGTGGTAAGCCCTCTGGAATTTATCTCTCCTTTATAGATAATGAGTTTTGCAAACTGCTCAAACCCGAATTTCATCTGGATGTCATCACTGAGTATCTTCACAATATTGATCAGCGAATTGGTGTTATATTTATTCTTAACGCTAGGCTTGAGATTATCTATAAATAGATGATGGTTGATTGATTAGTTTTCCTGATTTCATTCTGCGTCTTAATCCTGTTTCTTTGCTGAGATAATTAAAGGCAATACTGGACAGCATTGGTATTTTTGTTTGTTGTTGTTATTCGCTTAGGACTGACTGATGTTTTGCAGTGTGCTACTATAAATCTCACAAGATTTCTAATGTCAGAGATATGAAATTCACTAGAGTTTGTAGCTTTTGAATACGGCATTCACCGAACTGCTTTGCTGTGTTTGACTATCGCAGTATTTATTATTGTACTCTCTAAAGAGGTTTACTGCCTGCGTTTGACTATCACAGTATTATTGCACTTGATAAATTGGTTTACTGCCTGAGTGACTATCGCTGTATTTATTATTGTACTCGCTAAACTGGTTTACTGCCTGTGTTTGATTGTCACAGTATTATTGCACTTGATAAATTGGCATACTGCCTGCGTTTGACTATCACAGTATTATTGCACTTGATAAATTGGCTTACTGCCTGAGTTTGACTATCACAGTATTATTGCACTTGATAAATTGGTTTACTGCCTGAGTTTGACTATCACATAAGTAGGCTTACTCCAGAATAATTACCATTACTGGCGGTCTCATTGCGTAGCGTTTTCATTTTAAGTAGATTTAAGTCTACACCTAGCAAGACTGCTCACCGATGGAAACTCATCTGCACAATGCATGTGCCTAAAATTGTTGTTACTCATTATGAATTGCTGTTTCCGGTTTGATTATTTGTTGGGTTTGTTTGTGGGATAGGAGTTTACATTTGGGGGTCGAGATTAATTACAGTATGTCAGCATTTTTGTTTGCATTGTGGGTGGATGGTTGAGTGAGTGTGGAGAAAGACAGTGTGTGTGTGTGTGTGTGTGTGTGTGTGTGTGTGTGTGTGTGTGTGTGTGTGTGTGTTTCCTTTTCAAGCAGTTGCGCTGGTTTTCTTTATTGTCTCGCCGATCACAATCATCATAGATCTTTCGTACATAATGTTCGTACTAATTGTACTGGTGCTCCGCATACAATGGCATCTGGCGCCTGGTACCAAGTCCCGAAACCCAGGGCAGCTCCAACTCCATATCTGTGCTAATAAATAAAATTGGTGCGCCTTGCGGCCTTTTGATCTCGAAATCTCTCCGAATGTGGAAACACTGTTTATAATTACACTGACTAGAGCCAAAAGGTTTCGTCTCAACGTCTTCAGCTGAGATTTATTTTCTCTTAATCTTTGTCGTGTTAACACCATGATTTCAAGTCTGTTTGACATGTCTTAAAGAAGAAAGTTTAGCACTTGTGTTCGTAAGTTAATTTTTTTTGTTGCTGTCGAACGACCTCACATTGTCAATGAAATTTTCATAAGTTGCACTAATTGTCAAAGAATACCTGGGGCTTTTCTTTCTAGCCGATATATATAAGAAACAGTTAAGAAAAATAGTTTTCTGCACGTTAAACCTAACAAGGGAAGCATGGCGGCTGTCTGAGGCCTGCCGATTGAGTTTACAAGGAAGTCAAACGTGTTTGCAGACCTCTCCTGTGAAGATGCCAAGCCGTTAAGGGCTTGTTCCCATTCATAAGTCACAGTATATGCGGCAACGATCTGGTTGTAAGTAATGTACTTTGTTTCCTGCTGGGATTCAGAATATGTAACCTTGTACTCTGAGCCTGTTTTCTTTTGTTTGTTTCGTTTCATTTTTTAAAAGTACTTTTGCTTGAGTTGTCTTATTTCAGATCCAATAAAAAAATTAAGAAAATATCCGAACGCTTTTTTAGTAGTAATAGTAGGCATAATAATATAGACTCTTCTCGCAACTTTTATTATTTCTTGGTTAGTGGTCTTTAGTCTTGGAATACTGCTTGGATTCTGGGAGATTCCAAGATATTACGGTACTTCCAAGAAGTGTGGGTACTTCCAAGAAGTGCAGCTTTTAGCAGTATGGCATATGGCAGTCATGGGGTCGTTAGTATAATTACTTGAAGAAAAAAAACATTGTAGCCTCTTGAATGTGAAAATTTATTAAAACGCATTTTGCATTTTTAAACTTTCGCATCAGATTGACTACAACATGCAATCCTTTCATCAACAATACATTTCGTCAGCAGCGAGCCAGTAAAGTATGTGATAGTTAACACTAGAAAGTAACAGTTAACCCAATCAGAGAGATTTGCCTAAAACCTTTAGAGACATTTACAGATCTAGCACCAAATCTCTTGCTCATACAAATCCTGCATCAATATTTGTTAGTCCGATACGCAGCTTATGAAATAAACATCAATCAACATTCACAAGTATAATGTACAATGTAATCAAATTAGTGAGCATAGAAATAATGGTTCAAATACATAAAGCATTCTCCAGTTCAAATCGTAGGTCCATAGCAAACGTACGAAATATTTCTAAGTCCATTCTTTCTTTATCAGTCAATTAATTTACCATAAGCTAACGATCGCCTTTAGGTACTGTATTCTACGAGAGAACGCAAGAATATTGTCTGAGATGAGCGGATTATTTGTTTTATCTAAAGCCCAGAGAAATGGAAAACGTTCGAAGAATAAGGAATAATGGTATTCAGAATGCAACGCATCAGAACTGCGTATGGGAGACCTTGAATATAGAGCATTCAGTTTTGCTAATAGGAAAGGTTGAAATGACTAAATTTATAAATGGTAAAGTTATAAAGTTGTTGTGCTGCAGAGAGATCTTAAATGGTACTGAGGGGGGGTTGTCACTGTCATTTGGTTATTTTAGTGGTTTAGGTGCTTAATACGGTTATATAAGTTGACTTGAATAGTTCTCTGATGATAGTTTGACAATATTTCATTTGCCTAGCCAGATGCCTTGCATAGTACTGTGATGACAATGTGACATCATTCTATTTGATTAGCCAAGTAACTTCAGTTGTACTGTGTGGACAATTTGACATTATTCTGTGATAGAGCAAAGTTGCTTGTCTCTATTTTTACTATTTAATTATATATTTTGTTGCTAATATTAACGTGACTGAGCTTGGGCACTGATTATGATGATATTTTGTAACGACCGAGTTGTTTTCCTTGCTGATGTCATCTGAACAAGTTCCAAGTGGAGGAGTAATTTTCTGACTAATAATCTCATACTTGATCATAACTTATTCCACTGGAGATAGACCAAAAGTTACTTTGTGCAGAAATGAGTTATTCTGACAACTTTCTTGTCACAGTCCAGTGACAAAGTGATCATTAGCTCATTAACTGACTGATAAAGAAAGAATGGATTTAGAAATATTTCCTTCATGTTTGCTATTGATCTATGATTTCAACTGAAGAATGCTTTATCTAATTGAACCATTATTTCTATGTTCACTAATTTGATTATATTGTACATTCTACTTGTGAACTTTTGATTGATGCTTTATTTCTTATACTGCATGTGTATCTGGCTAACAAATATTGTTGCAGGCTTTGTAAGTTGAGAATGTGTGTAAGAGAGAAAGGAGTTTAGAGATGAAATATGTCTGAGTGTAGAGAGGACCATGCCTTTTGATGCTTTTAATACATTTGATGTTTTGCATCCACATCTGACTACAGTGACTACTATACTCGATCAGATCACATTGGTGTGTATCAGCATTGTCAATGAACTTATCAGTAAATGTGTTTTTGTAAGTTGATTCTTGTGAATTCTGTTCAAGAGCCAATACAATGGAAATTGAGTTAATTCTATAAAATTCATGAAGTGACTTTAGCATTCTTCGTGGTGTGCTCGGGTAGCTCACATGAAGATTCGGGAATATTCCTCATTGTGTACTTTTATAGAGCATACGAAATTCTGGACGATTCTCTACAGTGTGCTTTGTGGGTGCATCGAGATTCTGGAACAGTTGCATAATGTGCCTAGAAGGGGTGCAGTTGGATGGTCATCTAATAAGAAAGAAAGTGACTTGTTGCCAACTGCATGATTGTAAACATGTGCCAGCAACAAGTGCCATCACTGAAAAGGTTATGTACATTGATTATAATTATGTCTCTAAAACTCAACTCTCAGTTTTATGATGAAACTACATCTATGAACTTGATTATATATATGTGTGTGTGTGTGTGTGTGTGTGTGTGTGTGTGTGTGTGTGTGTGTGTGTGTGTGTGTGTTAATTTGATTCATAATGTCTATGCTAGGATAAACTGAATAAGTGTCTAAAGACTCTAACCTTTAATCAAACTTTATTGTGAAGTGATGTAAATATCAATGCTCTTTTGATTATATTCATATGTTGCATATTTAATTGTTGATTTAATAAATGTATTGTTAACCTTCTTGCACATATATTAAACTCTTATGTAGGAGTAATAGTGGGTGGATCAGGGGCTCGTTAAATATAAATAAAAGATGGATTTTTATTACTCCTTTAGTAAGAAGTTTCCATCTGCAGAAACATTATGCGACAGTAAAACGTCTATCTTATTATTGTGTAAAGAGTAGAGTTTGACGACCCCATTATAATCCACCAAGTGAGAGACATTTTAGTCTTCTAAATGAACTATTAATAACTATAAATTTGATTCTCAATTAGTTGTACTTAGTTATGTGTTGTTAATTCATAAATAATAATCATAATGAGTGAAGAATGTCCAGAGGTGTCACATATTCTATTCGATTAGTTAAGTGACTAGGTAGACAATTTGACCCCATTCTATTCGATTTAAGTGACTTGAATTGTCCCATATGGTCAATTTTATTCTATTGGATTTGCTAAGTGATTGAATTGTCCCGTTTGGACAATTTGACCCAATTCTATTCGATTAGCCAAGTGACTCGAATTGTCCCGTGTGGACAATTTAACCCCATTCTGTTCGATTTGCAAAGTGCTTGAATTGTCCCATGTGGACAATTTGACCCAATTCTATTCGATTAGCCAAGTGACTCGAATTGTCCCGTGTGGTCAGTTTGACCCAATTCTCTTCGATTTGCCAAGTGACTCGAATTGTCCCGTGTGGTCAGTTTGACCCCATTCTCTTCGATTTGCCAAGCGACTTGAACTGTTCTATGTGGAAAATAGCTAACAAGCAGTGTTGTTCTCCAGTTATATCATTGCTTATTTCTCTAGTGTAGTCGTCGGCTGGGTTTGCCTGTTGTGAGGTTGTGGAAGTTTCATTGCTTTCTTTTTCAATACAATAGGGTTGTTGTATTTGTTTGTTGCTTTTAATCTTTTGTAGTTCTAGAGCTGTAAGATGTTTATTCTGCATAATCGATGTCTTCTAGTTCAGGAGCCGACATTCACTGACAATATCACCTGGATGGTTTTTTGAGCCAGAGTTCATTCGTCCTTTTTCTTTATCCTCTTATTGTGGGTTTGCTTTCATAGTAAGAGACTATTATTTATATATCTCTTCCTCTCTGGTCCATCTCCCAGTTTTCGATAGCGTTCCAGGACCCCGTGTTTCTCTAGAACACCTTGATACATCAGTAAGGAGCACAGAGCTTGTTAAGCCGGGCGAAGTCTGATCAGTACTAAATCAAAGTTTGCTTTCTCCATCATAAATGAGATGGGTGTGGCTGTAACTTGGAGGGAGCCACTTTTCCCTCCCTCGAAAGTTCAGTGATAAGATTTGAAGCTGTCTCCCAACAATGCTGTGGACACAGACCAAGTAGCTTATCTTTCTAGTCCTCCACTAATCCACTGGACTATCTATTATATTATTGTTAGCATATTTCTTCGACAAAAGCAAGTTTTAAAAACCTGATTTAGTTTCAGTTTAACTTAATTTTAAACACATATTTTTTTCTTGCTTGCTCTTTTTATTACTTTCTTTCGTTCGCTCATTCATTTTACATGTTTTTATTATACTGTTCATTTTGCTGTTGCATATATACATATTTTTTCTTTCTTTAATTGCTTTAAATAGTTTGCTTTTTGTTTAAACTATTGTATTTCTGATGTGCTTATATGCTCATTTTTCCAAGTTCCTTTCTATTTGGTTCACTTACTTTGGTTTTATTGTATTGGCATTTCGTTCAAGTAATATTCACGTTCGAGCAATTCGCTATCGTGCAGTATTATTTTTTTTTACACAACGCTTTTATTACTTAGGATATATGATTTCCATCCATTTGCTGAGATTCAACTCATCACCGCGAAAGCTGGTGGTATTATGGGCCCTGAATGATGCGCAGCAGAACCATAGCAACAGTTGCTCTGGGCAACACAGTTTCCGCATGACTGTGAGCTAAATATCCCCTAATTAATCACCTCGAGACTCAAACCTTGCTTCAACCACTAGAACCACCGAGAGCTAGACTTGACGTCCAAGCCAGCCTTGCGGACATATTATTAACTGTAACCCTGTTGCAGATGCCTTTGCTGCTTAGAAAAAAATGGCAAGACCGAGAAGCAGATGAGTCAGAGGCAGAGAATTCCTTCTGCAATTTCTTTCGACAACGGCCTCGAGCCCGGGTCTTCTTAGATATTTCTGGAATTGCCAACTGTGCCTAAGCCTGAGAGCTACCATGATTAATGACCATCTTTCCCTTTGTTTTATTTGTTTTTCTAAATATATAGCTGAGCGAAATGTCTCAGGTTTATTTGATTTCACTCGTCCTTTATTTTTACTTCACAGGGTAATCATTCGATAGCAGGGGTCAAGCAGTCATCTACGTCGTGGTCGTATGGGATGATGTACTTGTCTATAAGACGTTGATGCACTTGTCTATAAGACGCTGATGCACTTGTCTGTAAGACGCATAGGTGATATAGTTGTATGGAGTAGTCGATGTTTGATGCAGTCATGTTGTAAGTAGTCTTTGGTTTGATGTACTTGACGTGTGAGTTTCTTAATATAGAAGATAAGTAACGTAGATATGTGGTACTATAGTCATGACTACTGTACTAATGTGAGCAATGTAGTAATATGAAGAGTGTAAACATATACGATAATTAGCTTTAAGTGCGACAATATCGCGTGACATACTTCTAATGAATTAATGTAATATTACAGACCACATCTGTCACACGAGTACTGCACTGTAAAAGTAGCAGTTGTATTGATAATTTAGGCGGATGAGAAATACGGTCGATATTGATACAGTCAATACAGCGAGTAGTGCAGGATCGTGGAGGGGTGGTTGTTGCCGTAGAAACTAGCAATAGGTATTGGAGCAACGCTTCCTGACTAGACTGATTTAAATGAAGGATGGGTGGAATCATTATGAATAATGCAGAGGGGCCCGAGATGACTGCCGACCTTGTAACCTCTTTGTGTGAGTTAAGGATGACTGGGCTGGATTAAGAGAGAGTAGGAATGTACATTGCGAACAGGAGAGCGAAGATTGACTCATGAAACCTGAGATGACTGCGAACCTTGTAACCGTTAAAGTGTGTGACTGAGAAGCTGTTCCTCTCATCAGAAACGCACGTACATGTTAAGGTACAAAGCGTCAGGTGCAGTGAGTTAGGTGTAAAGAGCATTAATAAATAAATATATAAATAAATAAATCACTTTATTTTAAAAGGGTTTTGAACAGAAAAATTAATTAGATATTGGAAAATATTTTTTACTGTCATCTCTATTTCTTATCTGACTATTTCTTTCTCCGTTTCCCTCTTTCTCTCTTTATGGTTCATTTATCTCTTCTTCTTTATCTCTCGCTCCCTCTCTGTATCAATCTATCTATCTATCTATCGCTATCTTTCGTCCTTCTGTCCGCACTCCTCTTTGTCTCTCTAATATATACTTGCATGAATGTGTATGTGTGTGTGAATGTGTGTGTATATGTGTTAATGTGTGTATGTGTCTTTATAGTATTTTCTATTCTTCTGTGTCTCTCTTTCATCTCCTCTCTCTTTCTGCGTATTCTGCCTTTTTCTCTCTCTCTCTCTCTTTCTTCCTCTCTCTCTCTCTCTCTCTCGCTCTCTCTCTTAGTTTTTAATTTTATTTTAATACTAACTGTAGTAGAGGTTTAAGTAATCACGTGGTAAATATTATTTGTTAGAAAGTGTTCCCTATAATAATAATGTGTTTCCGGTAATTATCCGAAAAAGCTCCAATCACTACACGAACTGGATAAGAATAACAATAAGAGTTGATTCTTTGCTTTAATTCTCCAATAACATCGGAGCGCCAATCAGCCATTGCCGCTGAATTCTACAAACACTTTTGGAATGGATGAAGACTGATCTGGAAAAATTCCATTGATTCGACACAATGGCCACCGGCTTGCAGGACTAATAAGACACCTGACAGCTACCGAGCTCCTTACAAAAACGATGTACACCTTTGTAGATTTCATATGTGACTGTAATGAGGAGGGTGTGGTTTATAATGTTTGTGCATGTCTGAAATCTGTGAGTATATATATGAAATCTGTGTGTATGTGTGTAAATGTATGTTTGTGCTCTGAGGTACGTTTGTGTGAGTGTGAGTAATTCCTTCATGGATATCATGCTATATGTTTATGCATACCTGTGTGTGTGTTAGTCAGGTGTGTCTGTGTGTTCGCTTAAGTGTATGTGTGTATGTGTGTGTGTGTGTGTGTGTGCGTGTGTGTGTGTGTGTGTGTGTGTGTGTGTGTGTGTGTGTGTGTGTGTGTGTGTGTGTGTGTGTGTGTGTGTATCTAGGAGGTGTCTGTCTACGTGTATATGTAGTCTTTCCAATTAGGATTCTCTTTCTAGATATGTTCATTATTTTTTCTGTAATATCGCAACTAACGTTATATAACATAGTATGACATAAAATATAAAACACAATCAGAGCTAGATTTACTTGATAATTTCTTTAACCTTCAACAGTCAGCTTCACAACTGAAATCGACAGATATTTATCTGAACTAAAACGTACATTCCGACACATCCTTAGTAATCCGCGCAGACAGCCAGCATTATCTCCCCTCCACTCTAGTTCTACCAATATAAATCTCGCTCACCTTTATGCGAAGACCCCTCCACTACTTTTCTTTTTTTTAGTTTCAAACCCAGTCTTTTCTAGTGCAATGCACCAATCCGTAAAATCAGCGCATGTTACAATAAAACTTCAGAGTTAAGCCTCTCATCGCTAAAACATTCGCTTGCTTATCATCTGTCATTCCAGCACAGTCACGAAGGTTAATTAGTGCACGCCTTTGAGAAGGGGGAGTGCGGTAATAGTAGTTTTGTCCCTCACACACACACACACACACACACACACACACACACACACACACACATATACACACAGCGCGCATGCATAAAATGCATTTCTGGATATTCTTATAGCCGTAGTTGCTACATTGTTGGACATATGAATTTTCAAATATGTTATCCTATGTCGCTATGTTGACAAATATTTAAATCGTTAAATAATCGACATTAAATATTTTAGCTATCAAATATTGCACAATAAATACAGATCTCCCGGAATTAAAACAATATTTATATATAATGACAGAAAAAAGAGGAATGGCGGATGTTTTGGAGAGAGAGAGAGAGAGAGAGATTTACATCATCTTATTTAGTCTGATACTTCCGTTTATGTTTGATAACTAGCTGAATATTAAACATGCACTTATGTTTGATAACTAGCTGAATATTAAACATGCACTTATGTTTGATAACTAGCTGAATATTAAACATGCACTTATATTTGATAACTAGCTGAATATTAAACATGCACTTATGTTTGATATCTAGCTGAATATTAAACATGCACTTATGTTTGATAACTAACTGAATATTAAACATGCACTTATGTTTGATAACTAGCAGAATATTTTAAACATGCACAAAAACAGTTTTGTTTTTTCTTTCTTTATTTTAATTTAAAGAGCAGTTTCTCTGATATTTTATACATTTTCTGGATAAATTATTCGTAGTTTCAATAGAACTTATAATATCCGTTTTACAAAAAGATTTCAAATTACGTGGTTAGTGGGGAGAGAAATTAATGATAAACTGAAATTTGATATTTCGAACTCTGCTGTATTAGCAGCCATGATTATTTTGGCTTACGGTGGAATTAGAGAAAATTCAGTGTAGACTGTAAGTACTATCAATCGTAATAACAGTAGAAGGACTAATCCCCAAAATACACCTTCTGCCTGGCCAGACATGTTAGAAAGATGAACGGTAGATAACGTAGAATAGAAGAGTGATAGTTCTATAAGATAGCTCGAGCCCCCTGATGCACACAGTGATGACAGTAAGTAAGTACAGGTGACAGACTACAGCATATAGCATGTAAGTGAGTCACGCTAACACGAGTGATCTGTGTGTCAGACTACAACATATAGCATGTAAGTGAGTCACGCTAACACGAGTGATCTGTGTGTCAGACTACAACATATAGCATGTAAGTGAGTCACGCTAACACGAGTGATCTGTGTGTCAGCAATAGTTGTATTCAGCAAGAAATAACTTAAGACAGTAAGGTTACATACAGCAGATACTCCAACGGTTACAATTATAGTTTATATATATTATTTAAGTAATATATATTATTTAAGTAGTTATTGTATTGTAAAAGAATGTCTGTTCGTTCATATGAGTGAACAAATCAGTTTATAAGAGAACACAGTGAATGTTTCTGAGTGAACTCTAAAAGTACATTGGTAGAGTTTATCTACAACTTGACTGAAGGTGTTCAGCTTGTTGGTTTTATAGTCACTTAGCTTTAATTCCCTGACATGACATCTGGGGTCCCAGTGTCATATATATGTGTGTGTGTGTGTGTGTGTGTGTGTGTGTGTGTGTGTGTGTGTGTGTGTGTGTGTGTGTGTGTGTGTGTGTGTGTGTGTGTGTGTGTGTCATCGCACATGAGGTCTGTGGAACTATGGGTCATTCCATTCCAATGTTGCTTTGCAGCTCAGCACTCATAAAAACCACATCCAGAATAAAGTGACAATCAAGATAAAGTGCTGATCTGCCAGTAAAATACAAATGAGCTAAGAAATTGTCCTCATGTGTTCTCTAACAGAATACTCTTACTTACATGATCATCATACATTTAAATATCATAAGCTAAATATAACAATATAAAATACAGCTAATGTCAAGAGATAAACATGAGCATAATATTAGTTATGCAAGCAAAACTACATAACTTCAGCAGTAATTAATAGAAAGGGTGATTTCCTTCTGTGTGGATCACTGGCGATAATGTTAGTAGTATGAATACACATTGCTAACACTGAGAGCCAAAATACGTGTTGCCTCGACGGTCAGCTGCATTCGACTAACAATTTACAGGTGCATTCCTGGTACATTTATTCAAGTGGCTGAGCTGCAATTTGATTGGTTACTTGATGAGTTGTCTTGAAAAATCAGGTATGTTTCCAGCGTGGGGATAAAGGTCAGCTTTCTAGAAGGTAGGTTTACGTGTAATCTATTTTTAGAGGAGGGGTGGGTGTGGGCGTCATAAGCTATTATGTGACAGTGTCCCTTCTGGTTTTACAGTCCCAGAGCCTCATGATTTTAATCAGAGGTCCTAGTTGGAGTGGGTCTTTTCTCTCTCTGTTGTTTTAGTTTTTTTCGACCATTCGTTACAGCAACATCGACGACTGTTGCTGTCCACATGGGCTGATTAACAACTACCGTGCTTTGTGTTCCTTGCGGAAATAATGCCATCTGGTTTGGGGTGTCGAAGTGCCAGTATTGTGACTGCTTCTGGCTGCTGCAATCAAGATCTGCCTGGAATTTTGATTCCATACGTTTCACCACGCAGGTTTCTCAGTGGGATTTTATTCTGCCTCCTAGGGCAGGGAGAGATGTCCGGACAGTGTTTGTTCTGTTATTCCATCCACGTTCTTGCGAACTCAACATTTGAGATCCCCGGAGACCATGATTTTTTATTTTTTTATTTGTTAGCCGTGCGAGATTTTAAGTTTAGTGCTTGATCTTTTAAATGACTCGCCATGCCTTCTATATGTTGATTGCTTTTGTTGTTGTTTCGTCGACTTGTCGCGCATGTTGCCCATGGCGGGGTTTCCAACTCGACTTGTCGTCTTATCGCACGTTTCTTTGTCTGATGACGTAGTTGGTATAATCACTGAGTCGTTTTACGTTTGTCAGTGACCGCTCTTTGATAATATTCCAGAGATACAGACATGACCTCATTCAGTGACGTCCTTGATTTTTCCTCAGTCTTCTGTCTACCATTTTCCCAGATACATAGATATATATTTCCTTGGATGTACAGCTCTATAATTTACGAACAGATTTCTAGTTTTCCGGTCTAGTGCATTGATCTCGTTGGCTTTCTAATCTATAACATGCCTTGTTTAACTAATTATAGGAACGACATATGTATTATATAATTATAATGATCTTGTGTAAGCGCCATTTTATTTTGATTTAAGGATTTGAACTCGCATTTCATATTCTTTTTCAATCTAGTCTTTACTTCGGTCTAAATATTTTTTTATGTTACAGTAACCGCTGCTTACTTTTCCAATGTCAAATTGTCTGCCCTTTGGTGGATTTGGTCTTGCATCCTTTCTCCACTTAAAAATCTTTTTTTTTTCTATGTCAAATTGTCTGCCCTTGATGGATTTGGTCGTGCATCCTTTCTCCACTTAAACATCGTTCTTTTTTCTTACGATGTCAAGCTGTCTGCCCTTTCTGTTTTTCATCTTTCTTTCCTGGAAGATAAATCTTCCACATTTTTCAAGTATGAATTTCATCTGAATGTCTTCACTGAAAATCCTGACATTGCTGATTGAAGAATTGATGTAACTTTTATTTTTACCTTTTGCCTGAATACTTTTGAAGGCTATTTAGATGGTCCGGTTTCATTTTGTATCTTCGTCATGATTTCCTGATCGTAAAAGATTTAAGTATATGTATATATATAAATGCAATTACAATGGTGACAAGCCATTGCCTTGAAAGATTTCAAGGTCGTCAGCAATTTCTTTTCTACTTCATGTGAGTGTGGTTTTCCAGTTTGTCATTGGTACTTGCATCATGTTTTGTACAGTTATATGGAGTGGTGTTTCTCAGGTACCCATGGCTGTAGAAGTGAGTCATAGATCTTTTCTTAGTCATTCCTGGCCATTGCTGGATTTCTTCTTTTTATCAATTGCACGTTAGTCCTTCTGACTGACCTTTTGTTGATTGGTCAGTAATAGCGTTATTTCAAGGTGACTCGTCATCTTGTCTGGTATAATCTCTGACAGTACTTAACGTTTTGGAATTCGGTCATATATATAATCCTACTTCCAACGTTAGGCAAACAATGCTTTAAAAACCAGCATTAGGTGAACCTCAGTATATATATATATATATATATATATATATATATATATATATATATATATATACAGAGAGAGAGACAGACAGACAGAGAGAGAGAGAGATTTTCATACATTTGTATATCTATATGTTCGTATAGTTTATATATTTGTATGTGGAGCCACAACACAAAAGGGGCATGTATGCACAAACTAGAATCGGTCCTTAATGCATTAAAATGCATAAATTAAAATACTGCCGAACTTCAAAGTGAAAACAGATCGTGTCATTCCTGCACGGGGAACGGACACTGAAGTTTCAGAAATTCTAATAGGACAGCAACAGGAGAGAGCAACAGTCGTCAATGTTTCTAGGCCAAAGGACAAAAACATAAACATAAGGAGCATAGTATGAGTGTGTGAGAGAGAGAGAGAGAGAGGGAAGGGGGGGTTGCAAAATTCCAGGATCTCAGATTTGGCATCAGAGTGCGTGGAGTATCAAAACAAAAGTAATTCCAGTTGTGACAGCAGCACTAAAGAACGTAGCATCTGCGCTTGAAAGTTATCTGGATAAACTTCCAGGAAACCACAGACTTACCCCACTGCTAAAAGCAGCTGTCCTTGGAAGTGCATATATCCTGCGTACAAACTTGGATCTCCCGAGACCAACGTTCACAAACAACAGATGAGAGAAGTAGTCTGAAAGTCAATGATAATAACAATGATAATATAAACAGAAATATTGATAATAATAACTTACAAAATAAGAAGTGGAAAATTTTCCATTTATTGTACCAGAACAGTGTTGATGTTGGGTCCTAATGCAAAATCCTAGAGGTTCATGTTCAATTTCAGGAACAGACTGCGAGTGTGACCTTTACGATGAACATTAGTGATGTCAAACCTCGCGAATACCTAGGAAATTCTGCTTTTAACTCATTGAAAACCAAGATTAAATGTAATAAGACAAGACCCGCAATTACTACTGACATGATTTGAGTGCACTCATCAGCAGAGTCCATAAGACGGGTTGCACGTTAAACTCAAATGATATGACTTTTTCTTAAGGAAAGAACAGCACAAAGAAAAAATGACGTCATTTGAATTAAAATCTCCACGGATTCCCAATCATATGGCTGCTGTGGACGAATCACTATAAACAAACTGGTCGGTTGTGGTTGTTTTAAACCACTAACAGCTGCAAAGAATCACAAATAAAATAAAAATAATCGCATTAAAATCTGCTGCGCAGTTTTTTCATCCAATACATCCCGAGAAGAACATGTGAGCCCTAATTAAGAACCCTATGCGGCGGTGCTCTGCTCTCCAGACTTCTGCTTAGAACCCCTAACGCACCTATCATGATGCGCAGTCAAGCAGATGGCTGAGCCACGGAAGCAAACTACCACGAGATGCCTTTACTAAACAGCACACCCTACCGTCGTCCAAATTATTCAAGGATTTTTTTTCTTTTTTCTGTCTTAGGTGGAGGTGAGGTGTGAGGAGAGAACAGTCCTGATGACGATGTCTTAGCTTTCATTATTAAGTGTGTGGGGGTATTTTTAAAGCACCAATTGGTTATATTTTTTAATTAGAGATTAAATATGTAATGTAATTGTAATAGACAGTCACTATTGTTATGCCAGAAACAGTCGGTGGGGAGAATCTTAATAAAAAGGTGAGGTGGAAGGGAGGGGGTGGTAAATTAAGACGGCACTGACGTTACATTTACAAGAATTTTCTTTCGCCATCTGGCAGAAGAATATCATGCATGGGTCAATGGCCGCTCTCAAATTGAAATAGTTAAAATTTATTTCCGCAGAGTTTTTTATTTTTTTGTAAAAAAAATAAATCTTTTAAACAGTATTTAAGATATGCTTATCTGTTTTCTATCTAGATGTTTCAAACATCTGGAACACACTGGCAATAAATCTAGCCGCATGAAAAGAAAAATATATTAATCACATAAATATGCAGTGTGTGATTCAGCTCGAAGTTGAATAGCAAAAGTTGAACAGGGTTTCCCAGAGAAAGGAAAAAATGGTTTTTGTAATTTTTAAAATACGAGTGGAGGTGGGAGTGACAAAGAAACCCTGTCAAGTCTTACTTCTAGAAACTTTGCTTCCAACATTAAAAGAAACGGTGCGCAACGGATATGTACAAACCACAATGTAAGGTACGCTACTCTCTATTGCTCCAACGCACAGTCAAATGGTATTTGTTTTCCCTCGGGAAGGCCCGTAACCTAAAAGCATGACGAACTGAAGTTAGGCCTCGGTTGGTGAAGGCGCTCAAGATCGCTAAAATGGTTTTGTGCTATAATGTGAGTCAGGACTGTTTTCTTTACAATATTTTATCTACTCGCTTGCTTGTTTGTTTATTAATGATTTGATTTGTTCTTTAATGTATTTATTTGTTTGCTAATAGAGGCGTGATTAATTGTTTCCTTTTTTGCTTGTTTGTTTGTTTGTTTGTTTGTTTGTTTGTTTGTTTGTTTGCTTGTTTGTTTGTTCACTTCCTATTGTTTTACTTCAGAAGGAAAATTAATTATATCAGTTTTTGTTTATATTATTCCTGCAGTTTGCTTCATAGAAAAATTATGTCATAAACTCGTGACGTCATAAATAAACTGGTGACGTCTCAAGCTATTTTATCGATAGTATTGTGACTGTCAGTGATTGTAGGACAAGCTGGAAAATCACGGAAATATTTGTTTACGACTTGTAGGTCATGTTCAGCTGTTAGTTTGTTGCGTGATTGGGATTATTAACTGCTTTATAATGTAATCAGAAATGTTAGATGCACTACTATTGACAACAGACAATAATATTTCGCTTTCCTCGAGCTTGAAAGATCCTTTAATTAACTTGGCTCAGTTTCGAAAATTGGAGTTTTCGTATGGCATGAGGAATCTTGAGCAACTATTGAGAGGGTATTAGGAAAGAGAAAACGCACAATCAAGGCAGTGCATTTTTGACTGCTGATGTAAGAGCGGGCGATAACCCTGATTTTCCATCCCAAGTATTTCAGCGCGGGCAAGCATCTTTAATGGTTACAGTCTTTACTTTCGAGTTAGACTTCTGTCTGTCTGACACCTACCCAACACCAGCCGACACGCTAAGATTCTACATCATTCACAGCAAACCATCACCCACAGCACACACATACACACACACACACACACACACACACACACACACACACACACAGAGTCAAACTCCCAGTGGATTTCTCTTTCACCCTTTTCTAATTTCCTTAGGCTACTTGTCAACACCAAAATGAAAGGAACGTTTTTCATTCATCTTTATTTATTAACCTTTCCTACTGATAGATTTTGGATCCAAGGCACAATTACCCCTGCGTCTAGACTTGTCGAAGGCCTGTAGGCATATATCAGTTGTGTTTGTCTAGACTGTTAGAACTCTTTAACGCACAAATCGGTTCCTTGTGTCTAGCAGTCTGGTATGTTAGTGTTTCTTCAAAAGTAGATCATCTGGCTTGGCCTTTATCCAGTCGAGTAGGGAAAATCTGTCAGCGTCTTTCTCTTGCCTTATCGGATCCTATCAATGTCCGTTTCTAGGATTTTACTAATCCTAAATATAGGGCTTGTTGGTATCTTTCATCTAGTCTGTTTTGCAGACAAACTTTCAAAGTCGATCATCAGATTTTGATGTCTATATTTAACTAGTTTTGAAGGTAAACCCGAACGGTGTCCTCTGCCTCGCCTAACAAGGCCTTATCCAGGTCCATTCTCTAACACAGAGGTCGGCAAACTTTTAGAACTAGTAGGCCACTTTAGGAGGTCAAAAGGCACACTAGGCTAGAAATGGTCAAAAGTACGTCATTACTAGGCTTGAATAAAAGTCTTTGCACTTTATTTTGTGCAATGTAATGTGTAATAAAAGAAGACACTTCACGAGGTAGGGATGGACAAAAGTTAGAAAAAAAATTTTTTTAATTATATTGGATTGATTAGGCCAGTCACACCTATAATACATACATTAATTTTGAACTTTAACTAAGCCAGTACTTATACAATTACAATATTTTCGGTTTTCTTACTTTTTTAAAATAAACTATATTTAGATTGTTGAAATGAAGGGAAACAAAACCGCAACAATTCAATTAGGCCGGATTCAATAATAAATAACTGGGGGGGGGGCATTAGGCCAGATTGGAATACTAACTAGGCCATATCTGGCCTAAAGGCCAGACTTTGCCGACCCCTGCTCTAGCATTTTACAAATCCTATAGAATAGACACTTCAATGTCTTTCATCTAGCCTCTTTTAATCTTATACGGACTAAGTACATCAACGTTAATTAGAAGTGTCGATGTAACTCATCCTGGTTTGTGCCAAGCCTACTTCTTAGGACAGAATATAGCAGCTTGTTATGTCTAGCTTACTACGGCTCTTGTTGGTAGAGTGATTAATCTTGATTATTTTTAACTAATCTTATACATATACCAGGAACTTGTCAAAATTTTATGTCTAGCCCTTCCTCATCCTATTCAGAACAGTGGTATTCACTGGCTGTTATGCTGTTATCTAGGGTTGGATATTTTTTTAAGATCTGGTGTTGGGGAGCCAGGTTCCTTGTAATAATTTCTATTTAAGCAGCGACGGTGATCGGGAGACAGACTATTTTGTAAGTAGGGTGGCTGGGAAAATTTTTTGTGTGTGCACTGAAATGAATCATTAGGTTCTTGGAATAAATTTCATTGCACTTGCCTGCTTTATCGCGTGTCTTATGCAATCTTTTATCTATGTCCTCGCGTGTCTTAGAATAGTTGTTTTTTTTTTACAGGAAAATAAAAAACGCTATTGCAGGTCTTTATACTTTCATAGAAAATGGCCTATTTAGCAGAATCGTGAGTCACCAAGTGTTTATTGAGTTAGCATCAATCTCTGAGTTAACAGAATAGTTTAGCACTGTACATGACCGTACGACTCTTTTCCTGTAGTTTTATTCCAGAGGTCTTAGATGTTTTTGCTTAACTCTCGAATATATAGTCTAGGTTTCTTGAAGATGTTTAATTTATTTGTAAAGTGTTTTACTCTCTATTTGGAGATTTGGGGGCTTCTTTTGGAGTACGACTTCAAATATTTTGGAGATGTTTACGTTTAGCTTTGAGCCGTGTCAATGTGTCTTGGAGATGTTTTTGTTTACCTCTGTAGCTCTTAATCAAACGCCATGGAAATGTTTTCTTTTTGTCAGTAGTGCGTTATCGAAAGTTTTGGAGATGTTTGCGTCATGATCTGTATTACGTCATCTAGGTCCTTAGAGATGTTTTCGGTTACATCCATAATGTGAGATAAGGTGTTTTGAGATGTGTTATCTCTGGAGTTGGGCATCAAATATATTGGAGATGTTTTAGTTTGTCTCTGGAGTGTCTTTTTATATCCTGGAGATGTTTGTATTTGCCTCTGAAGTGCGTCATTCGATATTCTGGAGATTTTTTTTTAATATGGCTTTAAAATGCGTCATCAAAATATTGCAAAATTGTAAATGAAGTTTGTATTAAGTGCATATTTTGTTTTACTGAGTTTTGTTATTCAGTTTTGTATTATTTCATGTATGTACATTAATCTAATATGTATTTATTTGCGAAGTATAAATGCGCTTTGAGCTTGCATTTAAGGGTAGAGTGCATAAGTTCTATTATTTATTATTATTAGATTGTTATCTTGTGAAACGGCTTCTGTTCTCTTTGAATTGCCACCCTATCGTAAATCTTTACTGATTATGTTTAGATAGTTGCCATTTTAGGTTGATCTGCACATATCTTGTTTAGATTCTCGCCCTTTCGAGATTATGAGCGAATCGACTGCAATCCTTTCGTGAATATGCAACTTTAGATTGTCGCATTTTAATTTGTATTGTTTAGATAATTATTCTTTCATAAATCTGCGCATATTTTTTTTTAGAATATCGCCCTTTGGTGCATCTTCTCCAAAAGTTATTAGATAGTTGCCTTTTCAGCTATCTTGTTTGAATTATAGTTCATTTCTAAAACTGTATTATCGTCTCCATATTGTTACTTTGAATGAAATACACGGATAGATTGTCGCCCTTTAGTTCCTCTTGAAGTAGTGTTTAGAGAGCTGTTTTATGGTAAATCTGCACATATTGTGTATAGATTGTCGTCTTTTAGTTATCTTGCCAGTAGGGTTTAGTTAGAAATTCTTTTGTAAATCTGCACATATCTTGCTTAGATCGTCGCCCTTTAATTAAATTGCCCATTTGTTTAGATGGCTGGTCTATAGTAAGTCTGCATATATCATATATAGACTATCGCTTTACTTACATTGCCCACTTTGTTTAGATGGCTGGTCTATAGTAAATCTGCACATATTGTAAGTAGATAGTACTTTAGTAGCCCTTTTCTTATCTTGCCCATGTCGTGTATAGATTGTCGCCTTTTTCTTATCTTGCCCATGTCGTGTATAGATTGTCGCCCTTTTGGTAGATGTTGCCCATGAAGTGTATAGATTGTTTCCCTTTTCTTATCTTGCCCATGTCGTGTATATATTGTCGCCCTTGTCTTATCTTATACATGTCGTGTATAGACTGTCGCCCTTTTGGTAGATGCCGAAGATGTCCTTAGAGCAGAGTGGAAGCCCGATTGCAGAAACAACGCAACCACCTCCCCTATCTCGCGGTCTTCGACTTCAAAATGTCCACAGTGTCCGCTGGTCAAGCAATCTATCTCCAGTGCTCTCCCCATGAAGAACGACGCCAGCCTGCTCTTTTCAGTAATGATGGCAGATGGTAAGTGACGAGGTCTCGCGGAACTTAACGCCCAAAGCTACTAACGTCCTTTTCGATTTCTGCCGCTAACTTTTATACGGTTCCAGATTGCACCGCCTTATAAATCTGCTGGAATCTGTCTTTCGTGGAGTGCGAGTTCAGCAGTGCTTCCAGCAACATGAGAATTTCAAGAAGAAACTGCGGGAGGTGTTGTTGTTGTTGTTTAAGCACGTGCTTCTAGAGAAATAGGTAAGTCCAAGTGGTGTGATGGTTACATAAAAGACGGTCTTCAAAATTGGTCAAGGACATCATGGATATAGTTTCTTCATCTCCGCGACAAAACTGTTTAATCGTTTAAAATTAAAACACATCGGCAAAAACATGCGAACTAATTCCAATACTTTTACCAATGTTCTCAAACGTAAAATATCTTCAGCCATTTGTCGCCGTTCAAAAAAGAAATCTTTTCAAAATACTGTTTATAATACCATGATAACACCATTTAACAAATATTAAGTCACTGTCTGTTTTGTGTTTCAGCTCGCTATAACATTTTATTCTAACGCATCCCGCCGATTTATCCAGGGGAAAACTATCGACCGAACTAAAATGATAAAGGTCGAACACGCCTCTCTAGAGTTTATCTGTATCTGACATGATTATTCAGTAACGCTGATTGAATCGTTGTTTGATGTGGAACATTATTATAAACTACTCGAGAAGTGCTGAAGTGTAATTATGTAGAACAGTCGGGGTATAGTCATTTCACCTCTTCAGATATTTTCGATGTTGTTAAAACTAATCATCCGTATAGGTTAAAAAAGTTCATTAATTGATCAGTTATTATTATTACGTTTATAGATATTGCTGAACTGTCTTACTTTTTTTTAAAAAGCATAAAGCAAATAAAAAAGCATAAAGCAAATATATTCTTGTATAATAAAAAAAATACATGATTTCAATTTCGTAATAATCTCGTTACTGAACGGTTAGAGTTTTATGTTGCCTAACTACAGCAGAAAATTACTGTCCAGGTAACATTTACTAACTCTTACTTGTAACAGCTTAATCGGGAGTGTCCTTCATCGATTATTGTTATTTCCCCTTGCTGATTGATTTCAATATTTTCGTATTTGGGTCATATACGTATATAGCTAAGTGAACTAGTGACTATCACTGACATGACTATAGACTGTTCCAGATCTATGCTTGAATGTCTGGGACGCCCGCAAGAGATCGAAGAAAGGTCTTCAACAGAAACTAATTTCACTGTTTATTTACAAAGCATAAATCGCCATTCAACTTTCTTAAGCTCATCTTTTTAGCTTAACGGGAGTGGAGGGGAGAGAGCGGGAAGGGGGAGTGATCGGAGACCGATAGAAACATTTTCTTAGCTTAGTCTTTGTTACCTATAATAAATTCGCGAAATCAACGAATATCAGAAGTGAACGTTAAGCAGAAATCGGTCATTCCATCCGATCGGTTAGTTAATCAATCAACCGCAGCATGTATTTTTATTGCGAACAGTGGGAGAATGAGTGGCAGAGTGAATGAATGAAGAATGAGAGAGTGAATATCTAACTGAATAAATAACAGAGTGAACGAATGAGTAACTGAGAAGGCGGATGAATAACGGAGTGAGAGAGTGAATGAATAACAATAAAAGAGTAATTGAGTAAGAGATTGAATAGCAGAGGGAATAAGTAACTGAATGAAAGAGTGGGCAACAGAGGGAATGAATAACGGAACAAGAGTTTGCATAACAAAGTGAAGGAATAACTGAACGAGAGAGTGAACGAGTGAAAGAGTGAAAGAGTACCTGAGAGACTTAGTAAAAGAGTGAATGAGTAACCAAACAAAAGACTGAGTAAAAGAGTGAATGAATATTGAATGAAATTGTAACTGAACGAGTGAATGAATATCTGATTAATAACAGAGTGAATAACTGAATTTGAGAGTACTGAGAGAGTGACTGAATAACTGAGTGACTGAGAGAATAGTAGAAGGATAAGTTAATAACTGATTCTAAATAAAAACGAACGAATAATTGAATGAAATGAGATTGAGTAAAAGAATTAACAAATAACCTAGTGAATGGGAAATTGAGAACATGAGTGAATGAACAACAGAGTGAATGAATAATTGAGAAAAACTGAGGAATTGACCTTTACAGCGATATTATCTTTACTGACACGCCTTGACACCTAAACCGAATTTAGATTATTTTAACTCCAATTTATAAGTTGTTGCAAAACCATTTTTAAAACTTCTTTAAAGATCAAGTTAACATGACCTTTTCTTTTTTTTTTAATTGCAACGAGTTTCCCAACAGGGACTGAGAATTTGGCTCTGTGTTTTGGCATTTAAACCTGTGCTTATCAAAACACATATATGACTGGCCGAAATAATCAAAGTTGGTATCGTGTATATCTGTGTTAATTCAGAATGGTAAGGTCTTCACATTTTCCACGCGACATCTTTTGACAACAAGTAATCATTGGTCAGTTACATGCAAATGCCCAGCAGCAGAGGTCCATGGCGTACATTGAAATTCCGGTTCCCTTTGCCACGCCTATCTCTTTCACTCGTCGCAAAAGAATTGTAATGCTAGAGTTCTTGCTTGTGAGGAAAGCTTATTCTGTCTGCAGTCAGCGACATATACATGTGGTACAGCACTTTTTAAATGGGTGTGTGTCACCTAACCCTTAACTGTCACTTAATATATATACACACTGCACGTGGGTCCATGTACACATAGTGGCCCTTGAAATGGACTTTTTGTTGACCGAGGTTTTGGGGTTGGTTTTTCAATATTTAAAATATTCCTTTCACCACCTTTTGGAAGTGGTACAGTGTTCGTGATTACGATTATTTTTAAGTCGGGGGTCGTAAAATTCGGAACTCATCTAGTGGAGTTGCTCCAAGTTGTGTCGACTGGTACGGGACTCAAGGTTTTCTTGGTCTCTGACGCTAAAGAAATGTATTCAGGTGCGCTCTCTCTCTCTCTCTCTCTCTCTCTCTCTCTCTCTCTCTCTCTCTCTCTCTCTCTCTCTCTCTCTCTCTCTCTTTTTCTTCTTCTTTGCGCGCGCACTCACCACTCTTGCGCGCTCTCCTCTCCCTTAGATAGATAGACAGATAGATAGATAGATAGATAGATAGATAGATAGATAGATAGATAGATAGATAGATAGATAGATAGATAGATAGATAGATAGATAGATAGATAGATAGATAGATAGATAAATAGATAGATAATAATTTCTGTAGTTTCTCTCTCTGTTGCAAAAAATAAATCATAACTGCCTTCATTCACCGCCTCTCGAAACACTACGATTCATTCACGTACCAGGCCCTAAACATGCGAAGGCATATTATGAACGAAGCAATGCGCATGCTTTCCTTCACATTGTCCTGGTTAAGTTTTTGGGAAAGTCGTGACTTTTAGGACAATCTCGCATCTCATACAAAATGTCTTCAGGAATACTTGCTAACATGTAAATAGATTGATTGGACGTCTGGATGAACAGCTATGTGGATGGACAGCTAGGTAGATGAACGGATAATTGGCGGAAGATGCTGTGTAAACGGTTAATTTGCGGATGAATGGATAACTGAGATTTTAGGAGATATGTAAGTTTATTTTAATTTTATTTAATATTTAAAAGTTATATGAGAGTTTGCATATTTCCCAAGTTAATATAAAGTCATGCGCAAACGGCTATTTGAACAGATTCAATCTGCTTTTCTTTATTCTTCCTTTAATTTTAATTATCACAATTTTGCTAAACGCTCCACTTTGTGCTGTTCTGCCGCTTTACAGCACTCAGCGCCATTAAAAATACTCGCAAGTACTTCCATCCACATCGCCGCATCCTAATCCACCCTTCCCACACCCCCATCCTACTGTTCGCGAACCTAGCCTACACCGGATAAACTGGCTGACATTTCCATTAGTGTGTTGGATTTTAATTTGTTTTTAATAAAACTGATTCCACTAAAGGGCAATTACTTTTTAAACAGCATGATGAATAAATATGGAAATTTTATTTTCAAACCACGGCTAACAGAGCTTTTTTTTCGAACAATGAACGCACTAATTCTTTTATTATCATATCGGAGTTCAATGAAATAACCAGGCAGCCAGAATATATCAGTAGTGTAGATGTCTGGAACTCATGGAACATTAGGTTACTGCGTTCCTTTCCTTCTTTCTTTTATTTTTTATTTTTTGCTGGGTTTTCTTATTCCTTACTTGCGTATTTTCTTCATTTTTGTTTGGTTTGCTGTTATGTGTGTCTGTTTATTTATGTTTGCTTCAGTACTAGGTTAGTTTTAGTTGTTTGTCTGTATGTTTCATTGTTTGGTTTGCTGTTATGTGTGTCTGTTTATTTATGTTTGTTTCAGTACTAGGTTAGTTTTAGTTGTTTGTCTGTATGTTTCATTGTTTGGTTTGCTGTTATGTGTGTCTGTTTATTTATGTTTGCTTCAGTACTAGGTTAGTTTTAGTTGTTTGTCTGTATGTTTCATTGTTTGGTTTGCTGTTATGTGTGTCTGTTTATTTATGTTTGCTTCAGTACTAGGTTAGTTTTAGTTGTTTGTTTATTTATGTTTGCTTCAGTACTAGGTTAGTTTTAGTTGTTTGTCTGTATGTTTCATTGTTTGGGTGGATTATTGTTTGCTATTTTGTTTATTTGTTTCCTTGCTAATGATATTTGTTTCCTTGTTTACTTCCTTGTTTGCTTTTGGTAGGTTTTGACAGTATTATTCTGCTTTCATTTGTTTTAATGTTTTTCTATGTTTGCTTTTTTGCTTGCTTGTCTGCTTGCGCGTTTGTTTCTTTCTTGTTGGTTTCTTTTGTTTCTTGTGTTTTCATGCTGTTTGCTTCTTTGTTTATTTGTTTTGCTGTATTATTTTATTATTATTTATATTTGCTTACTTTCTTACGGGGAGGTCTGTTGTGTCTTTTCTTGCTTTGAATGTTTCTGTGGGGATTTTGTTTATTAATTTGTTGTTTTAAGTCGGGGGAGGGGGCATATTTCACGACCAACCGAAGACTAATTATCAAAATCAGCACGCGCCCAATTGTATTTCGCTCAGCAGACCACACGAGCTCCTCTGCAACAACGCCAGAAGACGTTTGCACTAAAGATCGACAGAATACATTACCTGCATGAACAGCAATGATGCTTCTCAACTGGCCGGTCTCATTCAACCATTCCTTGTTACCTTAGCAACCGTAATCAGTGAAGTGGTATCGACTGGTAGAAAAGCAGTGATTGAGAGGTTGTTGTTTTTTTTTTTCTTTTCCACCGATTTCTCACGCTGCGCTAGTTTGGAAAATAGAGTCCCAAAGAAAAATATGGTTTGACTAACAAAGATATAGATACTTAAGCATGAAGGATTACATGATTTATTTTAGATTAATTTTAGTTTTATTTTAGTTTCATTTTAGATTTATTTAGTTTATTTTACTAAACGGCAATTCTGCAAAGCATAATTTTTAGGAGGTGGGGAGTACTTAACTAACCTGCTGCAGTTGCTGTTGAGATGTTGGTGGTAGATGTTGTAATGCTAAAAGAGTTTGCTTTGTCCAAAATTTTTAACTTAAATTTTTAAACCGTATCCTTGGCGACTCATTAATGTATCAATAACAGTCAATTTCCTCACCTTCCCACCCACTCACCCTCCCAACACCCCGAAGACCACCCTGTGCTCGTTTTGCAGCAAGTGGGAAAGTTAATTCTGTGGTCAGATCCACTGAGATACCCTGATATATATTTCATTTTGAAACTTAACCATTGGGAGATGATACCCTGACATATATTTCATTTTGAGACTTAACCATTGGGAGTTGATACCCTGTATATATTTCATTTTGAAACTTAACCATTGGGAGATGATACCCTGATATATATGTCATTTTGAGACTTAACCATTGGGAGTTGATACCCTGTATATATTTCACTTTGAAACTTAACCAGAGTATTTACATGTCGTGCATTATTTCAATATGAAATATCTGTATATATCAATCCCACATTTTGTAGAGGCCTAATTGCCTATCATTGTTTTTCGTCACCATTTCTAAGTAAATTTGTAGAAATCGCCATGTTCGTTTATTGTGTGGAAAACATCATTTCTGTACAGTTAGTAGAGTCACCATGTCTGTTCATTAAGTGGAAGTTAGTATTTCTGTACAGTTAGTAGAGTCACCATGTCTGTTCATTAAGTGGAAGTTAGTATTTCTGTACAGTTAGTAGAGTCACCATATCTGTTCATTAAGTGGAAGTTAGTATTTCTGTACAGTTAGTAGAGTCACCATGTCTGTTCATTAAGTGGAAGTTACTATTTCTGTACATTTTCGTTTTAAAACGCCATTTCTGTACATTTTGAGAAAAATCATAATTTCTATACATTAGAAATCATTTCTACACATTGTGTACATATTTTTTCCACAGCTTTGTGTATCGTCGCTTTGCAAATTTTTCGCTGAGAATGTCATCTTGACACATTTGGTTTCAAGTCTTAGTTTTACCATTCTTTCTCCCCTTTATCTTCTCTCCCTTTGTCTCTTCTTCCCGTCCACTTCCCTCTCCACTTTCTTTCAATTCCTTTCTCTCTTCAATTTAATTTCACTCTCTCTCTTTCTCTCTGTCCGTCCACCTGTCCCTCCCTCCACCTTAAATCCTCTGTTAATATGAAATATTATTCTACCAGTAGTTATTTCATCTAAGTTGTTGACATTTTTTTGTGAATATTTACAATCTCTTTGTTTACTGCAAGTATTAAAGACAATATTTGAGACTATAAAACGTTCGACTATCTCTCTCTCTCTCTCTCTCTCTCTCTCTCTCTCTCTCTCTCTCACTCTCACTCACTCACTCACAAGTGTCATTACAAATATGCTGCCATAACTTTCCTGGCAACACTTAATGGCGTTTCTGTTAGGATTAAACAAGACAGCTCGTGTTCGACATTTTGTGTTAGGATTTAACAAGACAACTAATGCAATATATTTTGTGTTAGGATTAAACAAGACAGCTAATGCTAGACATTTGTGATAGGATTAAACAAGACAACTAATGCAATATATTTTGTGTTAGGATTAAACAAGACAACTAATGCAAGACATTTGTGTTAGGATTAAACAAGACAGCTAATGCTAGACATTTGTGATAGGATTAAACAAGACAACTAATGCAATATATTTTGTGTTAGGATTAAACAAGACAACAAATGCAATATATTTTGTGTTATGATTAAACAAGACAACTAATGCAAGACATTTGTGTTAGGATTAAACAAGACAACTAATGCTAGACATTTGTGTTAGGATTAAACAAGACAACTAATGCAATATATTTTGTGTTTGGATTAAACAAGACAAGTAATGCAAGACATTTTTAGTTTGGATTAAACAAGTCAACTAATGCAAGACATTTTTAGTTTGGATTAAACAAGACAACTAATGCAAGACATTTTGAGTTTGGATTAAACAAGACAACTAATGCGAAATATGCATGTAAGTAACATTGGGGAGGGGCATGGAAGGGCGAGTGCGTTTAGCGTTTACGCGTGTCTTTGTATGGAGAGATGGGGGGAGGGTAGGGAAATAAGCACGTACGCAGGTAAATGCAATGTCAGGACGCATGTCACCGAAAGGACTTTAAGAACGATACGAGAATAAGTAGTGTTCCGTTTGGTTTGCCACATACTTTTATCTGTTCAGGGGCGGGAGGTGGGGGAGGCGATAAAAAGTAATGACATGCATAACAGTCCCTGATAAATATGTAACCTATGAGCAGAGGCTAATCGAGGGCGGTGGAATCAAATTAAGGAACCACGCGAACTATTTATTACGTATTCCTGCTCTCATAAATGTCAGTTTTCAGAATATGTTGTGTGACACCTCTGGGCACTCTTCACTCATTATGGTTATTAGTTATTAATTAATAGCACACAAATAATCACAAGTGATCGAGAATCTTAATTTATAGTAATAATTATCTCACAAGAATGACATGTCTCTCACTTGGCGGATTATAAAGGTGTCGTAAAACTCTACTCTTTACATTATAATAAGTCAGACGTTTTACTGTTGCATGTTTCTGCAGGTGGAAACTTCTTACTAAAGGAGTAATAAAAAGACGTCTTTTATTTATATTTAACGAGCCCCCGTCCACCCATTATTACTCCAACATAAGGTTTTAATATATGTGCAAAAATTTAATAAATTTAACAATAAATGTATTAAATCAACAATCAAATAATACAACATATAAATACAATCAAGAGAGCATTGACATTTACATCAATTCACAGTGTTTGATTAAACGTTTGACACTTTTCCAGTTTATCCTAGTATAGTCATTAGCAGTTAAATTAACATATAAGTATATTCAAGTTCATAGATATGGCTTCATCATAGAAATAAGAGTGGAGTTTTGGAGAAATAATTATAATCAATGTACATAACCTTTTCAATGATGCTAGCACGTGTTCACAATCATGCAGTTTGCAACAAGTTACTTTCTTATTAGATGGCGGTCCAACGTACCCCTTCTAGGCACAATACACAACTGTTCCAGAATTTTTGATGCGCTCTCAAAGCAGACCATGGAGAATCGTCCAGAACTTCAATTGCGCTGTTCCAGAATCTTCTTGTGTGCTATCAAATCACATCACCAGGAGTGTTCCAGAACCTTCATGTACGCTATCAAATCACATCACCAGGAGTGTTCCAGAATCTTCATGTGCGCTCCTCGTGCACACCACTTGGAATGTAAAAAAAATCTTCCTGAACTCTCGAGATCAAACTCAAACTTCAGTTTCTGTCATACTGGCTCTCGAATAGAATTCACAGGAATCAACTTGCAGCAACACGTTAACTTATATCAATGACATCATTAGATACACACACCAAAGTGATCCACTAGAATACAGTAGATACTGCAGTCTGAAGTGGATACACACCAATGTGATCCAGTAGAGTACAGTAGACACTGCAGTCTGAAGTGGATACACACCAATGTGATCCAGTAGAGTACAGTAGACACTGCAGTCTGAAGTGGATACACACCAATGTGATCCAGTAGAATACAGTAGATACTGCAGTCTAAAGTGGATACACACACCAATGTGATTCAGTAGAGTACAGTAGTCACTGCAGTCTGAAGTGGATACAAGGATACAAAACAAAGGCATGTTCCCTTCTGCAAAAATCAAATTAAGGACGGCGCTAAGTTTCTGGCATATTTTACCTCTAAATTTATTTCTCTCTTACACACATTGTCAACTTACAAATCCTGCATCGATATTCGTTAGACCAATATACACAGCATAAGAAACATAGCATGGATCAAAGTTCACAAGTATGATGTACAACATAGTCAAATTAGTGAACATAGAAATAATTGATCAGTTACAAAAGCATTCTTCAATACAAACCATAGATCAGGAGTGCACAAACAGTGGCCCACAGGCCGCATGCAGCCCGAGACAGGGTCCATGCAGCCCCCGGAGAACTTTATTTCATTATTTGTGTTGTTTTTCTCTACTGAGCCATCCATGTGCAATCTGACTCGCGGCCCTCCACTCACTATCAATTGGAAATTTGGCCCTCTGGGCCTAAAAAGTTTGTGCACCCCTGCCATAGGTCAATAGCAAACATATGAAATATTTCTAAATCCATTCTTTATCATCAGTTAACTTACCATAAGCTAGCAATCGCCTTTATGACCAGACTTGAGTGACGTCAAAATCAAAATGATTAGAATATAGAACTTTCTTAAACAAAGTAACTTTCAGTCTATGCCCATTGGAAGAAATTGTTATGCACAAGTATGAGACTATTAGTCAGAAAAACTGCTCATTCATGGAACTGGACTTGATTGCATCAGCAAGTTCTAGTATATTCTTTACCCGAGTTGTTATTTTAATTCTCTGGTACTTACAAAAATAGCGTCATGAGCACTATTAAGGCCATGCCGCGTTGACATTTAACAAATTATATAACAATAAAGTTTAGAAATAGGGACAGGCAAATTTATTCCACCACATGTTGGTTGCTTGAAGCAAAATTATTTTATAGTACGGGCTTTTTTATCGCCATGTAAGAACCAATATACAGCAAGCCAAACAAATGAAAAATGTAGAAGGAAGGGGAAATGAAAAATGTTGACAGAGACGAGAGAGAGAAATAATGAGTGAATGAAGACCTGGAAATGGAAAAGGTGATTGAGAATAAAGGAAAAGAGAGAATGTGGTAATGGTACAGAGAGAAAGAGAGAGCATGATCAAGAGCAAGAGATAAAAGTAGGGAGGGAGGGAGGGAGAATTACAGAAAAAAAATGTGTTTGATCTCTTTCCGGGATATTACAAAAATAAGAGCTAACCACACAGCATAATGCAACCCACCAAAATAAAATATTTACTACAAGGTCTAATACCCAAAATGAGAAACACACCAAAATAAAATATTTACTACAAGGTCTAATACCCAAAATGAGAAACCCACAAAAATAAAATATTTACTACAAGGTCTAATACCCAAAATGAGAAACGCACCGAAATAAAATATTTACTACAAGGTCTAATACCCAAAATGAAAAACGCAATCTGAGTGAAACACAACTCGTCCGCTGTGCACGGAGGTCACAGCCATATATTATTAGCCAAGGCGCTGCGTGCGTGCGTGCATTTAAATGTTTAGGGCTACTGGCGAGCTTCTTTATGTGATAATGTGATGTTATATAGCCTGTCTTGATTCTACCGCACTAAGTTATGCAACAGAAAAACTCCGATGAAAATCTGTCCAGTACTTGTTTACTTAAGCTCGCACAAACCCACAACCATAATATTTTATTAATGTATATTTAATTCTGAATCATCTTTTCGGCAACAAGTGTAGGAATCAATGAAAATTTAAAGAAATATTAGGAGTAAATGCTCGCACGAAAGGCGGAAGTTGGGTTGGGTACAAAAAAAAATATGCAGTGCGTCAAGCTTGAAGAGAGGTGTTAAAATGACCGATTTAAAGGGTACTTTTTGGTTGGATGCCCTTTCTCGCCCCTTTGAGAAAACAGTTTAAAAGGAAATTTTCAAAGCGGGTCGCTGTTTCTATTTAATACATTTGGTTTATTCATTTTTATATAATCACGTTTCTGTCCGTCATGAAAATTCTTCTAGTCAAACGAAAGCGGACAGCCATGTCGTATCACCAAGTCTGAAGATCTGAGACCCTCTCTCGCGCAGTCAGTAACCATTCAGTGTGTTGTGCCCACCCCGAATTTTATTCTTTCTCCCCCACCTCTCTCTCTATCACACAAACACACACACACAGACATACACGCACGAACACACACACACACACACACACACACAGACATACACGCACGGACACACACATACACATGAATCCACACAGGTAGAAGAAATTGGTCTCTGCGCACGTGTACTGGCCTATCGGATAATCAAGCTGGTTATTGTTTTTTGTACAAGTGCAATTCCCCATGACAGCTAAAAGTAGAATAATATTACAGGATTCCGTTTCGTCTATTGTTTTACTGTGGTGGTTTGGTTGTTCTTGTGTTTACCAGTAGTTTTTTGTTTAATTTTTATAAAAGATGTTTATTATTTCTTCGTGGTGCATGGCCTAAAGTAAATACACGTTGATTATAACGTCACGAATGGGTTAGTATTAGCAAAGCATTCAATTATAAGAATACGACTAAATTTGTTTTCTTATTATAACTGATTTATTTCTTGATTAAATTCATTATGTATTATTATATTAATTCGTACTGTTTTAAAATTCATTCATTCATTTACTCATTCAAAAAAAATTCACTTGTTTAAATTTAATTGTTCATTCATTCAATTTTTATTTTACTATTATTCTTTTAATCATATATTTTATTAAAAAGTTCTTGTTCTTTTAATTGTTCATTTCTTCGTTCATATCTTCATTCATTCTGTTGCTTTTAACAGGGTGATGACGTAATGAACACAGGCCAGCCGCTGACCGCCAATGTGCAGCCCAAGGATGTTGTCATTTCGTCGTCTCCGTCTGCGGCCATGCTCCAGCCGCAAACAACACTAAACTCGACTGGCTATCCACTCAACTACAGCCAACCCTTTCCAGTCCATAAAGGAAACAACAGCCTCGGTTTCAGCGCTAACCAGACAACACCGCACTTCTACAACAATCTCAACAGTCTGGGTCACTCCCGACTGGATTCAACGACGTTAGAAACAACGTCAGTGGACCAACTGCAAGCAGCAGAACAGTTTTACTTATCGTACAATCCCCAGATCGGATTGCACACTGCCTCCGTTCTGGGTGGCATTCTCGGGTGGCTAATCGTGTATCTGTTGTACAAGACCAAGGTGAAAAAGTGGGTCGTTAAGGTCGTAAGGAAAAAATTCAAAAAGCACAAAGAGCGATACGAAGACAAAGGGGGCGCATGTGAGCCGTTGGGTGTGGGTGGCGACAACGATGAGTGCAACCAACAATACTCGGTCTCACTCTCTCCTAACCACAGGCAACCGGAACTCGCACAGTGCGTAGACCAGCAGTACACGCAGCTCGGACAGGCCCAGGGCATGGTGCACGACCCTTGGGAGTCACTCCAGAAGGAACCTGTGTTGGACAAGGTGAGTGCCGGACAATGTCCTATGCCCAGCATTGTCGTGGAGTCCTACCCCAACCCCGAGACCAAGCCTCCAAAAGTCTTCAAACACAGGCGCAAGCACTCGTCCAAATCAAGGAAGAGCAAGGAGACACTGCACCGCTCACAAGACAAAAGCAAGATTGCCAAGAAACGCAAATCCAACGAAAGATCCAAGCACAGGAAGAGAAACTCCTCCTACCAGAGAGCCTGCCCAGGAGTGACCGTTCAGGACGTGGATGAGATAGACACCAAGACCTTTCTCCTGCCTCCCAATTCGGAAACAGATTCTGCACAAGCCACAGCACGTTGGGTGCAAAATATGCCACTGATAGTGCAAAGCTACCAGGACTTCACGGGGTTAATCCTGAAGGTCCAGTCCAGCATGATGGGTACTCATAAGCCCAGGAGCTGTCCTTTAATTTCGGCGGCACTGCAGTATGCAGCTCTGCCGATTCTGGGACTTCCCAATTTGGGATGGAACAAAAGCATGCCAGTGTTAACAGAAAATGGTGCTTCAAGTTTGAAAAACATCGAGCTGGACTCAGTGTTTTCTGATGAAGTGGGCAGTTTAAAGTTGGATAGTAAAACTCTGTTGTTACCACCTCCCCTTCAACCATTGAAGGCTCTCACTCCACCCCCAGCTAGATCGCGAAGCTCCATGTCTCACTGTCCGCCTTCCAAACCACCACCTCCAAAACTTACCATTTCAATCCCAAAACCAGATAACGACGCCTCGTCTCTTAACTTAGCCATTCCGGGCGCCACCTGCCGCCTGAACGTCACTGAGGCAACTTCTGTTCCTACGTCACCAGTGCCTATTCCCGTGACGCCCACCGTTACAATCACGAATTTCACTTCGCGTGTCTGTGGCAACAGGCCCCGTCACCTTCATGAAGGGAGTGATGATTCCTTCAGCTCGAACTCCTCCTTCGATCCCCTCCTGCAGCCGCAAGTGTGCTACTCCGTTCCCTATGCCTCCCGTTCGTGCGGCCAGACAAGGGCTAGCTGTGGGCAGCTGCCGGGCGACTTGGTCGCTGTACACGACCAGAGGAGCAGCATGAGGAGATCGTCATCGGCAGGAGAATGCAGAGAGACTGGTAACGTCGTCCGTTTTCCGGACACTATCATCTCTATCGAGACAAATTTATAGCGTCCATCATAGGAAAGTCTGTGGCCGGTATGCATTGTCATTGCTCCGTGTGTAGCGCTGTTCTCGTCGTCATCGTAAGGTTGACCAGACACTATGTTCTCCGTGTTGTGAAAGGAGAAACTGCTAGGAGTAAAGTGCGTGAGTGTGGGTGGGTGGGTGGTAGGGCAGCAAGGTTGGAGTCGGCGTTGAACAAAAGAAAAATAATAGGCTGTGGCGATTTTGGTAAGAGTTTAGCCCCCTTGTCATCTCAAGAAAGGATATAAGCGCCTGAATGCCAACGCTCCTTTATAATGTTAGCTCCCTTTCACAAGGGACTTTTACGGTACAGCTATATTCAAGTTGAAATTAATATCACGAAGATATGAACATATTATGTGACATTTGGGATAAAGCAAAATTAATACCAGAGAGATAGGACACCTCATGTGGCTTATGGAGATAAAGCCAAATATGTTTAAAGATATCACTACGCCATGAGGCTTAGCGAGTATAGCAAAGTTAATATAAGGGAGATACGATCACACTATGTAGAGTTTAGGACAAGGCAAAATTATCATAAATTAGATAAATCCACCGTATGCGGCGTTTGATAAAAGGCAAATTTAATATAGGCCTACTACTCTCTGTGGTATTTGAGACACGACAAAATTAAGATAAATGAGAACAGATGACAAATTTGGCGTTTAGAAAAGAGAAAAAATTAATATAATAGCGATAATACTTCACAATGTGGTTCTTTAGAGATAAGGCAATCCTAATTTATTTATTTAAAAACAAGGGGAAGCAACGTTTTAGAAGTGCAATTTCAGTGTGACACGTGACAATTTCTTTTAATCTTTCTCTGTATTCTACTGCGATTTAAAGCATTTGAGAACATTTTAAATGGAGGAGCTCTACACTGAGCTAAATCCTCACATGAATGTGGCCTTCATACCGTCAGTTTATGGCACTGTTTGGTAATTTACGCTAGTTCTGCGACGAATTGTGCGCCTAGTGGTTCAATAGAACGGAGAGTCGCGGAAATCACACGATGAAGGAGCTTTGTTAGTTCTTTCACAGATCCGCATTTCATAATAGATTCATCCCTCATGTATGTAGTGATTTATCAGTGTCTTCACCGTCAGTTCGGTTGTCATGGATTGCAGGGAGAACATGTTTCATCTTGTCCGCGGGTCATCAGAGAGAGTGAGAAAAAGAATGGAGAGAGACAGTCAGTTTGTCTTGAACTGAATTCGCTAGCTGGTAGTCGTTTGTGACATTAATAATAAATTCGCTAGCCCTTAGCCGTTAGTGACATCATTACTGAAATTAATGTGACTACCGCCATATCTGTGTGTTAGGGTGCTACCGAGGTTTGGATCAGTTTAAAAGTTTGTGGAAATATTTGCACAAGCGCGGACGATATTTTCTTTGTCGGCACAGATTCGTTATAGCTGTTGCATGTCGTTTGTGTCAGTAGCTAGACGGAATGACCCGATATTCAAATGTACATATAACCTGTTGCACTAAATGGCCAAAACAAAATGCGCTTCTTCCCCCCCCCCCCCCAATCGCGCGCACTGCCCCCTGATGACCCCTGTGTGATAAGAGACAGAAATGGAAAAACGATGTATGAGCGAGAGTGATATCAATTTATGCAAATAATGTGTATTTCGTAGTTTTATTTCAACTGTAAATAATGTCTTCTTTGGGGTATTGTATAAGGTCATGTATGCAATATTTGTTAAAATAAGATGTTTGCATTTTTAAAAAAAAATGAACCGGTTGTCATTTTATACAAAATTTAAAAAAAAAAACAGAAACGCAAACAACAACGCAAAAAATAACAAACGTATAAGGGGAGGTCATGCTACACATGCAAAACTTTAAAAACATTTGCGTAGACTCCTTTTTCTCTTCAGATTCTTCTTTAATTTAGATATACACGAACCTAAGAGTTATCTAACTTACATCAACCACCGAAGAACATCATGCTAATATATCCCTGCTTGATTAGCAAAAACTTTGGGAAACTAACCATGTGAAGAAAGTTGAAGTCTTAGATCACGTGACAGCATTTTTGCGTTTTCCTTATTAATTGAAACTATCAAACAAACAAAAATGTCGTTTGACAGTTGTTATATTGCTTGAATTTGATTTGGGTTAGTTGAAATTTTATTTGTGTTTTCTTTTGAGTTTTCGGTTATTTTCTGTTGTAAATCTTTTCATTCTTTTTTCTTTTTGGGTGGTTGGGGGAGGGGAGTGATTGTTGTCTGGTTGTTCTAAGGAAAAGAGATAGTAGGTCTAACCATTATAACTACTATTGTTAGTGCTACGTTAGATAAGCGTAATTTATTATTAACCTACAGTTAGCAGGGTGTGGACAACTATAGCTTGATCATTCTTGCCACCATTTTCGTATACTAGTATGTAAGTATCTAGAACTCTGTATAATATACTTAGAGGATCTAAATATTTTAAAGGTCTAAACATTTTAGACATATCTAAATATTTAGATGATCTAACAATATTTTAGACAGAAGTTTAAATAGTATGGAGTATCTAAACATTTTCAGACAGAGATCTAAATGTTTACAGGATCTAAATATTTTAGACAGATGTCCAACTGTTTTGGAGTATCTGAACATGTAGGAAAGCGATCTAAATGTTTACAGGATCTAAATATTTTAGACAGATGTCCAACTGTTTTAGAGTATCTGAACATGTAGGAAAGCTATCTAAATGTTTACAGGATCTAAATATTTTAGACAGATGTCCAACTGTTTTGGAGTATCTGAACATGTAGGAAAGCGATCTAAATGTTTACAGGATCTAAATATTTTAGACAGATGTCCGACTGTTTTGGAGTATCTGAACATGTAGGAAAGCGATCTAAATGTTTACAGGATCTAAATATTTAGGCAGAGGCATAAATGTTTCGGATGATCTAAACTGGCCACAGTATGTCGTCTTTTTATCACGTGTGTTGCAGGCTTGTAGACACAATTCAGCAGTTAATCTCGGGGAACGGAAGGGGGGGGGAGAACGAGTGGATGGTTGAGATATGCTGAGTACTATTTTCATTATCCAATCGTTAACCCATTGCACCTTTTTGGATTTGTGTACTTTTCCTTGTCTCTGATAAGAAGGTTGATCAGAAATTGGTTTGTTTTCAAAATAAAATTTGGGATAAGTTTTTATTTAAACTTTTAAGCACTTATTCTTTACTCTTTGCCAAATTTTTGGAGAAAAACACAGGACACCTTATAAGCAGCACTATACAGACATCCTTCATTTGGCCATTCTATGGAGATAATATCATGTGAAACAATGGTTTTGAAAAGAAAAGGTTGTGGCAAAAAAATGTTGATATGTTTAAATTGCTTTGGTAATCGTGGTTGAGATCTAGCTGTAACATATATCGTGGTTGAGATTTAGCTGTAACATATATCGTGGTTGAGATATAGCTATAATATATATCGTGGTTGAGATATAGCTATAATATATATCGTTTGAATTTTCGGATTTGTCTAACTACACAAAATTTCACTCATATCACAATTATCTTCTCTCTTATCTCCTTTTGTTCTCTGAGACGTACAAATGAGATATGCCGTACCATATATATACATTATATTCAAATTTGTTTCGCGAATAAATACAACACTGTACATTTTTCTTTGAAGGAAAGACGGGTAGGATCTTGAAAAATTTTTATTTTAATTTTACTGACAGTATTTTTACTTTGGTTTTGAATTTAAGTCCTACATAAAATAACGCAGTCACGGGTATTCACGCTGTTGTTTATTAGTACATTTAGCAAACACAACACAACAGCAAGGTTTTTTAATAAATATAATAAAAAATAATAATATGGAATAATAACATTAATAAAAAATAATAATATGGAATAATAACATTATAAAGGAAAATATTATAATAATGAAAAGGAAAGTTAGAACTAAAACACGAACATGCATACACAAACGTACACACACACACACACACACACACACACACACACACACACACACAGACATTTCTAAAATTGCAAGTTAAAACAGACACTATTTATTAATAAATGTAATACAACATTGATTTTGCCTTGTTTATTGTTTATAAGTTGAATAATTTACTTTTTATTGTTTGTCTGTATGTGTTGTTTGCTTACATGTTAACAGCTTTGTCAGACCTGCATATTATCATGTCAAGCCTCCTATTATCGTATCAGACATCAATATTATCATGTCTGCATTGAGCACTCTAATCCTGTCAAGCCTCTATATTATCATATCTAGCCTGTTTATCCTCTGTATTATCATGTCTAAATGGAAACTTAATCCTGTCAAGCCTATACATTATTATGTCTAAATGGAAACTTAATCCTGTCAAGCCTATACATTATTATGTCTAAATGGAAACTTAATCCTGTCAAGCCTATACATTATTATGTCAAGATAAAAGAATCTATTGTGTAAAGCCTCTATATTATCACGTCTGGATGGAGACCTTAATCATGTCTAGCTCATTATCATACCTAAAGAGGAATTTTAGTCTAGTATATTGTTATGTTTAAAACAGAATTCAAATCAAGTCTACCCAATTACCATGTTTATATGGAAACTCTAATCATGTCTAGTCCATTAACATATCTAAAGGGGGACTTTTGTCCTGTTTAGCTCACTATCATGTCTCAACAAAAATTCTATGTCTAGCCTCTGTAAATGTCAAACCTCTGTTCGTATCTAACCTTCATTTCTAACTTCTGTTCAGGTCAGCCTCTGTTCATATCTGAATTCCGGTCTTTCTTGATCTCTGCACTTGTCTAACTTCCGGTCTTATGTATCTCTGTTTATGTCTAATTTCCGGTCTTGTTTATCCTTGTTTATGTCTAACTTCCGGTCTTATGTATCTCTGTTCAGACCTAACTTCCGGTCTTATTGTGATGGGGTAGGTTCAAATCTTGCACACCACTGAAAAGCAACAGCGACAGATGACGCAGGAACACTTCAATCAGCTTTTCATATTCTTTATTTAACTCAAGAAGAGCATTGCTGTTTCAGGAACACTTCAATCAGCTTTTCATATTCTTTATTTAACTCAAGTAGAGCATTGCTGTTTCAGGAACACTTCAATCAGCTTTTCATATTCTTTATTTAACTCAAGAAGAGCATTGCTGTTTCAGGAACACTTCAATCAGCTTTTCATATTCTTTATTTAACTCAAGAAGAGCATTGCTGTTTCAGATACACGAGTCGCATCGGCCCTCCAACCCTCTTTCTCTCTTCCTTTGTGCTACATAGTTCACTGTTCCTCTGCATGTTTACACTGAAAACAAAACACACACCCTAGTCAAACAAATATACCATGAGCGCTGGTTGCCAAGTATACCCCATCGGCAACAGGCTGTGCTAGTTTCATAGGTGGTTTTCTGTGCTTTCTTACTTTTGTACATGTATATAATTTACTTCCAAACTACTTACAGTCGTGTTATGATTTTACATCTTAAGAAACTACATTAATTAAATTACTCTTTAAATACAACTCCTTCCTAGTGTATTATTTGAAAGATAAAGTACAAAATAAAATAAATAATTTTACTGGTGTGCTATGGGTAAACCATTCTCACAAAAGTAATATAAACTAGCACATCAAAATACATAATACAAACTATAAACTATTTCCTACCTAAATACACAAACATCAACTTCAGTTAATAATACCTAAAACAGAATACAACAATAAAAGTATGTACTCTAGCATTGTACATAACTCCACGAATTTCCTGAGTAGTCTAAACAAGCTGACCTAATTTGCCAACAGTGACAGGCCTGCATGTAAAAAACGGCACACACAGCACGCTACTAGCCTTCTGCATTATGTATATCTGTTCGTGTCTAACTTCCGGTCTTGTTTATCTCTGTTCATGTCTAACTTCCGGTCTTGTTTATCTCTGTTCCTGTCTAACTTCCAGTCTTGTTTATCTCTGTTCATGTCTAACTTCCGGTCTTGTTTATCTCTGTTCATGTCTAACTTCCCCTCTTCTTTATACTGTTTATGTCTAACTTCCAGTCTTGATTAACCTCCGTTTATGTCCAGCTTCCAGTCTTGATTAACTTCTGTTCATGTCTGACTTCCAATCATGTTTATGCCTGTTTAACTTCCAGTCTTGTTTATCTATATCCATGCTTGACTTCGGTATCATAATTTAAATCTGAGGAATAAAACTTTTGGTTTTGATTCTGAATTTATTACAGGCACATCCATATCAATTCAATTGCGCTGAATAAAAAAAGAATGGCTTCATGCGTCACAATACCACCCTAGTTATTGTTTATGATTATTATTAATAATAATCATCCATAACTAATTACAAGTGAGGAGAATCTTAATTTATGTTATTAATAATTCTCCAGAAAATTCCACTCTTCTCTTGCACTTGGCAGATATATGGGTGCTGTAAACATTTTCCATCTTCCACAACATTAAAGACAAACAATTACTGTCACACAATATTTCCGTAGGTGGAAAACTTCTTACCAAAGGAGAAGATAAGTCCGTCTTTAATGTATATTTAGTGAGCTCCCATCCACTCATTATCTCTCCAACATATGGTTGTCAATATATGTAAGAAGGTCAATAAATTTATAAATCAACAATCAAATATACATATAACTAAGACAATGAATAGATTTTTTTTAGGTCAATATTTCCACGAAACCTTTAAAAATAAAATGTATGGGGAGATGATTTGCGAATGGGGTGGCGATGATTTAATTAATTAATAATACATCGATTGCAGTGAGCCTCTCTGAACAAAAATGGATTTGCAGGGATCTCGTGGACGTCAGGTTTATGATCATCTTCTACTCTCAACGGATTATAAAAAGATTGAGGAAGAGGAGTAAAAGTCAATCATAATTGTGAGAAAGTAACGAAGGAAAGGGAGGTAACTGAGACAAAATAATTACCTAGTAGGATAAGTCTCATTAACTGTGACTTGGAGGATGTTGCGAATATTGTATTTAGATTGTGTTTTTAATGTGAGTGTTTGTGTCACATTTTTAAATAAATATTTTGTAAATTGGTGTACATTAAAATCATGTTAATTTTAACAAGTACAAGTTTAAATGGTTTTAGATTTGAAGAGAGAAAATCGGAATTAATGTACATTCAAAAATATATTCCATTTACTCATCCTTATAAAGAAATCCAAAGATAGAACCATCGGAACCAGGTCAACCAGCAAAAACTAGTTCAAACCAGTTGGCAGATGATCGACCAGCGAAAGCTAGTTCAACCAGCTGCCAACTGATCAACCAGCAAAAGCTAGTTCAAACCAGCTTGCAGATGATCAAGAAGCGAATAATTATATATATAATTTCTCCCTTCCCTTTTTCCTTCTCTTCCTATCTTTAATTCACTTTACTCTTATGTTCCCTGTCTGCACTAAGTCACCTCTGAAATACTAATTCACAATCCACCTACTAATATTTAAAACACAAAAATATTCCAAAGTACCTGTAGAAATCATTTTATTTTATATAATATTTTTAATCACAAATGCGTGACATACATACATATATATATATGCTACATATTCAATATAGGTATATAGGTATTACTGTTACATATAGGAAAACTATTTTCAGTCTTTGGTTTACAAAACCAACATTTAAGTATTTAAGCTACTATTGTATAATATTTATTAAAAACAGTATAGAAATTTCAATTTCTTAATTTGAATTTTTTTTTTGCTCGTGTAAACCAACTATTTAAATATAATATATACACAAACATATATATGTGTAAGTATGCACATATAAATCACAAAACACACCACCTTAAGGATTTCATCTTCAACGAGTGTTACACTCTTTCCCTAAAAAAAAAAATTCTTATAAATTAAATACATCTATAGCATAAAAAAACTTTTATATAAATTTATCGACAATATTCTTTTATAATACAAACTAAGTATTTATAAAAATACAATTCAGTTCAAATGCATTGTCAGTAAGAATCGAGACAAAAATTTTAATATTTTAAACATACTACTTAGGGGAGCAACGGGGAAATGACGACGACGGTGGTGGTGTTGGTGATGATGATGATGATGGTGGTGGTGGTGATGATGATGATGACGCTGATCACTTAGCCCATAATTCAATCCGGTGTAGCAAACTTCGCCTACACGTCCTTTAAACTTTGACAGATAGCTGTACACACACACAAACACACACACACACACACAAACGTATGCAAGCACGGGTACATGCCCCTATCTGTTTATCTTGGAAGTGATTGTTTCCTAATCATGATTCACTACTCTTCCAGTCCGACTGTTCATGGTGCAATAGTCTGACTAATGGTAACACTCTCCCATTTTAAATTTTCGTCCTTTAATTAATTATTATTCATCCACCTGGAAGTATAGCCTACAATTTTTACTCCTTGCCTGACATAGTCAATAAAATAATATATCAGTTTCACGTTCATTTAACGCCTAAGTTTCAGTGTCCATCATTTAATACATGAAAATTTATAACTTAAAGGCAGTGACCTTGAACTCGAACTATCGCTATCAATGACATCATTCTATTCATCCACTCTGTTCATTCATTCACCCATTCATTCATTCGCTCGTCGTGACTTCGGTCCTCGCCTTCACAGAACTCTTACAAGAATTTTCTGACAGCTACTAAAACAAATCTTGACATTTAAGTTATATATTATAAAACATGCCTGCTCCATCTAAAATTTTATTTATTTTTTTTTAAAACAGAAAAACTAACGATACCCATAAGATATTAGTTTACATGTTTATGAGTAGGAATGCAATGAATGGTGTTGAGTAATGAGTGGAAATTCGAAACAATGGCATATAATTAAGGGAAGTAATAGTAGACGTGAGTGGAGGTATTTCGCAATTCAAGGGCAAAAACTCGTACAAAGAAAAAAAGCATCGGAATGAAGCGCAGGTTCAGTTAAGATGGAAATGTTTTATGCACGTGCTTGCGTGCGTATATATGCGAGAGAGAGAGAGAGAGAGAGAGAGAGAGAGAGAGAGAGAGAGAGAGAGAGAGTTTGAGAATTTGTGTAGTTTCTGATAATTTAATAATAATTCCAACTGTAGTGATTGAGATCTCTTGTCATTTGTTTGGCTTGTAGAGGGCACAACGGCATATCTGTGAGAAAAACATTACACAAACAAGTGGAGACAAGAGAGCAATAAGCCGTACAAATGATGCCAGATACCTGTCCAGATATTTAGATGGAACTAGCAAACACGACACCTCAGTTCCTATACTCTTTAAGTGTGTATGTGTGTGCATGAGTGCTTGTGTGTGTTTTGTATATCTGTGTGTGTGTGTGTGTGTGTGTGTGTGTGTGTGTGTGTGTGTGTGTGTGTGTGTATAAAATAAAGGAAAGGGAGAAGCTATTATTAATACTAATCAATATAGCTAAAATATTGTTTGACATGTTTGTTCCAAGATAAGCTCTGCTTCGCGAGTTTTATCATTATTCATTCTTAACCACTTAATATCATTCATAACCTGACAACAAAAAGGAGCTTCTGCATATTTTCGTCCTCTTTGAATAGCGAAATCAATTTCACCCGGACAGCTAGATCTGTGCAGGTGAGGGTCATCGACAAGGCACAGGAGAAGTATTTATAACTTGAAGAGTCTGTGAATTAAGAAGAATCTTCGGCAGAAGCAGAAACGCAGATAACATTTAGTGGTAGCTCAGGTTTAGTTATTTTCTCAGTAGTTTCTATTAATGTGTTTATATGTGTCCTATTGTTCCTCTAATTTTACAAATAAATGAAGTATACATGTTAGTGATAAAGTTATCGGCAGGTGACTGATAATGGAGGAAATCAATTAGAATGCTATTTAACTATTTATTTCTGACTTTTCAAGATATTCTATTTAATATAGCGGAATAGTGTGCATTGGCATGAAAGCCATTTAAAATTTTCATTTTGTAAGATTCACATAGAAGTGAATAGCAAAGAATTAGTAAACTGGATATGTGGAAAATGAATGACAGAAATAGTTCTTATAAGCTCATATTCTCATTTTTTCAGAATATTGCTTCATTAGCACAGTCGCTTCATTGACATTGATTTGTTTTCTTGACGTCCTTGATTTTGTTGACAGAAATAATTCGTGGCGTCAGACGTCTAATTGTGTTTTAAGAGATTGTTTCTTATAACTTTCTTCTTTGAAATCGTTGTCAGTGTCGGTGAAAGCTGTATTGTCAGTAGGAACCTTCCTGTGGTTAAAACAGAATGTAGAGTTGTAGACCCTTCATTGAGCATTTTGAGGTCACAACTTCAACCCATAATAATGTTGATAAAAGAACAATTTGCTAAAACAGATATGTGCTCTTGTTTAAATTAGCATTTATTCTAAAAGGAAATTAACCAGAGATCTTTGTTCCTTTGAATACTTGTCAATTCAATACACCTTACTGTGCGACGAATGGTGCGGGAAACGTTCACTAGGGGAAGTAACAATACTTGAAATTGTAAGTGCATAACAAATATAAAATTGCTTTCTTTCGACAAAAGAGGTTACACTCTTTGAACACTTTTGTCGTCTGCACAGTTAATTTTTTCAAAGATGCTTTTCATAAATTTCAGACAATAACATAGAAAATGTATAAATGGAATAAATAATATAAATAATATGCACTTTATCTTATATTTTCTTTTTCAAATTGATTTAATTTTAGCAAAATTTAATCTTACGTGAGAGAATATTGTGATCAAAGGCCTAATTATGTTATTATAGATTTCCTTTCTCTTCATTGCACTGTTGGCATAAGTACTTAGAACAAATTATAATAATCATGATAATAGTAAATCCATTCTTTAATATCTCGACAAATTAATACAGAAACAGATACTTTTATTTCTCATTTATATTTTACTTATGTTTCACTAACTGCTTTTGTGACCCGGAAATACATCTAAATTTATCTTAACCTCTCAAGCTTAGCGCCAAAACCAAAACATGGCACCCGGCAAAGCGGAGGATTCAATGGATAATGACGATGGTAAGTAATGAAAAGGATTGTAAAATTAGACTCAGTACTAAAAATAGGATCTCTATGTTGGAGATTATTTCAGTTAATTCTTAAAGCTAGCTGTAAATATGACACCGATCATTGAAATTATTCTAACATATTACACTGACCTAGTGTAGTACAAATTAGGCCTAATCAGGCTAATGAATTCTACAAGAGAAATGAAAAGGATTATAACACATTAAATAGTTCGTTCGTGATTACCAGTTTTCTGTCTCATGTTTTGTATATTGTATTCAGATTATTATAATTAGATTAAAATTGCACTATTTGTTTTTAATTTAAACTCTATTTGTACACTAAGATTGTGAACTGAAATAATTGTCACGTAATTTAAAATTATTTTAAAATGTGTTGGTCAGTTTGCGTTAAAATTATTTTTCAGACAAATGCCATATTTACTGATAATGACCATATAAGTTGTCAATCGCTGATAAGTTACCATTCCCTTTTCAAAAAATAAGCATCTTTTATGAATGTGCATTATGCCATCATATTAATTATTATACATGTAGTTATGTATACAGTTTTCATTATATTGCAAACCGATCAAATGTAATAGTTTTCTTTTTCATTAATACATTAAATGATTAAATCACTGTTTTACTAGTTTTAGGGATGAGACATTTTTCACACATAGGAGTATATCACTATATCAGTATATGCCAGTTCCTAAGTTAAATAACTTTAAGTGTAGACCTTCATCCTCTTTTGCATTTTTAAGAATTTATTTTTTGTGTGGATATAAAATTTCCTTAATTTTTATTTTCAGTACCAACATCTACATCCTTAGCACAATCCCGGTCACGAAGACAGCATTTTGACAAAACTGGACGCACTGCTGCTTTTGAACGCCTGAGAAAAGCTAAGGAACAAGGGGTCAAGAACAAATATGTGGTAAATTAAATTATTTGAGCTGTGTATTATAGACTTGTTTCCATAATTAAGATTTTTGTCAATTTCTGGCATTTGTAAAAATACATTAGTCATTAGCTTTAATGTGAGAATTACTATTAGCTTAGTAATTAAAAAGTATTGACTGTACTGTGTACATTTTAGCATATCAGTTAATCATTCTAGATGAAATGTGCATTAAAATAGTAAAATATAATAATGGGTGTTAACTAAATACAAACTTAATACAGTTGAAACTGGTAAGTAAAGCTCATTATTCACTAAACATTTGGTTGCTTTATTGAAAAAATTACAATTTACATCATCATATCAATTATCATCAACATTAAAAACCTTTTTTTATTTGTCTTCTGTTTGTTCAGCCATAAGCACTGCAATGTTTAAGTTTAACCCTGTTTTAATTTTTCAAACCACACTTTTAACACAAGACAATATGTCAGACAGCTCATGCAGATTGTTGTTCCTGCTCTTGATGTCACATATTATGTTGCTATGGTGAAGTCAGTCATGCAAATGAACAAGAGCTCTAATTTCTTATGAGAGCTCTGATTTCTATTAGAAATACTGACTTTTAATACCAAAATAAATGTATTTATACAAATCTCTAAACATTTAAATTGTGCAGTCTCGATTCTAAGACTGGGGATTGCTCATTTCATATGGATTTATTCTTATCTGTGGTTGACCTATATTCCATTTCACTTGGTCTTTAAGCAAGCTTAAATGTACTGTCCTTAGAACTTGCATGTAAATAACTCAGAACACTGTGTCCTAGAAATGGACCTTCTTCTCACTTGACATTATCATTTTAAACTGTTGCTCAGTTGGATCTAAATAATATTTTGATGCAATTCAATTTGTTTTTACTTTACAACAAAAAATTACAGTTGACCAATGATACAGAAATTGTTAGCATATTTTATCTCAAGAGATGATTTAGAGTAAGACTTACATGAAATTCACTAAAGATATTTCTTCTCAGTATTCTGTATTAACATAACATTTTACAAGTAATTTTTATAAAAATTATTAGTACATATTATCCACTTTTCTAAAAATTATATCAGTTTCAAAATTGGTATGTTTGTTCTAACACAACCAAAAAAATAATTAAGCTTGATAAAAGTTAATTACTGATTTACTAGTATTATATGTAGTATTCTCTTACTTTTGGATATTATTTTTCTTTCTTTCCTTTTATTGATTTTTAAATTATTAACAGGTTTCAAGTATAATAAATTGTATTTATTTTTAGTACTTGTTCTCAGTTTTAGTTTCAATGTTAAACAGTATCACTACTAGTATAAATTGCCCTCAGATAGACTCCTTTTCCTAGTTATATGCTTTTGTGTAAAATGCTGTTTATTTCAAAATTTATTCTTCTAATATGCTTTTAAACTCATTTTTGTTGTTATAACTTATATAGATTGACGAGGAAAAAAAGGTGTATGATGTGGTTAATGAAAATGAATATTCTGACATTGTGCGTCAGCGGCAGGAAGATGATTGGATTGTGGATGATGGTGAGTTTGATTGTTTAAGAGATTTTTATTGAATGTAGCAAAGATAAATGTAGTATATATAACAGTATAGTCAAAGTGTGAATATGTAAAACAAAAACATGCAGACATAAAGCAATGATTAAACAAATCACTATTGTAAAAACCTTGCTTACCAAGAGTTCATTGTATTTTAATCAGCATATATTTATTGTATTGTTACTTTTACATTTTCCAAATTTATAAAACAGCCTTTTTTTTTTTATGTAAAGAATTATTCATATAAATGTATTTGGGTTTTTTTTTTCAGGAAATGCTCAGCAGACTTTTGATAGAGAATTCCTATTGGAAATTAAAAACACTTCAATTCAGTTTTGGGATATATAAAACCATTTAAAAATGATTGAGGCATTGTGAGCAGTAAAATCGGAGGTTTTTCCTGCTTGATTTTTAAAAGTTTCTGACATACATATTTGTCACTCTTGGTTCTGTGAATGTAAAATAACCATCATTTATGTAATTAACCATCAGTTTCTATGGAAACAGTTCCCATGTTGGATTTCTTAGAAATAACCTCTTGTTTCAAATTTAAAATGTTCATGTTTTTACTTCATTTAAATGTACATATGATATAGACTATATCTGCATTGTGATAAATTTTCTTTTTATTCATTTTACTTTTTATTTTTTTTGCCAGATAAAATAATTTTTAATTCTGTTTACCAACTTTCAAGTTAAAGAGAATAAAATCTAATTAACAAATCTAAATTTCTTTCTATCACTATGTACACAATACTATAATGAATAAATTTCAAAGTTTCATTTAAACATGATCACTAGCTTTTGAGAAATCTTGTTCCTAAAGCCGAATACAGTGCTAAAACACCAACAAGAACCAAGAGTTCAAACATCTATTAACATAATTTTAAACCAATTACAAAAAGTATAAACTTAGCAAACACATGGCACTCCTATATCATTTATCAGACAGTAGAAAGCATACATCTCATTTTTGAATTGTGCCGTTTTTTCCCTCTGAAGAAACTCACTAGAAGTAGAAATTGAAACTCAAACGAGTAAGTAGCATGTGAGTTTTGAATGTCACTCGGTACCGGGTCCAACTCTGTATCTCTTCAGCTGCAGCAGCAATGATATTACTTTGACTTTTTCTTATTATTCCTTGCAATTGCTATCTGCTTTTTTTCTTAATTGCTTGCTTTTAGAAGCTGAATGAAGCATAGATTTCTTTACACAAAACTGTTTTTTCATCCTGGGTGACCGAATGCTAAAACGTAAACAAACACCATTATTGAGCAAATGTAGTCACATGGTGTGTTTTATGCAATCCGATCCACTATTTCAGAGTTAAAGGGTCAGGCTTTCCATATGAGGAACATAGCTTAGGGTGACCCGATATTAAAAATAGGCTAATCTGATGTTATTGGCCACTTTTTCTGTACATAGAGAGCTGAACAAAAGCAGGGGAGATAATGAGGATTCCACCCCACTCACCCCATATATAAATCAGCGACTAATGCCAAAGAAAGGCACATGTCTAGAGCTTGAAAATCAGCAATTGCACACAGTATTTGAAATAGAATGCTCCAAAAGCATGATGGTTAGTGAAATAAAAGCACTTTTATTACATAAAAATTACATTTTAATGACAAAATGATGAATAATTCTGAAAATAGTCTCATTAAATTGTCTAAAAATGAAAAACCCAAAATAATCCAAAATTGCAATTTTTCACTGACACACATCAGTTTAACATAATCTAAAATTTTGCCTGCTCTCATCACAGAATTTCATACGTGTGCTAAGAGGTCATTTAAAATTAAAATTCCAGTTCAAACTAGTGCAAACAAGATTATTATTTTTTTGTGGACTATTTGAAAGTATTTCTACCTGACAGAATTTGATTTTTTAAAGTTTGGAACATATTTCATTGATCTTCCAGTGAATCACCTGCCATTTCATGTACCAAAATTTGTTGTTTTGAATTTAATAAATTCAGACATAATTTAGAACTTTTCAGATTGTTTATTTACCTGAACTGGGATTGAGATTAATATAAGTAAACTGTATCTTTGTGTATCATTTTAGATGGAGCTGGCTATGTAGAGGATGGACGAGAAATATTTGATGATGACATGGATGATGATGCAGTGAATGAGGGAGCGGGTAAGCTCAAAAGAAATTCCTTTTGCTTGCTTAATGTCAGTAAAATATATTCTTGCTTAACAAATAGTTTGTTATCTTTGCATATATTGATGAGAGCTGTCAGGAGAAGTTGCCTCTAGTCTCAAAGAAAATGCATTCATAAGCCAAACACTGCACCAAAACATTTAAGAGCAAGAAAATGTTGCATATGAAATAAATTGCATTGTTTGTGGTCTGATTATAAAGGTCTAAGACTTCATTTACACAAATAAAAAGAAAGAAAATAAATAATATAAACCAATTTTATTAGCTGTCCCCATTAGTGGGCATCTCTTACAAAGATCACATCACAAATGAAGATGTGCGCAATACCATCAGACGTGAAGCTGGTGAATACGAAGACCTATAAACTTGTTAACAACTGCAGTTTGTTGTTCCTTTCTATTTATTTTCTAACACATTATGTGCTCAGGCAAGACTAAGGATGGGCCCAGGAAGAAAAATAAGAATATAATGAAGCCTGGTACCAAGCCAAAGAAAGACATCAAAACTATGTTTGCAGCTGCTGCTGCCAATAGTAAGAAAAAATCTGAGGTAAGATTTCTTTTGAAATGTTTCGTCAAAGTTTGGAAGCTTTGCTAATGACATAATAATTAATATGATCAGTTAAATTCCCTTAAAACTGCAATCCATAAAATGTGTCATAAAATATTGTATTAACTTATCATTAATAAGAATAGCATTATGTTTTGTATTGCAAAGAATTAAAAAATATAAATAACATTGACGTTAAATTTTTATTGCAGAGAATGAAACAATACTGATAACAGTGTCATCACATTTTTAATGCAGAGAATAAGGAAAAAAATACTGATAACACTACCATTGCCTTTTTAATCAAAGAAGAAAAGTGATGATAATATTACCATTACCTTTCACATGCAGGATTAGTGTTGCTTTTCCAATAAACTGTGAGATTATGTTTGATCGAAAGGTGTGTTGCTTTTCCAGAAGGATGTGACCTTGGCAGGAGATGATTTGTTAGGAGATATCATGCAGGAACTGCATGGTCACTCCAAGGGGAGTGCATTCACTCTATCCAAATCTGCCACACTCAGCAAAGCCTTAAGCTCTCCATCAACACCAGGCACAAAGTAACTTATTGTCTGTGGTTCTTTTATCACCACTCCAGCGTATGTTGTTATGTCTATCTAGTTTCTCATCGTCAAGTCATATCATTGTGGTTCTTGTGTCTCATTCTTTCTTGCAATAAGTGTCTCAGAATCATTTATAGTATCTATTGTAATCACCCTTGCTAATTGCAATTAAGTATATCATTGTGTTGCTTTTTTTTTTTTTAGGAATATCTCATTAGCACCTTATTGAAAGATGTGGTTTTACTATTTTCCGGGGTGTTGCTTATCACCCTCCTATTTTTTCATTTTAAAATAAAAATAATTTGTAAACCGTGGCAAATTTACGCCTGGACCACTAGCATCCTTAGGTCGCTTAATTTTTTTTGTCTTATAAAACAATATAAAACAAAAAAGTGTGCACATACTGGTTTATCTTTATAAAATTATTTTATTAAAAAGTTTATTGCAAACTGTTGTTCTTATTAAAAATCTTTTGAATATTCACCTTTTTTTTATAATTGGTTGCTCAAAGTTTGCATATAGAATGGAAGTATCCTTCAATACAAGGGAGCTTATTCATTCCATGTTATTATAATCATCAAATACCTGTTTAGCTTTATAAAATAATAAAGCTAAAAAAGGACACAGCTTTGAACAGATGTGAAGTCTGCAGTAGATTATTTTTGTCTGAGTCCTTTTGAGCAACAGTGGAGAATCTTGTTTTATTTCTTTTAGGCAGAGAAATGTCTGGAGGGTTAAGAAACATCTAATGGGTAGAAACATTTTAAACTTACATTTTTTAAATTTTATAATCATCTTATGACTTATTTTAACAGATTCTTAAAACTGAAACCTTTTCCTTCTTTTTTATTTTTTTTTTTTTTTGGTAACTGAACATTTTGAATGGTGTGTCTTTTTTTAAAATTTTTATTTGTATAATTGGTAGACACTAATTTAATATAATGTAATTATAAGAGGTAATATGGGTGATTTACATAATAATGAAAGCCCTTCAGCTTAGTCTGTGATGTTTCATTATGATCAGTGTTAATAGAACCATTAGTGCTATACACATGCCTGATATATTTCATGGTTTCATTAGTGATGTACACAGTGCCTGGCATGTCATGATGGTCAGTGTTAATAATACCATTAGTGCTGTACATAATGTGCCTGGGATGTGTCGTGATGATCATTGTTAATACCGTTAGTGCTGTAACATAATGTACCTGTGATGTGTCATGATGATCATTGTTAATAATACCATTAGTACTGTACATAATGTGCCTGTGAAGTGTCATGTTAACTGTTAATAATACCATTAGTGCTGTTCATAATGTGGCATAATGGTCAGTGTTAATAATACCATAGTGCTGTACATATACCTGTGATGTGTCATGATGATCATTGTTAATAATACCATTAGTGCTGTACATAATGTGTCATGATGGTCAGTGCTAATAACTGCTGTACATAATGTGCCTGAGATGTGCCACAATTATCACTTAATAATACCGTTAGTGATATATACATGTCTCAGATGTGTCATGATTATCACTGTTAATGATACCATTAGTGCTATACATATGCCTGTGATATTTCATGGTGATCCATGGTTTCATTATGTTATGTATATAATTTGCCTGTGGTGTGTCATGATGATCACTGTTAATATTACCATTAGTGATATGCACATTGTAATTTCATGTAAATAGTCTGATTTCTAAAAGCTCTGATCGGTGTGATAACATTTTGTACTGACTCTTTACAGAAAGAATGTAAATCCATTTTTGACGAAGATTTCTAATCTCCCCCAAAGTGGCTCCACACCACCAGTACATCCAACTGTAGTAGCTCTCCCACCAGAGCAAAAAAAGTTTAAATCTGCCTTCCACTTAGATACAGCAATGCCCCATCTCATGCCAAAGGTATGTTTTATTAAGTTGGTTTGCTGAAAATTAGAATAACTAAAACACTAGCTGTTTAACTGTTTTACTGCCATGAACATAGTAGCTATGTTCACACAATGTTTATGGGGAGGTAGCTTACCAAATTAACCTTGTTCACTTATTTTGTTCTGTTAGTCCATTCACATTTTGCGTACATAATAAGCATATTAATTTAAAAACTGAAAAATTCTCTGGGAATTAATAAAAATATATATATTGTAAATACCAGACTTTACAATATATATATATTTTTATTAATTTTTTTAATTCCCAGAGAATTTTTCAGTTTTTAAATTAATATGTTTATTATGTACAGGCTTAAAATGGTGTGTTAAAAATAAAATTATTGAAGATTTCTTATCTTTTACATCAGGGATGGTTAACCTTTTTGGATCAGGAGTCAAATCTGACAAAAGTTTTCATGCTGCAAACTGCATGAATTACTCTTACCTCTGTGTGGGTAAATAAGTTGAAGAAAAACAAAATGTTTTCTCTTTGACACCTATAGACATTTTCAGAGGTAATTTGCCTTGAAATATATCTCTGAAATTTTTTTTTTTGGTATTAACTAATAATGGTGTGTTATCCATTTTGTCCAGTACTAGTAAAATGTACACTCCTAAATATTTCCCCATCAGTGGGTGTCTATCCTGATAATGCCTCATCAGTTAGAATTGGCCAGTTTCTTCTTGCTTTATTTTGAAGATTTTTCTATCAGCTTTCATTGTGTGAACTTTTTTGTCATTTGATCGCAAAGTAGATTAGATTTGAAACCCCACTTACTGAAAACAACAGTCTACAGCAAAGGGTATTGCTTTTACAGTGTATATCCTTTTGTAAGATCTGATTCAGTTGGATTGACGTAAGTCTACAGGTGTAAATAGACCATGAAGGAAGCCATGAAATGCAATGTATCCATTCAAAAAATAATTTAATCATAATTTGATTCTGACACATAATGAACTACTTTTAAAAGTATTGATCTGCATCCTGTGTCAAATGTTTATTTTTCTTTTTAAACAAAGAATAGTCTTCACTGTAAAGAGTTATTAAATCTAAATATGAACACTTTAAAAATCAAATAAAAAGCAACATTTATTTATTTATTTTAATAATGATTTTTTTGTGTGTGTGTGTGTAATTTTTCATATCCTATATAAAGTGCTCCCCTGGGTCTGAAGCTGACATGTACAGTGGCTCCGTCAGAAGCCAATATGTGCAGGCATCATTGTTCAACCAAGTTTGCCCCATTTCTCTTGCAACTCAAAGGACACCTCTATGAATATAGCTGTGTTCAACCAGGTTTATTCCATTTCTAATGGAGGCAATGACCACCTCACACATTCTTGTGTCAGTTTGACTTTTCCAAATATGTTTACTGCACAGTACATTCAAGGCTGGAATATAACTCCTTGAGTCTGTTTTAAGCCATAGTCAATTTTCAATTGTCCAAGGGTCTTGTGATGTCAGAGCTGGGCTGGGAAAATCTGGTGAATGGTAACAATTTAACATTCACTAAAAATGTGGTTTGCAAAGAAAACATTTGCCACATAAGTGTTTGAGAAAGCTAATATGATTGCAATTTAATTAAATCCAACAAGCATAGTATGTGTTGAGAAAGCTAATGTGATTGGGATTTAATTAAATCCAACATATCTAAAATTAAACATGTAATTGATCCCATCAAACAACAGGTAGGAAATGTGTATTTAACTAGTAAAAAAACTAACTTTTGTACCTTTCCCTGTTTGATAATGTAAATTTGTTTCAGTGAGTATTAACTGATGTAATCCTGTTGTCTAAATCGAAACAAACTTACATTGAAATAATATCTCGTGTGAGTGTTGTCGTTAAGAAATATTGTATTTCTAAAAGGGTTTACATCGTTGAAATTAGTAAACTAAATAAGAATTTAAATCTGTTTTAGTTCTCTAATAAACGAGAAATTAACGTGACAGTCCAAGAGCCTGAGACAACAATCAAAAAGGAACCACTAGAAGAGGAGATGTGTGGGATTGGGTTTGTCCATTCGCAGCCTGTTAAATCAGAGCCAACTTCTACGGGTAATTCTATTATCCCATTTGTTATTAGTGTTTGAAATGCAATGTTTCTTTTTCTGTTCTAGATGTCTAATGTTGATTAGAAGTGTGGTCATGGTATATATTTCAGATTTTCATTCTTTCTTGCTCATTTTGCAATCATTTTTTTTTTTAATATTATTATGTATTTATTTTTAATCTGTAAAAAAAAACGTTTTCCCAGCAGAATAAAATGTGCCTAGAATATAGAATATTTTAGCTTTTTTTTTTTTTTTTTTTAAAGGCAATATTCACATAAGAGAATAATATCTTGACTTAATTGTCTGCCAATAATTTCTTTTACAATGATAATGTAACTATATGTATTTTGTAATAAACTTACAAAATTTTCATGTTTCTTTCTTCTCATTTCTTATTTAGATTTGGCAGATGCGGAAATGGATATATACTTTGATGAAGATGATAATGACCTAATGGTTAAAATGGAATCTCCAGCGGATGACAGCACCACTCAATCTCAACCAGCAGCAATTGTTAGGTATTAAAACACTTTAGATAAATAAGACTCGATATTAACACTGCACTTATTGATTGGGTATTGAAATACTATGGATAAGTAAAACCTGACATTATTGATTGAGTATCAAAACTCTTTGAATGAGTAAGCCTTGGTGTTCATTCTGCACTTTTTGATTGAATACTGAAACACTAGATAAGCATGACATGGCATTAGTGCTACTGCACTTACCGATTGTGTATTAAAAGACTAGATAGGTAGAACATAATAAGGCAGCTATTTTCAGTAGTGCATATTCCCTAATAGAAAACTGAATAATTGCTTATTTCTGATATTTTTGTCCCCAATAAATCTGAACCAATATATAGTTTTTACTTGGTTTTGGTTTGTTTCTTTAACATTTCTTTGTGGTGCTTTTTTTTCTTTTAAAATTACAAAGAGCAGTCTGCAAATAATGGTACTGGTAATATCAGTCTTATAGGGAAATAACTATTCCAATGATTTTCATCTTTTTTCAGCTCAAAGCATGTATTAAGCACACTGATTGAATAAAGTTGACTTATTTTTCACCCGTGTCGAGTTTTGTCCAGCCGATTTACTTGACTTAACAGAATGTATGTTTTGATATACCGTGTTTCTTACTTCAGCGTAAATCCCACCACAAACACACTACACAATATATTTGGTATCAAAATGAAGATAATTAAATACTGCATCTAGTGCTATGCACTCTGGTGTGTGTTTTTCCTATAAACGTTTTAAAATTAGTTTTAAAGCAAATTTCGGCAAGAGATCTGCAGTTTTCATCGTTAAAAAATGGTCAAAAGTACACTATTACCAGGCTTGAATGAAAGTCTTTCCATACCTTTTCGACTGAAGTATGGGGTTAATGTATTCGTGACCTGTGGGACACAAGCAATCCAATCAAATGTAGCAAACTAAATACGATCGGTCTTACAATGGCTTCCAACATGTGTATTGAGCGAGCTTCCTTAGGCAAATTCCGAAGTGAAATCGCGAAGTTTACACTAAATTTAATAATACATTATTGATTTAGATAAGTACTTTAATTGCTATTCTTTAAAGGGGTTATAGTTTTATTATGTAGTTAATATGATTAGCAGTTTGTTTCCATCGTTTATCGTAGTAGTGGATCTGTCATCGCATTCTTGTTACGGGAACAAACAATCATGTCGCAACCAAGTGAATCAACATAAAATGTAGAAAATATACTAAGTTTTATGAAGATAAGACAGATGAATTACATACTTGGCAATGTTATTATTTCACTTTAATTTTATAGGTGTTTGATATGGCATTTGTTCATTCATAAATCGATGTTGAATTAGGTCATTACAAAAATCAAAGAAGATTAGTATTTACATGTTGCAAAGATGCTACTTTCACTTCACTTCTAACCTTGACGTTCCACAGTTTTACTTGTCTGTTTAAATAATTAGGCCTATTTAACATTTCAACAATCTAAATAGTTTATTTTTAAAAAAGTAAGAAAGCTGAAATTATTTTAATTGTACAAGCACTGGCTTAGTTAAAGTTCAACTTTAGTGTATGTACATAGGTATGACTGGCCTAATCCACATAGATCTATTTTCCTTTTTTACAAATTTTTCTAACTTTTGTCCATCCCTACCCCTTAAAGTTGTACAGTGTCTTCTCTTTATTACACATTAAATTGCACAAAATAAAGTGCAAAGATTTTTATTCAAGCCTAGTAATGGTGTATTTTTGACAATTTTTAATGAAGAAAATTGTAGATTACTTGCCAACTTTTGTTTAAAATTCATTTGTAAAATGTGCATAGAATAAACCAAGCCAAATTTTATAGCAATGGATGCAGCATTTATTTATCTTTATTTTGATACCAAATATATGTATGTAGTGGGTTTGTGTGCAGCGCACAAGCTAAGATAAAAAAAAAAACTGTATGCCAAAACACACATTCTGTCTAGTAAATCTGCTGGACAAAACTCGACAAAGGTGAATAATTATCAACTTTATTCAATCCATGTACTTTCCACATAACAAGCAAGATATACAAATTTACAATCATAAGAAATAGAAACATTAAAACCTGATTTTGAATGTTTGTTTGAATTAAAGAATGCTTTGGATGTTGATAAATCAGTGAATGAAAAGTTAAAAAATTGTGCACTATTACAAAAGTATTGCTGCTGGCAGGCTACTGTGCCGCTACCTATTTTTTATTAGTACTAATAGAACAGAATATTACGATTGTGTCTAAAACTTTAATAGTTAAAATTCTACTCATTGTGTTATTTTAAAAAATAATGTTGATGAGGGGTTTCAAAAGATTTATTTTTAAAATTTATGTGCTTTTCTACCTTCCCCCAAACTCCAGCAGCACACCTGCAGATCCTTCCCAGCACACCAGTTGAAAAAAACTGCTATAGATATTCTTTATCAAAGTGTGTGTACAATTTTTTAAAAAATTAAATACCCTGTTTTATAAGCATTATTTCCCCTCAGTAAAATTAAATTAAGTCGAGAAGGATTGTTCAGTCTTAGATAATCGTTGGAGAAGATATAAGTATACCTGTATATAATGTTCTTTCTTTCTCACTTCACTCTTTCTAAACTTTGGAAAAGATTATAAGAGATAATAAATATACCTGTATATAATCTCTTTCTTTCTTTTCATTCTCTTTCTCCATTTGGATTTGCATGCTTTTGTAAATTACTATCCGGTAGCCAATGATTTAAAAATCCTTTGTAATTAGATTTAATTTAGCCACCTCTATTGCTGATTTATAATTACCATGTATACTTTTCCCACCCAAATCAGTAAAGAAATAGCCGGGAAATGGATAAACATACAGGGTGAGGAAAACAGCCTACAAACCAGTGAAGAAATACAGGTAGACCCTGAACATTTGCCTGTAGTCGTGGGTGCAGATGGAAAGCAGGTGATGCAGTTCTACTGGCTGGATGCATTTGAAGATCCATTCAAACAGCCTGGTATTTATTTTGCCACAGCTCTGTGCATGAACATTTATGTCATTGTTTCCAAGTGAGTCTGTTCCTTTGCAAGCAGTTGATAATTATATCGTTTAAAAACCCTTGACTAACATTCACACACTTTATTTCTCATATCTGTTAAATTTGCTTACATGCTAATTTTGTTAATTGCCTTATCATAAAACACATGCAGTCTCAGTTCATAACATGTTGATATATAATTGTCTTTTATACATAACAACACATCTAAAATGCATGAATGTGTCTACTAGCCCACTCTCACAGTTAGGTCCTTTATGCATGGACATGAAATCTAAAAATCTTGCACATAATACAGTGAAATGCACAGGTATATCTGCTAATACACATTTACATATCAGTACAATATGCACAAACATATGTATATCAGTCTCACAATGTCCTAAGCCTCTTTAAACTTGACACACAAGACTGCATGATAAGTCTGCTTTTCCAATACCATTATTTAGCGTCATATGAGAGTCCTTGATTAAAAGTCATTATATAAGAGTGTGACAATACAACACTTGCCAAAACAGTAAATCAATATGTTATTAAGTATTGTTGATACTCAGGATTTCCAAATTGATATTTGCTATTAGAAATAAAAAATAGCATTTATTTTACTTAACATATAACTATCTCCTTAATGTCTTCTCTTTTTACCAGGAACTGTTTATTTATTTGGAAAAGTGTGGATTGAAGCTGCAGAAACCTTTGTCAGCTGTTGCGTGACAGTCAAAAACATTGATCGTAAAATCTATCTCCTACCACGTCCAACAGTGAGGATCTTAATTTGGAATTGTAAATCTGCTGTGGCAGTGTTTGTCAACTTCCTCCATTAATGAATATTTGTTGTCATCAGAAGTTTTATTTTACTGTGTTCATTTGTTATTTTTATATTTTCACATGGCAGATAGTAATATTATATTTGATCATTTAACAGAAATTGTTTCTTCTGCAATAGAGTGTCAATAATTTGAAACATCAGTAATCTAAATGAGCCATAATCTCACCCATTCATCTAATCAATTTGCCCTGTACAAGTCTTAATATCATCTAGTGCTTGCAGTTTCATTCTATACTGAAGTTATGGTGGCGTATTCGTCTTCTAAAAATAAGCAGAGATTTTTAGCAATTGAATTAAAGATTAAGATTTTAAACAGACATTCAAAGGTAAAAAGCCGGTCTTGGTCATATTTCAAGATGGAAAATCAATCACAACAGATATTAAAAGCAACAAAGGAAAGATTTTAAAGGTGTCAAAACTTGATTCAGATGACAATGCAAAAAAAAAAAGAAGAAGAAGAAGGCTAAGAGAACATTTACTTGTCCTTGAAGATGTCTCTTATTTGTGGTTCACACTGTGTTGAAGTTTAAGAGACCTTTTGGGACCTTTGTTGTGTGGAAAGGCCTCTACTTAACATTTAATTAGTGAAACACTTTTCCCCTTATTTTATAAATAATCTGTATTATTGTTATAAAGGTACATATATTCTGTTACCTGTCAATAAAAGTACATAAGTACAACTCAGTGTTTTTATTACTAAACCTTTTTTTTTATTCTCCAGAACAGTATTTTTGAAAAATTTGAAAATCCCAGCAATCAGATATCCAAACTACCCCCAGCTCCAATTAGTCTGGATTGTTGATATGCTACTGTAATTGCCAAATTGTATTACGCTTACATGCTAAAACTTTGTATATATGGTGAAATATGCTATAGTAAAACCTCTCTATGAAAAACATTGCTAAAACTTTGTATGTACGGTGGAACATGCTTTAGTAAAACCTCTGAAAAACAATGCTAAAACTTTGTATGTACGGTGGAACATGCTTTAGTAAAACCTCTAAAAAACAATGCTAAAACTTTGTATGTAAGGTGAAATATGCTATAGTAAAACCTCTGAAAAACAATGCTAAAACTTTGTATGTAAGGTGAAATATGCTATAGTAAAACCTCTCTGAAAAACAAAGCTAAAATATTGTATGTAAGGTAAACATGCTATAGTAAAACCTCTCTGAAAAACAAAGCTAAAACTTTGTAAGTAAGGTGAAACATGCTATAGTAAAACCTCTCAATGAAAAACAAATGTTAATCTGTGGAGGTATAAATAGTTATTTCAAAGTCTGCCAGTTCAATTGAACACATATGCTTCACTGGCTGTCAGATTGTTGGGTCTTTATAAATTATAAAATTTGACTGTTTTACTTGAGTCATAGTCATGCATGAAAAAGAAGGAAATGTTGATTTAAAATAGATAAATAAACAGAACATTGCTTTAAAATAGTTAATTGTGGTAAATTTAATTCCGATATTGAGGCTGTGATGTTTTGCTTGTAAATAGCTCCTAAGGAGAATTATTGTTTCTCGTGCCATGCTCAGAAAATTTCTTTTTTCCATTTCAGAAAGTGGATATAAAGACGGCAGCAGATACTGGTGTCCCAGTAAACATGATGGATGTGTACACAGAATTCAATGAAAAAGTAACAGAGAAATACAAAATAGTGAATTTCAAGTCCAAGGTTAGTCATTGTAGATTTTTTTACTTTTTAAGTAAAAAGAAAAAATATCCCCTTATTTTGTTATTTATTTTTATCGAAGTATTTTCAGTCCCTCCAGAAAAGCATTTCATATATTATCATGAAATTTAGCTATTTTATTAATCAGGTGATTTGTAATTTGAATGCTCAGCATTGATTATTCAAACTTTAGATTTCTTACCTTGAAATTGAAGTAGAAAATAAATTTGTTATAACTGACTTATGATTTGTATTGCATTCTGAAATAAACTTTGTGGCTTAAGCATTCTTAAACATTTTTTAATGATTTACTGTGAAATATGATAACAGTTTACATCCAAATTAATTGAGGATCTGAATGGATGTTTAGATGGATAGATAATTGGATGTGTAAATTAATGGATATGTGTATCCTACAGAAAGTCACCAAGAAGTATGCGTTTGAAAAGAATGATGTGCCTCTGGAGTCTGATTATTTGGAAGTTCATTATTCGGTATGTAAAATGTTTATTATTTACCAAAATATAGATTTTGTCTCCAACTACATATATGTTGGCAGGAATTTATTATTGTCGTTATAACAAATGAGAACTAAGTCTTTTCTCGTTTATCTTAATTTTAAAAATATTTCAAGAGAATACATTGACAGTATATGGAGAGTGTATCTAGGTGTTCCCAAAGAATGTTACAAATTTTATTCAGAGTATGACAAATGTGTTTGCTGTATTATTAGATAATATATGGTTGCATGCCAAATTTCAAGAGAAAACCCTTAAATAGTTTCCTGAAAAATTCTCATTTGCATATACAGTTTAGGCATCATTACATTACGAGATAAATAAATGCTCATTTTAAATACACTGTAGAAATGAATAGACTTCATTTTATACTTGGAAATGTTGGATTATAACAAGGATATATTCTAAATATATTGCAGAAAATTGCAGAAGTTCTTTCAGGAGAATCTATTATTATCCCCTACAAACTGTACAAGCATAGTTCTTGTTTACATAAACCTCAATATTTTATAACTGCATATTCATGACATCACAGGGGTGGCTTTTTTTATTAAAAAAAAAAGAACAAAGTACAAAGGTGTTTTAGTCCAATTTTTTCAAGGGTCGCTGTTCTAAAAGTCAGTTATTAGGTCTCAAAGATCACCAAACAAAGCAAATTTAACATATTCAAAATGAAAATGTAAAAAAAAAATGCTAAGACATCAATTGTAAAATGTCATATCTCTGGAACTATATATCTTACAGGCATAGTTCAAATTACAAAAAAAAATGGTTAATTTGTACACAGATATGGTTCAAATATTACAAGAAAGAGGAATTTGTACACAGACATGGTTCACATATTACAAGAAAGAAAAATTTGTACACAGCCTCTCTGATGCAATCATTTTATGCATTTTGAATTTTTTTGCAATCAGCTATTATATAAAATAATTACAAAATTAGTTAAATATTTTAAATGTGGTAAAATTTGTACCACTGCTATTTACTTTTTTTGTTTGATTGTGTTTATATATAATTACATGTATGCCTACAATTTAGAAAACAGTTTTAAGGTTATTTTTTATAGCTTGTTATAATCTATCATAATTTGTAAATCATTGCTTATAGCGTTTATACATGTAACTGTATTGTGTGTTTGTAAATATTCATTTATTATAATTAAGGTAATATAATAAAGAAATTGAACGTGTGCATGCACAGAAAGCTATGAAATTTTTTACAACTGTTTACATCAGCATTCAGAACGGTACTTCCATTAAAAATACAAAGATTTTTACTGTCCATATGATTGCTGTGGTTCATCAAATCCAGGTACAGTTCACATTCTGCCATTGACAGTAAGCAACTCAATATCCCATGCAAAAATAAAGCTAAAAGTCAGTGTCATCATTATTAATGCTTTCCCCATTTAAATGTTTTTTTAATGACTAAATTATTCTATGGCAATAATCTTATGCCATGTTAGTATTGACAAGCCTCTGATACCTTTTCTCATTCAAAACCAAAAAAGAAAAAGAAAAATGTGTGCTGCAGTATGCTGCAACATATTGCCATTGTAAAAAACTTCCAAATACAGCTTTTAAAAAATTTGAGTGTAGCAGGTTAGAAACGTTATTGCAGTTAAAAAGAAACAAAGAATTGTTAGAGTGTAGATTCAAAATGTTAATTAATTATTCGCTTTATTTAATCAATGCAAAATATAATTTTGATACAACACTTTTAGTTAGCTTTATATGCAGCTCTTAGTTTTTAAAAAAAATAATAGCATTTTAAAATTAGCATATTAAAATTAAAACACTCATCTGAATTATGAAGGGGGGGGGGGGATCTAATCACTTAAGAACTGTACGAAAGAAAACAGTATGCTGATTAAAAAGTAAGTCATCTACAAAATAAAAATAAAAAAAACACTTTTAGATAATAGTACTGTATGTACTTAGTTATTAAATTACTATTAGAATTATTTTCCATGTTTAAGAGTACAACTTTTACCTACCAGTACTATTACTATAGATGGCTGAGGGGAGGGTGTCACTCATTAATTGCTACTAGATAATTTTTCACCCACTTTGGTTGTATACATTGATTTTAAGGCTTGTGTGAGAGATTTAAGTCTGTACATTAAGGCCATGATTTGTATGAGATAGTTTTATATTAAGACCATGGCTGTGTGGGAGATGGTGGTCTTTATATTAAGGTTGTGCAGTAGCGGTTGTTCTTGTCTAAGTACTCAGGAAAGGCCTTGTTAGAAAAATTCATCTTTTCCTCCCTTGATTGTCTCGGATTCATCTTTGATTACGAAACTTGATTTAATGTAGACACACATATTGTTGAAGTACAGTCATCTTGAAGAAAACAAATGCTTTTTCTGATTGCTTTGAAAATCAATTTCTTCCTCATTGTTTCTGCATTTCTTGAGCTTTGTTTGGCTTCTAAGGTTACTATTTTTTTCCTCTCTTTCTTTGAAAAAAGGCGGACTTGCCTATTCTACCATTGGATTTACAGGGAGAGACATTCAGTCATGTATTTGGAACAAACACTACAAGGTATTTCCACTTCATTATGAGAGATAAATTATTACGTCTTGTTCTGTTGACATCTCCCAAAGCATATTTCTTAATTATTTCAGTCAGCATGTAATCTGTTGCAGTTTTAATTAATGTATGTTATTTATGTTCAATGAAAAAAAGTGGGTAGTCCATACATAATTCCTATATGTTTCCACAGAATAAAGTTTGGGACTCAAGTTTGTTTGTTTTGTAGTATTAAAATCCCCATTAATGAGCATTTTAATTATACTGTTCTCTCCTGATTACAAATAACTTTATAAAACTTACATTTTTATATAATGACTTTCATTTTATTGGATATTTTGCAGTTTGGAACATTTGCTCTTAGACCGAAAAATGAAGGGACCTGGTTGGCTAGATTTGCTTAATGTCCGTATGTACTTTGTCTTTGCAATTTACATTCTCCTTCTTTCCTAACTTCCTTCTTTCATGACACCCTTCCTTCACAACTTCTTTCTTCATGATTTCCTTCCATTTAAAAAAAAATAATATTACTCTATTGACAAATGTTTCTCTCAAAATCACATCTTGAATATTTATTTAAAAAATTAAATTTAGTAATTAATCATTTTAAAATATATATTTTTGTTTTAAATTATATATTAATTGAATTTTTAAATATTATGTAATTAAAATATAATTTCATTAGGTAAAATCATTTTATTATTCCGGGATCACGTCAATCTATCATACATAAATGGAGGCAAATATAATTAATCATTTTTTGAGGGGAAGATCCTTTAATTTTTTTATTTTAATTTGTTAGCCCACAAAATATGCTTTGAGGCTGCTTCTACAACTCTGTTTGTGTTAATTTATTTGACAGAAGTTGTTGTTTTTTTTCAGAACCTTGTTCTCCTCCAATCAGCTGGTGCAAGTTAGAGGTATGTGGCTTTGTTTAGTTGGTTCATGATGCAGATGGATGAGAAACAATGCAAAATGGTGTTTGCTATTTAAAAAAAAAAAACTGCTTGCCATTTTGAATGCTAGATGCATTTTTAGAGCACAAAATCTTTATAAATATGTCTGCATATCATTTACATTATCTTATTCTAGTACTAAGTAAACAATGTACAACAACAAAAGCAATTATTTTCAGGATATTTTAATTTTGAGATTTATTACTGTCCATCCTATTTTTAATTGTTGTGGCACCCCAATCATTGACATAAGATCAGTGCTTTGAATACTTACATCTGTAATAAACCCACAGACATCCTATTTTTAATTGTTGTGGCACCCCAATCATTGACATAAGACCAGTGCTTTGAATACTTACATCTGTAATAAACCCACAGACATCATTGTCTTCATTTTTTTTTTCCAGTCACCTGTTGTTCCATTTCCAAAACTTATACCATCCATTTGATTTTACTCTATGAAAATAACATTAAAATTATTTATTGTAATCACAAAAAGATGGAAATCTCGATAGCTCTAACATTTGATTTTACTATATGAAAATAACATTAAAATTATTTATTGTAATCACAAAAAGATGGAAATCTCGATAGCTCTAACATTTGATTTTACTCTATGAAAATAACATTAAAATTATTTATTGTAATCACAAAAAGATGGAAATCTCGATAGCTCTAACATTTGATTTTACTCTATGAAAATAACATTAAAATTATTTATTGTAATCACAAAAAGATGGAAATCTCGATAGCTCTAACATTTGATTTTACTCTATGAAAATAACATTAAAATTATTTATTGTAATCACAAAAAGATGGAAATCTCGATAGCTCTAACATTTGATTTTACTCTATGAAAATAACATTAAAATTATTTATTGTAATCACAAAAAGATGGAAATCTCGATAGCTCTAACATTTGATTTTACTCTATGAAAATAACATTAAAATTATTTATTGTAATCACAAAAAGATGGAAATCTCGATAGCTCTAACATTTGATTTTACTCTATGAAAATAACATTAAAATTATTTATTGTAATCACAAAAAGATGGAAATCTCGATAGCTCTAACATTTGATTTTACTCTATGAAAATAACATTAAAATTATTTATTTTAATCACAAAAAATATGGAATTCTCAATAACTCTAACATCCCAGTATTTATCATTCAGAACAACATTGCATCATCCATTCTTTCATTTGTGACATCCTAAAATAATTTTTTGTGATAAACAAAATAAAATGGAGGATGTTGAAGATGTTTATTACAGAGACCAGTTATTAATAACAAAACTAATCGAATAAATGTCATTTCCTTTTATTCTCTATTTTATTATATTTGTGTCATTGCCTTTAATTTTCTATAGAAAGCGCACTAAATTTCTGGATCAGCAAATGTCATGTTAAGTAGAAAAGAATTATAGCAATCACTGAGATACAATTTTAACAGTGCTTTGCTGTGACTTCATTGAAACAATAAATTTTGAATGGATGCTTTTTTTTCCTGCATTTAATGACTGTTGCAAAAGAACATTTGATATGGATATATACTTTGATTGACAAGTATAGTATTGAAATTTGTAATGTGCTGTTTGCAGGCTATTGTTTCAAGCCCCAAAAATATCCAAGTTCACATCGGCTCACTCGCTTCTCCACCTCTGGTTATTATGACTTTAAACCTCCGTACACTACCCAATTCCAAGTCTCATCAAAATGAGGTCAGTATAAATAATAGGAAGATTACAGATTTACAAATAAATTGGACTGAAAATAGTATAGGTCTCTTGCCTACTAGAATTGTTTCTTTAGTTCTTAATGAACATTGTGATTATAGATTAAAATCAGATTGCACATTTTTTGAGGGAAAAAATACTCTTGTAAAGTTTTATTTTACCTAAAAACAAAAATTAGATCAAAATTGACATTTCTTATAAGAAGAAAGGAAGCTAAAAATACCTTAATATAATACTCTAATTAATCTTAATAATTGGAGAGAAAATAAGGACAAGGAAAATTTCTGCCATTTGACAGTCTATTCCACAGTGAATAATTCAGCCTGCCACAAATAAGATTTTACAGCATTCATTTAGTTTGTATGCCATTTTTGAAGAAAAAAAATTAAATCAGAACATTAAAAAGATATACAGTTTAGCTAGCAGTTAATAAATTTACCAAAGTGCATACCCTGTCAGTAAAAGGATTCACTGACAAGTTACCCTCCAAATATATATAGACAACCAAATATACAACTGTTATTTATAATTTTTTGTTACTTATTTGAAATACAGTTTAATCAGAAACCATCTCAATGATTGTCCTTGAACATCACAGGAGAAATTAAAATGTCAACTTATTGCATAGGTTTTTCTTAGAATGAGACAGCTTACAGGTCACAGTTAAAACTTTGTATACATTGTAAATATTAAGCATTTTTATTGCTTTTGACTTGTGAATAATGTAGAATTCCAGTTTGTGTCACTTAAAACTTTTTTCTAGTTTTTAATTCAGTAAAATTATGTGGTAAATTGGGATCATTGTGTATTTTCCTTTGTGGCTTTATTTTTATTTTTATTTATGTTTGGAATTCTTCTTTGGCAGCCTTCCTCATACAGACTTTTATTGATTTAAAAAAAAAAAAAATAACTGGTTTAGTTTAATTATATTAGTTTTCAGCATTTGTTGTGATTGAAATTTTCTACTTAATTTTATGTGTTTGTTTTTATTTGACACTTTCTTCTTTTCAAAGAATATAAATAAATATATTTGTATCATTGTGTCTCGCTTTACATTTCTCGTAAATTAATAGATCGTTTTTGACAGGTTATTGGTGCAGCAGGTCTCATCCACAATAATTTCTTCATGGACAGGCCAGCGCCAGTTCCACTGTTCCAGCAACATTTTGCAGGTCAGTTCTGTCCTGCACACCTTCATAGTTCATGAGCCTGCATTTTTGATTTAAATATTTAAGAACATCACTTGCTCTGCTCTGTTAGAATAAAAACATAAAATTTTACTAATAAGAGTTACCAGTTGTATTTTACAGTTCAAGTGATGACATTTCCTTACAATGTGGGGATAAGAGAGATGACTGGAAATATCTTTTTTTATTATTTTGTTTAAGTAATGTATGTTACTTTCTCCTTCACAATGTTGTTTGTTACTTTCTCAAAATGTGTTGCTAACACTCATTTATCTTTTAATATTTGATTTTTTTTTTCTTTTTTTATTTTCTTTGCTGCTGAAAAATGGGCATCAGTTTCCTTTAGTTCTTGTTTAGGCAAGCTGTGATCATTTGAACATCATTGTTTCCTTTAAAGTTTGGACCAGCTATGATCTATTTTTTTCTACTTTTTTTTTTCAAGAGTATCTGTCTTTGAATACAATGTTTGACCTTTGGTTTTGGTTTTCATTGATATCATCCTTGTGTCTGGAACTGTTATGGGAGTGTTGTGACTGTTTTCCTATGAATTGATGTATTACGCCAATTTTCGGTAAATATGCTTTTGAGATGTATCATGTTTGCATCTAGTCATTATTTAAGTTCACTCAGCTTTTCATTATATGAGAGTAGATAATCTAATTTGCAAACTTTTCTCATTGTTGAAATATTCAGACATGTATAATAATAAAATACTTGAGCAACTATGCAAACATGTAACTGAACAAATTTTGAATGCCAGTGCAGATTAACCTATTACAGTAAACAGTTTTAGGCACCAATACAGACAAGTATGTAGCCATGAACACTTGAACGCCAGTGCAGTCTAAATATGTAACAGTGAACAATTTTGAGTACTGATGCAAACATGTAACAGTGTACAGTGCTTTACAAACATTGTCATACTTTTATTGGTATGCAAAATTCTTCACTATGTAAGTGTAGAGAAATGAAAGTCGTATTATCATACTTTAGACATCAAAGTATTCAAAATGATTGATAATTTTAGAACCATTAAATTAACTGTGAAGTGAATGAAATCACCATCTGTAAAAATCTCATTTTGGAGTAAGACATTAAATCACAGTCAACAAGGAAAGACTGAATCATTAGATATGATTTAAATACCAGAATGATGAACTGCATATAAATTTAAATTATAATTCTCAAAGCTGAAAGAATGATAGGATCGACAAGCATCACCCCAAATTAGCAGTTTATATCAGCAGGTGTTAACACATCAATAAATCGTTTTGGGTAAAAGCAGTTTTATTCATGATGCATAAGCTTTTTTCTATTCAAGACTAATAGAATATTGAAACTTATACCTACTACCATTATGTACTTTGACAGAATGTTTTCAATCTGTGAATCATAGTTCTGGACCAAGCATGTGTGTATCTGACTAGCTTGGCATTATCCACTTTTTGTGTTTCTGGATTATTTGTACACCTTTACCCCCCCCCACACACACACACCATTTACCCTTGAAAATCATGTGTGGAATATTTACTGGTTGTCTTTTTCTTTAAGATGATTTTTTTTTTTTTTTTGGGGGGGGGTCAGTTTTTTAATGCTCAATTTAAGATATATATGATGCTTAGAATGCTACTTTATTAAGGACAATTGAAGTTTAATCTGTAGTAGATCTTCACATGATTACATTTTTTCCCCAATATGATTCTAGTTCCATCCCTATAACCTGTGTTGTTCATTGCATTGTTTAATTTTAATGGTCAAACAATGCACAGTAAACATTCTTCTTTTTTTTTCTGTCTGCTTTACATTTTGTTATTTTCTTTTCTTTCTGAATATTCAGAAGGGTTACTAATTTCCCTGAAACTGGTGGATATATATATATATATATGGGCATGGCAACAACTGCATAGTAGTATTCATTACAGATTACTTTCAAAGAGTACTCATAACACACTGGCTAGTGACTACAATAGAGCATTATTGACACACTGGACAACAACTTCAACAACAATATAGAACATTTTCTGGCTTACAGTTACCAAATAGTATTCATGGCATATCTGCTAGCAATTTCCAGAGAATATTCATAACACTTGTCAGTGTAATCCACAGAAAATCCTTGATTCACTAACTAGCGAGTGTCGTTGAGAATTCATGGCTTTGGTTAGCAAAAACCAGATATTCTGGACATTACCTAGCTAAAATCATAGAGATTCTTGACAAAAACTACAGAGATTCTCAACACTACATAACAAAACAACAGATATTCTTGACATTTCCTAGCAAAAGCTATAGAGATTCTTGACTTCTTAACTAGCGAAAACCAGACATAGAGCTAACTAGCAACTATCACAAAAGTGACACTGGCTACTGGTCTGATGATTTGGGAATTTGGTCGTTGCTGCTTGTAAATCCTCACTTTACAAGGAACCTGGTTACTGGACCTTAAAGTGCACATAGAATGCTATAATTCACAATTGTAATCAAACAAATAATTAGTCTGTTGACAGTTTTTTTAAAAGAAAACAATGTCTTCCTTCAAGATCTAGAGATGGAATTTATTTCTTCAATTCACTTCTTAATTGCTGAATAGGATGTAGTCTAAGGGACATGTCATGGTTCCAATAGTAATTTCTATGTTTGTAAAATATATACCAGTAGAAGCAGAGCAGGCACTGTGCTTGGCCTCAGAATTTTTAAAAGTTACTTTTTGGTTTTCAATGCAAATCAGGTAGCGTCGCTTGCAGTTTGTTGTTGACATCCTCGAGAGATATTCATCAATAAATTGTGTTTGTTGCACACAGTTTACTTATTTTTAATATTTTCTTGACATATCTTAGATCATTTGTCTCCTGTTATACTAGGTGTCTGACAGTAGTGACTTAACTCTTGGTATACATTTGCATTGCTCCACCACAGAATGAATCATAATGTCCCTTGGCCCAAACAAGAAAACACTGAAAATAGCTGGAGTGAGGCTAGGTTGAGTTTTGGGATTTTTTCATTGCATATGATTCTGCAATTTTTCAAGCACTGCTAGAATATATTATAACTCAAAATCGACCTGAGGGACACAGAGACTCATTCCATGGTGAAGTGACACATTTGTTCTTGTGCTACACAGGCTTCTGGCTTCACTCATGGTGTGGTCTGACGTCAATCAGTCTGTGGTTATCACACAGCATATCTGGCATTACCTTTGTGGTTATCACATAGCATCTGACATTAATCTTGTGGTTGCCACATAGTGTCTGGCATTAATCTTGCGGACATCACATAGTGTCTGACGTTAATCTTGTGGTTGCCACACAGCATGTCTGGCATTACTCTTGTGGTTCTAGGGAAAGGCCATGAGGGTCTATTTCACAGAACTCTGTCTTCTACAACTTGGAATAATCTCCCCTGAAAATTTGTTATTACTTGTCTTTCCTTATCAGTTGTTGGTTTCTATAAATTTCATCTTCATAAATGTTAACTGTATTGCAACTTTCTTGTTAAATTTATTTCTCACCCGATGAGTTTGTCTCCAAACTGTCTGTTGTGAATTCACTCTTGTGTTTATGCATTTTATATTCTATCATTTTTTTCTTTTCATCAGTATTTGTTGCTTTTTTCCCCCACCAGTAATATCCAGACCAAGCGATTGCATATTTCCATTTGACTTACAAGAGAAACTGAAACGAGAGGTAAGTTAGTTCTACAAATGAACAAAAATTTTACCTACCTGCAACTATTTTAAAAATCTTTTGTCCACATCTTTTGTCCCACAGACTAAATAGATGTTTAGTAGTGACTAACAGAATGACATATATATATATATATATATATATATATATATATATATATATATATATATATATATATATATATATATATATATATATAATCAGTTTGTATACATTTACTCTTTGAAATTAAGACATATTTTTCACTATCTACAACAATTAAAAATAAGGGAAATTCAATTTCAATTAAAAAAAACTTTAATATCAAGTATGTCATATACCTGTTACATTTAATCTGTTTTACTGGGGTAATGAATTAGAATAAAAAGTAAGATTATCATTTTTTAAAATGGCCCTCCAATTTATCTAGCTAAATCTTGTGTCTTTTAACACAATCTCTCTTCCTCTTCTCCTCCTCCCTTCCCCCCCCCCTCCTCCAGGATCTGCCAATTCAGGGTAGCACACGAATGCTCCAAAGTTCCCTGAATCAGCAAGGAAATACAAGTTTAGTACAGTGTATTGTAGTAATGAAAGTACCCTCAATGCTTCAATATTTAAAATGCTTTGGTGAAATTATCACAAATTAAGTTTATATTATTTTGTGCTATTCATCTTGCTTAAATTTTTAAAAGTTGAATTATGTCCCATTCTGAGAAATCTAGAAGTAACTGGTATATTTCTGACCTAGATAGCTTTGGGTTCAAATAAAGCAAGCCACCCAGAGTTCCCCTTATTCTGATCGCAACAAATATTTAAACTCAGTATATTTATATAATTAGATTCGTTAGCATTAGCCATCATAAAACATGTATTCAAGATTACAAAGTCATTGTTGCAGAGTGAAAGAATGAAAGTTGAAATGCTAACAACAGAAAGAGCACTACTAGGCTTTCTTCTGGCCAAAATTCACAAGATTGATCCCGATGTCATTGTGGTAAGGCTTTATATCTGGCCACCTTATTTTTTATTTAGAAGCATTAGTGTAGCATTACTCATATCTTTAGAATAGATTTTATTATTGTTAGTATTTGCATTAGATTATATCTTATCATTTCATAAAATACTAAACAGTTTCTTATATTTGTCACATAGATTTTTTTCCTTCAACGTTTTAGTATAGAATTCTCATTTTTTTAATGGTATAGTTTCCTTTAATTATACCTTAATGGTATAATTTGCTGATTTTTCTTTTATAGTTTACTAATTTTGGGTATAATTTGTTCACTTCTCTGATATTGTTCTTTTCTTTTTTAGCTCATTTTTCCGATATAGTTCTTCTGCTCGTTGTCTGGTATAGTTTGCTAGATTTTCTGGTATTGTTATAAGGATATATTTTTCTCATGTTTTTAGTATAGTTGATCATTTTTCTGCTAGTTTTTGCTTTTTTGTTATAGTTTGCTTATGATAAGGTTTTTTGCACATTTTTCTGGTCACTGCTTTGGTATCGTTTTTCATGGTATAATTTGCTCACTTTTATTTAGTTATTTTTGGTATAATTATTTACTCACCTGTTTGATTTAGTTTGTATCTTGTTTGTCCATTGATAGTCTGTTAGTGCATTTTCTTCGTGATGTTAATGTGTATACATTTGTATTTCACAGTTAGTTTGATTTAGTTCAAGTTTTTATAACTTTACATTTACAGGGACATGATATCTATGGCTTTGATCTTGATGTCCTCCTTCACCGCATCAGTGCCAACAAAATTCTTCACTGGTCTAAGATTGGACGTCTCAAACGTAATATTATGCCAAAAATCTCAGTAAGCTATTTTTACTTTTCTTAATTCACATTTAAGTTTGTTTTTAAGAAATAAGAACTAATATTTTCAAATAATAATTAGATATTGTAGGAATGTAAACATGCTGCTATAGTGAGTTCTTATATAAATATTTATAATCAAAATTTTAATGCACACTACAAAAATTAGTTTACCTTAAGTATCACAAGGTATAACATTTGGCTTTCATGGAGGTGTGTCACTTGTGATATATAATATGTTAAATGGGATTTATAAGTATTAACAGTTATTTTAAAATGTTTAATTGATGGAAGCTGTTCTTTCCTAATGAAGGCATAAATTTACTTTCCAATGGTGCATTCCCAGAAGGAAAGGATTCCTCAGCTATGAAGTGTTCACAACTGTTTCAGCAAATGCTCACATCTTTCCAGTCTAATGTCTGGATTGGAAGTTATTATTATGATCTTGGTTGGAATATTTGCAGTTTTTACATTACCTGCATGTATTATGCAAGGATTTAAGAAAAGTCTGCATCTTTGTTTTCTTTTTAAAATACCCAATACTTGTTAATTGTTGTGTAATAATTTATGCTAGAATTCTGGATTTCACTTTTTTCTTTATTTAAAATAGAAATGCTTTATTAGAAAACAATTGAGCACAAACAAAAATGTCCTTTTTTTTTCCTAGGGTGGTTTTGGCCGAGCTACAATGGCAGAAAAGTCAGTTGCCTGTGGTCGGCTACTTTGTGATGTGAAGATTTCAGCGCAGGAGTTGATCCGCTGCAAAAGTTACGATCTGACAGAGCTCGTGTCTCACCTGTTGCATGAACAAAATACCTGCTTGGACTATGATGAAATCAGAGATATGTATTCGTAAGTGGAGATTCTGAGATATCTTTTCATTATTTTGATATTGTCCGTCATATTTTTGACTTAATTTGAAATCATGTATAACAGATTCCTTTCAGCAATTTATTTTTTTTTTTTGTATTTTAATTACATGTTCTGTTAAGAACAAACAAAATTGCAAACATTTCATGTACTATTTAATCACAAGTAAATGATATGTGTATGCATTTATTTTTAATATTGGGGGAGGGTGGGGTGTAATCATTATTTTATTCTTTTATTAATAAACCTAAACTATTTTGTTAATCTTTTTTTTTTCAAACTGTCAAGCCCTTTTTTAATAATGTTTAGTTTTTCTGGTACTACTTAAAACTAGTGATCATATCATATTTGAGGGGAGGGGGAGATAAATAAAAACTACAAGAAAAGAATTTAAGGTATTACCGTTTTAAAGTAATATATTTTTTTTAATGTGAAAAGTAAGTATTTCTTTTCCAAAATGTTCTATTTGAGTATATATTGCACTGTAAACTCATTAAAGCAGTTGACTCTTTTAATTTGTAAGTTTATTAAAACAAAAGACAGTGTATCATGCTTTATGTTCCTCAAGCAAAAGACAGTGTGTCATGCTTTATGTTCCTCAAGCAAAAGACAGTGTATTATGTTTCATGTTCCTCAAGCAAAAGAATGTGTATCATGTTTCATGTTCCTCAAGCAAAAGAATGTGTATCATGTTTCATGTTCCTCAAGCAAAAGACTGTGTATCATGTTTCATGTTCCTCAAGCAAAAGAATGTGTATCATGTTACATGTTCCTCAAGCAAAAGAATGTGTATCATGTTTCATGTTCCTCAAGCAAAAGAATGTGTATCATGTTTCATGTTCCTTAAACAAAAGACTGTATCGTATTTTGTTTCTCTAACAAAAGACTGTGTATCATGCTTCATATTCTTCAAACAGAAGACTGAATCATGCTTTATTTTTCTCAAACAAGAGACTGTATCATATTTTATGTTCCTGAGCAAAAGACTGCATTATATTATGCTTTATGTTTCTCAAGAGAATTATTTTCGTATACTGTATATATATGTCAAGCAAATGGCTGTCGTGTTTTATGTTAAACATTCATGACTTTTTCATGTATGTTCATTAAGACTGTTTATTATGTTTTATTTTCATCACACCACACGGCTGTTTATTATGTCTTATATTTTTTAAGGAAATGCGTGTACACACTATGTTTTGTTTTTTTTTCCAGTTCATCTCAGCAGCTTCTGAAACTGATAGAACTTATGCTGATTGATTCTACATACATCATGAAAATCCTTGCAGAATTGAATGTGGTGCCTCTGTCATTACAGATCACCAACATCTGTGGGAACATTATGGTATACTAAATGAAATTTGCAGTGCTCCATTTTTTTATTATTATTTAATATTAATCAGAATTGAATTTCTTGTAATACTCTTAATGTCTGTGCCAAATCATCTTTGGTTTGTGTGTACATGAGTGCAGTTTGTGCTAAAGTGCTGAAAATTCATTAAGGCATCTTCATGTTTTCAGGGTCGCACACTGATGGGAGGACGTTCAGAACGCAATGAGTACCTTCTGCTTCATGCATTTACTGAAAAAAACTACATCTGTCCTGACAAGGAATACAAGCGCAAACACAAGCCAGTACATAGATATTCCAAATTGTCTTCATTTCTTTTTTCATTTTTTTAATTTGAAATTGTAATGATGTAAACATTAACAGAATATTTGTATTGTCTTTTACCTGTAGTAACCATGAGATATTCTTTCAGAAGGAATCTGAGATTTAATTTAGATCTTAAATAAAATAAATTTTAAAGAATATGTGTCATTGTCTATGAAAACAAGGCTAAAGTTGCTATAATTAATTATGAGCTACAGCCATTTTTAGTCGTAATTTTTTTTTTAAATCAGTTTTGGGGTTACTTTAAAAATCACTGTATTGATCAGTATTTTTCAATAATCCAAGAGTTTTTTTGCTATTTGAACTCGAACTCGTGATTATAGCTTTTTAAAGCGTAAAATTACTACTGTGGGTGGGGGTGTGAACTCTTTGATCCAGCATGGGACTATTTTGTCCCTATTAACACTTGACTGTTTGCATTGTATTATTAGTGATCGGAGGTACACACGTCACATTGAATGAGAAGGCTCTTTGTTACTATTTATAAGACGTGGTTGCGCATGAATCTGACACAAAGTCACCTAAGATTAATTGCTATGGCGCTTCATTCAGACTTTGTCCATGTGTGTTTAAAAAATTAATTTTAGGATTAAAACTTTATTTTTTAGTGTGCAGTTGAGATTTAGTTATGGTAGTGCAGAATCTGTCTACAAAATAACATTATAACTGTAAATTGTGCTATCTTTCGTGTAAATTAATTTGTTTTAGAAGCTAGATATCAATTGATACCAACTGGAAGTAAGCTTCAGTGGTGTGTACCACTCATATTGTCTGCTGCATTAGCTAGAATGCTAAACAGAAGTGTTTCAGACAATAATATTGACATTTCTGATGTCATAGCTGATCATATTGACTCTGACAGCAGCAGTAACAATGATGAAAATATTCAAGCAATTGAGGAAACAACAGGTTTGTGCAGTTTTATCTGTTGTTTTCAGGTAGTTCTACACACATAAACACACTTGATTCGACTGTGACACTGCCTGCTCAGCCAGCACTGCCACTGGATCAATTTTAATTATTCATGTGGTGTTGTTAACCTACATAATTTTAGTTAAATTTATTACACCTCAAGATCTGTTTTTCAAAGATAAATTAAAGAAGTCTCCTAGAGGGCTCGCAGGGTAAAAAGCCGAGGACAATTAATTCAGAACAGTGTGCTATACAGTCTGAACAATTACTCTACGGCTAGACTGTTTTGATTATAATTCAGACTTGAAATTTTGTGTTGGTTTATTATTTTATTATTGTGTCATAATATAACTTTCAGTTGAAATTGAAAAAAATTTAAACTAATATAAAATGTATTATATGTTACAATAAAGATAGCGATTATTTATTTTTTCAACTTTTTTTTTTTGAGGAGTTGTGGTGTCTTTATGCAACAATACAAACCAAGATGTGATTAAAACCTCTTTTTAATATTTTTTGTAGGATAATATATATTTGATTGGATTGATATAGGCCACTTCCTGTTATATATAGGAATATCGCAAAATTTCATTTATAGTATACCCTGTATAAATAAATTTGTAGGAAAATGAACATTTTCTTCTTATTTTTTATTCTTTGAGGATGTAATTCAAACATTTTTTAAGTTAGATGTACTAGTCAATTCCCACAGAAAATTCTAGTTTTCATATATTCATATAATAAGCACATAAATATCATAATTTTTGTTTGTCTGATTACTCCGGGGGAGGATGTACTTTTTAAAAAATGATGTGATAAAACTATCAGACATTTTTTTTTAAAATAAACATGAGATTCTGAATTTTAGTAATTTAGAGGAGAAAAAAGCACTTGAATTTTTTTCACTTTAGCCTCGATTTTGCAAGCAGTAACACATGACAGACAGAAAGTAAGATTGCATCTTTAAAAAATACTATGCTAGTGCTTCATGTTATACAGGTGGAAAATGATGAGGAAGATGAAGATTTAACTGTAGCCACTAAAGGTCAACAAGGTCGTCGCAAGCCAGCATACACAGGTGGTTTGGTGCTGGAACCTAAGAAAGGTGACCCCTACCCCTGTTGTTTTAAATTAAGTTAGATTTAGACAAGTACACTTGAACTGTTTCTGTTTGCTGATTTGATGAAAGGTGTTGATCAGGCCTAATAAGTGTCTGAAAACTCTGTTGCAATACAAAAGCAGATGCATTAAACAATATCATGAGCTTTGAGACTACTTTTTTTAATTTTGTATTATTATTATTTTATTTTATTTTTTAAAATAATTTATGTGGGGGGGTTTTTTTGTTTTGTTTTGTTTTTTTTTGGGGGGAGGGGTAAATTTGAAAATTATTAATTTAGATGACAAAACCAGAGTGCTGCAGCAGGCTAGATATTTCTTAAACTTTATGAAACATTGGGGATTTTTTTTTATATAAAATGGATTTTCTTTGTTTTAGAATTATGGCATGCACAACACTAGCAGCATTGTGTATTAACTTGTTGGTGTTTGTGCTGTCATGACAGGGTTTTATGACAAGTTCATTCTTCTCCTTGATTTCAACTCTCTATATCCATCAATCATCCAGGAATACAACATTTGCTTTACTACGATCAATCGAACTCACAGGTCTCAACATGGTCCTGAAGTGAGCAACGTTTTTTTACTTGGTGCAAAAAAAGTTACACTCACTCCTCTCAGTGAAATTGTCATGTGGTTCGTTGAGCCAACTTTATAATAATATGTTGTTTCAAATTTTATGAATAGATGTATAGCATATCTGCAGAGTTCCAGTGCAAGTTATTAGTTACTAGAAATATCGTGTTAGACTAATAATTTAGTAATGTCCCTGGTCATTTAACTTGCGTCCTCAACTCAGCAATAGAATGAAACAAATAGACAGGAAGAGTGAATGCAATGACCTAATTATGTTACTATTGCATTTCATAACAAACAAATAGAAAGAAACTATGCTGCACTAATCTAGATGACGTTAATACTTGTTTCGAAAGATATACACTTTTGACACATTAAAAATTTCTGTCATAAATCCCAGGAAAATGTCGTCTTTATCACTGTTCATTTAAGACTGTATGCTTAATTATACAATAAACAATTAAACTTTTCTTTTTTTTCCAATTAATTTTGCACTGATGTCAAGTTTCCAATCCACTTTGAATATTTGATGACATTGGCTATGAGGTGCACAGCTCACACATTTGTACAGCACTGACTTTTTTCCTTGATTACCAGTTTCTCAGTTTTTTTACTTGAGCAATGATATAGTGTAGAATGGGTTTGCATTTAACAATTTCACATCAAAGAGGTCATATAGCTGTATATTTAGTCAACACAGAACTAATCAACACTTGTTTTCAGTCTTTTCAATGCCACAACTTTTGCATTCATTCTTTTCATTGCCATAACATTTGTGTTTCGTTTAATCAGTGCTATTACAGTTGCATTTAATCTTCTGAATGCCATAACATTTGGATTCAGTTCTCTCACTATTCTCACTGATGTAGAAACTGTTGACATTATGTCATGTTCAAAGTGAAAGTAATTTGTTAAATAAATCTTATTGTAGGCTATTTTCAAGTGACTTTATTAGTACATCTTAATTAAAGCTGTTTTCAAATACAATTTATTGTGCATATGGGATTTTTTTTTAATTATTATTTTTATATTTAAGGTGCATAAGGGGGAAGATATGCAAATTCACTTTCATGTTTCATTTGTACAGTACTGATGGTGTTGATATTGCAGCCTCATCAACATAAACTGCAGTTATTTTTGTCGGTCATTAACTCTTTATTTATAAAGATTTCACTTGTCTCCCTTTGTTTTAATCACATTTGTAATTAACTACTGCATCAGTGTCCAAATACTGGAAAAATGTTTGGCATCAATTCTTAATATTCTCTTGCATTTAGAAAGAGGAAGAAGACCTCAGCCTAATCCTTCCATCTTCAGACCTTGAACCAGGCATCCTGCCCACAGAGATCAGGAAACTTGTGGAGAGTCGACGATTGGTGAAGCAGTTGATGAAAGAACCCAACTTAACACCAGAACAAACAATGCAGGTGATTATTAGTCTGACCACTTCATACTTTTTATAAACTTCACGCAGCCATCCTGTTTATTGTTATTGCTTTTTTTTAAATCAGTCAACCTGTTTATTGTTTGTTTTGTTTTGAAACCTACTTATTATAAAAATTTAAACTCTAAAAAAGCAATGGCGTTAGTTGTGAACTTTTAAATTTTAACATTATGAATTTAATAGATCAGGCCAGTTGAGTTTACAGTATAAAACTAAAAATAGTTTCTACTGTGTATTATATTTTCAAGAGATTTTAGGTCCTTTTGATTACTGTAGCATGTAATGGAGTTATCTACCTTTGGCTATGAAATAACAGTAGTATGGTACTGCAGTGAAGGGGCTGAGGGTACTATTTTTTTTTTTTTAAAAAGAAGCATGCATTCTTACAGTGTTATTGCCAATTACATGAAGATGTCTTGTTATGCTTCCCCCCCACCACCACGTGGGTGTCAAACAATCCTTGCTAGTAGTTATCAGTCTGAAGCTATTGACCTTGAACTATAAACTGAAATTTTAGCTGTGATGATTAAAGTTTATCCAAAGTAACAGGCACTATCATGTCGTAAGGTATCTCCGTAGATTACCTATTTGCATTGAACTGCAAACTAAAATTTTAGCTATGCATTCAGGATTAAATTATGTCCAAAGCCTTGTCAAATGTCAGTCTGTAGGTCACCTAGTTGCAGTGCTATATATTTTTTTTAACTGAAATATTGGGTATGTGATCAGGATTAAACTATGCCCAAAGTGGTAGGCATTGCATTGTGATGTCATGTTGAGCCAGTCATGCATTGAACATCAAGTATTATGTTTACAGTACTGAAATTTTAGGTGTGTAGTCAAAATTATTACATATTGCCTTGTCATAAATGACAGTCCAATTTGAGAAAGGTGCATGTTGTATTTACCAAACTTTTTAATAAGTTTTGATATATCAAAAAAGAGTATATGATTGTGATACATTTACATGCTTTACCATTTTTTTTTTATGCCAATCCAGAAAATATGGATTTAATTTGTATCTTCTTCATCTAATAATGGCCATGTGTTGTTAAACCTTGGTAAACGATTGGCATTTCTAACAGCATCTTCATAGGAAAGATTAGAAGAGTTGAATTCGTTAAAAAAAGAAAAAAGAGGAATTTTTATTTGTTATTTTCAAGTATCAAAACCTCTATAGGGAGTGAGTGCAAACATTGAACTGTTTAATGTTCTATTTCTTCTTTTAAGATAATGGATTTACTTTACTCTTGTTACATTTTTGTTGTTAAGTCACTAAAATGTAACTATCTACCAGATGGGAGTTTGTTGTTTCAGGTTAGGTTTTTGAAATGAAAGACTGGTATTAATTTTGTTTTAAACAAATATACAGAATTAAAATTTTAAAAATGTTTTCAGTATGACATTCGACAGAAGGCATTGAAATTGACGGCCAACAGTATGTACGGATGCCTTGGATTCACTTTTTCACGTTTTTACGCAAAACCTCTTGCTGCCCTTGTCACAGGAAAAGGTCGAGAGGTGTGTAGCAGAAAATGTATGCATAGTTTAGTTTAAGTTTTTTAAACTGTTTTTTTTTTTTTTACCTGTTGTTAAAATGCATTGTATTGTAATATACACAATGAATGTACAGTCTTACAACTTCCATTGAGCAACTCTCTTCTGATTAAACTTCTTTTCTCTCATTCAGCCAGCTTTATTTATCTTTCTTTTCTCATTCAGCCAGCTTTATTTTGTCTTTCAGTTTAAATTTCATTCAGCCAGCTTTATTTTGTCTTTCAGTTTTCATTTCATTCAGCCAGCTTTATTTTGTCTTTCAGTTTTTATTTCATTCAGCCAGCTTTATTTTGTCTTTCAGTTTTTATTTCATTCAGCCAGCTTTATTTTGTCTTATCAGTTTTCATTTCATTCAGCCAGCTTTATTCCATCTTTCAGCTTTTATCTCATTCAGCCAGCTTTTTTCATTCTTTCAGTTTTTATTTCATTCATCCAGCTTTAGTCTGTCTTTCAATTTTTCTCTCATTCAGCCAGCTTTAATAACGCTCTTGTAATCTAGATTCAAATATTGAAAAGTCTTTTGGTATTTTTATTTATTTTACTCTTATTTTATTAAATTATGAAACTTGTTGTATTTGCAGAAATATATACAGTATAGTTCTGTTCTTTGTGCTAAATGTATTTTATTCATTCTTCTGTTTTACCCTTTCAGATTTTGATGAAGACAAAAGAACTTGTTGAAGGAGTAAGTCTATTAAAGACACTAACGGTTATCCTAGACAGTAATGCAGAGGATATTGACAGTTTGCACATTGACAAGACACTATACATAGACTAACTTTAGCAATAATATTTTGGGTTTTATTCTAGTGTCTTGTTATTTTTTACCTTGTTACATATTTAATTTTTTCATTGACTGTTGCTTTTTACTTTGTGATATAAAATTGCTTGAAATGTAAATGATGAAAAATCCAGTTTTTAACATATTTCTTGTTATTATATTTGATAATTAAGTAGAATGTTGATATATGTTGAAATTATTTTATATTCTATGATTGATAGATGGGATTAAAATTATATCCATTGATAAATCAGTAGATGGGTTTGAGATTATATCCATTGATAAATCAGTAGATGGGTTTGAGATTATATCCATTGATAAATCAGTAGTTGGGTTTGAGATTATGTCCATTGATAAATCAGTAGAAGGGACTGAGAGGCAAAGGCTAGGGTGGAGGAGTGGAGCTTTATTTTTGTGTAGTGCACAGTGTCTAAGGATCTTCACCTTGGATTTATCAAGAAATGGGAAATAATCCTAGTAGGATGCAAATGACATATTTCAGAAAAAAAACACTTAATTATTTCAGTGTAAAAAGGAATTTTTAGCAGATAAAATATGCAGTTGATGTTACTGGCTGATTTATTTAATTCCTCAACATTTTAATTTATTCATGTTGCAATATTTTCTTGGGATCAAGTATTTATTTTTTATTTTTGGTTTCAGATGGGCTTGGAGGTGATATATGGTGACACAGACTCAATCATGGTAAACACTAACACTACTGACCTGGAACAAGTTTTCAAGCTTGGCAATAAGGTTTTCACTTCTTTTTTATTTCATTTGATTTTATGTTTTTGTTTTCAGTAAATATATAAAAATAAAGTAATAATGTTTTAAATTTAGATGTTTGATAAACTAAGCAATGATTTTATCATTATCATTTTAAAAGAAATCAGTAAAAAAGAATTAGAAAGAATTTTTTTTAAAACACGATGGCAATACAAATTATCTGCCATCAATGAAGATGAAAATAGCCCAATACACTTTAAAAGATAAAATATAAGAAACACATAATTGTTTAACCTAATCCAGTGTTACAAATCAACTTAACCTGGTCTTTTTACATTTGAGTCAACTGTCAGCAACCTTAGTGAATTGATAATGTGTTTAAAGTACATTATGATTCATTCATAAGCGTTCTTAGTGCTTGTGCAAGTTATGTGAACAGGTCATTGGTTTTCAGGTGAAGGCAGAAGTGAACAAGTTGTATCGCCTGCTTGAAATTGATATTGATGGTGTGTTCAAATCCATGCTCCTTCTCAAGAAGAAAAAGTATGCTGCATTGAGTGTTGTTCGCAGTCCTGATGGGACATATCATACATCACAGGAAATGAAGGGACTGGACATTGTCAGGAGAGATTGGTGCGATCTAGCTAAGGAGGCTGGAAAGTGAGTTGTTCACCACTACCACCCTACTTTCTCACCACCACCACCTCCAGCCTGATTTGTCAGCATACATTGTCTAATTATATAATCTTTTAACATAATTTTTAGTATATATAGATATATTGCTATGTTAATTTTTGAAACCTCTGTTCTGTTTTAAGCAAAAATCTGTTTATCATAATGTATTTTCAAAATGTGGGAATAGGTACATTATATTTAATCTTTTCCTTGCTTGATTCTGCTAATGTCCAGTGCATTGCATTCACTTATGATGATTTCCTTGTAGATTTTTTATATCTAAATCTTTGCAATTTTTCATTTCATTTTGATAGTGTTGGCTGAGGTAAAAGGAATACAAATTTAATTAACTATTTTGTGAAATTTTCTTGGTACCAGAATTTTTTTTTTAATTTAATGTCCCATGTAGCTTTGGAAAAGTATTCTGTATTTGTTTAGCTTTGTGGTGAGTCAAATCCTTTCTGGTCAGCCAAGAGAAACGGTTGTGGAAAATATCCACACCAGGCTAATAGAAGTTGGTGAGAAAGTACGCAATGGTGAAGTGCCTGTGGAATTTTTCTACATTACAAAGGTGAGTAACTGAGTATAGCATTGATAAAATCCTCTTGACCTCTGTTCAGTAATAATTTTAATTTCTTTACTGTTATGTTCAGTCTTGATTTTTCCTTGTTTACACCTTTTATATAATTTTAAGCTTTGTCCTAAAGAAAAAGAAAATAGATTGCAATTAATAGGAATTATTTTATAGAATCAAGATCAAAGATTAAAACAACACGCTCATTATATTTTGTATTTACCCTGTTTTGCTATGCTAGCAACTAGCCAAAAACCCAGAAGATTATCCTGACAAGAAGAGTCAGTCACATGTTCAGGTAGCATTGCGAATGAATTCAAAAGGAGGGAAAAAGATGCGAGCAGGAGACACAGTGGCTTACGTCATTTGTATTGTGAGTATTGTTCCATTCTTTCTTCTGTAGCAGTTTTACATGTATTAGCTTTGTTCAGACATCAGCATCATTACTTTTTGTCTTCTATAACATACTGTTACTTGAATTCTTTTTGCTGAGCCATTAGCATCATCACATTTTGGCTTCTATAACATAGTGTTGCATGTGTTTGTTTTGCTGAGTTGTTAGCAGTGTCAGCTTTTGTCCTCTATAACATTGTGTTACATGTAATTAGTTTCACTCTGAGCTGTTAGCTTTTGTCTTCCATAACATAGTGTCAAGTGTATTTTTGCTCAAGCTTTAACATCATCACTTTTAGTCTTCTGCAACATAGTTACATGCATTGGTTTTGTTCAGGTTTGCAATCATTCTTTGTCTTTGTCTTCTGCACCGCAATGTTAAATGTATTAATTTTGTTAGACTTTTGAAGCATTATCAGTTTTGTCTTCTATAACATAGTGTTACATTAGTTTTGTTCAGACTTAAGCATCATCAGTTTTTGTCATCTGAACAGCATTATTAATTTTTTTGATAGCTCTAGTCCTCACTTTCATGATTAGTTTCATCTTCTGACTTTATTAGTTCTTGTTTATCTTTACAATTATTTCTTTTATTTTGATGGGTTTTCCATTTATTCACACTTTTTTTGTATTGGTCTTTATGTTAATTTTTCTTTTAAAAATAAGCTGATGTAGTAATTCAGAATAATATAATCAATTCTGGTTAAGTACAACTAAAGAGATTTTCCTTTGAATTTCCACTTAATTGGAAAAAATGTTTCTAATTTTAAGTTTTAGTTCATTTCACTGTATTTGAAATCACTTTTTAATAGAAAAAAGGAAATGTTCTGACACATTAATTTATCACCTTTTTCCTAAATTGAACTGTGCAATATTTGATGACTTTTCTCCAAAAATAGCCTATATGTGTGTGTCTGTGTTTGTGTGTTTCCAAAAGTTTTTTTTTTATGACTTCTGTTGGCTTTATGCTACTAGTAAAAGATATTGTTATGAAATTCGTTTGCTTTTGCTTGTAAGAAATGTTTAAAATCTAATATGATTTGTGCAAGTGTACACTGCTTAAAAAGTCAAATCTATCATGAGTTTTGCTCAGTGCATGTAACATTGATTAAAATTGTGTTTACCTTGAGTGTGTTGTAAAAAGAGAGTTTGAATCTGTCATAACTTTTTATTTTTGTCTTTTTCTTCAAAAGGATGGTTCAAACTTGTCTTCATCCCAAAGGGCTTATCATCCAGATGAGCTTGCAAAAAATAGCACACTGAAACTAGGTGAGTTTATTGGTATATTTGCTTTCTGCAAGTTTGTTTTTCTTTTTATTTCTCAATAATGAGAACACTTTTATTTTTTAAATAAAATTTTACAAATTTGATTTAATTTGTTTAATTTGGTACTTGGATATCACCAAAAGAAATAATTGTTGATATTTTTAACACCTGCTTATCTTGATATGCACTTGGGAATGTATTAGAATAACCCGTTCGCCGGCCCGCTCCCGGATTCGGTTAACGCATGCGCACACTTTTTTAAATCGATAGCCACTTAAAAAAAATAACAATCAAGTCAAGCAGACGATATGTTTGGGTTCAGCAGCCAATCTGCTCTAATTTTATCATTGGTTAACTATTTTTAGAAAGGTTTTTTCCATTACAAAGTTCGGAAATCCCCAGACACCTAACGTTTATCGAAGCTAAGCCGCCATTTTGAACCGAAGTTTGTACTACACATGGCTCGTTTCAAGGACCATTTTCAGTTGTTTGCTTGATCCTACCTAACGAACTTAATTGTGTAAATAAATTTAATATATTGTAGATGAAATTCGACAGGCCTACTGAATTTTTGGATGTGACCATTTGATAATAAAAAATAAAAACCGATCGCTCTCAAACCGAACCCTCGTGGACGTCGTTATGACGTCGTTATGATACTATTTTTATCGATGACCACTTTAAAAAAAATACCAATCAAGGTCAAGGAGAAAGATATGTTTGTGTTCAGCAGCCAATCTGCTCTAATTTTATCATTGGCTAACTAATTTTAGAAAGGTATTTTCCATTACAAAGTTCAGAAATCCCGAGTCACCCCTCGCTTGTAAAGAAGCTGAGCCGCCATTTTGAACCGGTTTGGAATTATACATTGCACGTTTCAAACACGATTTTTAGTTGATTGCCTGATCCTACCTAAAGAACTTTATTGTGTAAATTAATTTAATATATTGTAGATGAAATTCGACAGGCCTACTGAATTTTTGGATGTGACCATTTGATAATAAAAAAAAAAAACCGATCAGTCTCAAACCGAACCCTCGTGGTTTTCATATGACTCTTTCGTTTTGTTCAAAATCAACCAATTTCCCCAGGAATAATATTAATTTACACAAGATAAATTATTATTTATACCATATATTCAAATGGCAATCAACAAAAATCGTTTTCTTTCGGATTTTATTCAAGGAAACATCTAACAAATTGACGAAGGTCAACACAAGAAAAAGGTAAGAAAACTTTTTATTTATTTATTTATTTTTGAATTTAAAATAATAATAAGCAAACGTTAAAAAATTAAATAAATATTTTTAAAATGTCCCCCATAATATTTATTTTGAAAATCATTTTAGAATTGTACGAATTATGCTTGCTTTTAATTATTTAGTAGACTAGTAAAAAAAAAAAACGGTGAAAATGTTCCCAAGTTCAACAAAAAGATAAGAAATCTTTGTATTATTTCTTTGTTTTTGAATTCGAAAAAAATTTAAAAAATACTTTTAAGATTCCTTAGTATGTCTATAATAGGTAGTAATTTAAATTTTTAAAATCCATTGATAATTACAGTCGCTTTAAATTTTTTAGCACACTGACCCATTCAGTTATCGGTAAGCGTCAAAACATGGCTGCCGGCGAACGGGATAAAAACAAAATCATTATGAGATAATCATTTGCACATTAAGAAGAAATAATTAGTCACTTTCTTGCTATAATTGATCAGTAACTTTCTCAGAATCACTCTCTATGACGACTTATAATTTAAAACGATTTGTTATTTTATACTGTGTACTATGTGGTTGTTGACTGACTAGTCTGTTCTGATTGTTGACTGCTTAGTCTGTTTTGTCTTAACTGTGATTTTTGAATGTTCTGTTAATTTTTTTTGTGTGTGCTTCTTGTGATGTGGTCAGTAATGGATTAGTCTTACTTTGAGATGTACTCCAAACAAATCTTCTAAATCATTAATAATAATTTTAAAATATATAGACAAATAGAACTTTTTCTGCTGGTTTCAATGGTAATAAAATTAATTTTATAACTCAGAACCAAAGTTTTTTTTTTTTTTTCAATATTTAATTTTTTTTTCAAAATAAATTTTATGCTTAAAAATGAAATTGCACAAATAACTGACTTTGAAGGTCCACACTTTGAAGAAATGATGAACAATATAGTTCAGACTCTTTACCTAAGTAGTATCCAACATACAAATATGGCTGAATTTTTTTTACGAGGCTTTGCAATGTTATTTTCAAATATACTGTCAGTCAGAATTAACAGTTTATTCATTTTTGGCTTGGAAAAAGTTCTAATGCAGTTAACACAAAATTGATGAAACTGCTATAAATGTTAAACTGTAATAACTCTGCATGTAATTCAGCTACAGAGATGATTTTGTACCATTGGATTCACTTGGGAAAGATCTATATTAAGAATGCACTCACCAAAATAAAGAAATCTTCATATTTTGTACGTGTACATTTTTTTTTGTCTCCAATAAACTATACAGACGTATAGATGAAATATTTTTCCTATTTTCTTTTAAGGCTGACATCTTGACATCTTATCTGAATCACCATGAACCTAATTTAAGAAAATTTAGATTTAACGTTATTGCACTTTATCTTAAAATTACATTGCATTAGTTAGCACCTTGTTCTCTTCCCATCATGACAACAGTTATTATTTTTAGATTAATGTACCACAAGCATACTGACGAACCAAGAAAGAGTGTAGGTGTTAAGCATTACTACTGGTCACAAGTAATGGCAGCTTGGTTGAAAGTTGCTGGGTTGGTAACTTCTGAATAACTTCTTATTACTTTTTCACAATTATTTATTAAAACAAAAAGCACATAAAGAAAGAAAGGAGAACAAACTTTCTGTTTCATGTGCTTTTATTACACAAAGCTTCAATATAGAGAGGGAACATGTTGAAAATGTAGGAAAATTGACTAAACAAGGTCACAATCAGCCAATCAGTGCATGTTTGGAGTACTTACTGTTATTGTGGTTGTTCCTGAAGTTGCTGTTGATCATTGATAGATTAGTCTGTGTTCTAAAACCATTGACTGCTTGGTGACTATTACTAGATCAAAAATTTTATGACAGATGTCCAGTACTATCTTGCACACCAGCTTCACCCAGTGGTCTCACGTCTTTGTGATCCCATTGAAGGAACAGATGCTGCCCACATAGCTGAATGCTTGGGTAAGTGCTCTATGGTGCTATCTTCAATTTTTTCTGTTCTGCAAGTAGTCTTTCAATTCATTCCATGCTAGGATTGTACAAAAAGTTAAGAATGTATCTTTGCAGAATATGTTTGTGTGTATGCGTTCTAGATATAATTGCAATGTCTTTTAACCACTTCATTGCCAGGGTTATAAAGAATGTATCTTTGCATGGTAAACTTCTCAGTATGTTTTCTATATACAAATGCAATGTTTTTTAACCACTTCATTGTCAGGGTTATAAAGAAAGAATGGAGACCTTTTCTAATTTTACGGTTGCATAACTTGTCACTGCATGCTACATGACACACATTTATTTATGGGTAACAGACATGTTGCAGGTCAACCTCGCAGACAAGTGTGTCTTGTTTTGTTTTGGTTTTTTTTTTGACTGGGGGGTGGATTTCACATCTTGAGATTGTATAAATAAATATTGATAACAGACTACTTCTTGTTTTTATTTTTATTCTATGTTGCTTTTTTTTTAATCACATTAATTTTGTGCTTTTTAAATAAGGTTTCATAAACTGTCTACTAATTTTAATTTGGTATGTATTGTGTGTTCTGATAAATGCAGTTTGCAAGTGCTACAAGTCGTGCATTTGCAGCTTGTTGAATTAATGATAAGATTCTAGAGTGTATTTGTCTTCATATCATAATTTGTTGAATTTGTGACGATAATATTCTCTGGTGTATTTGTCTTCATACCATAACTTGTTGAATTTGTGATGTAATATTCTGTAGTGTATTTGTCTTTATACCATAATTTATTGAATTTGTGATGTAATATTCTGTAGTGTATTTGTGTTCATATCATAGTTTGTGATGGTAGTATTCTTTAGTGTATTTGTCTTTGTATCATAATGTATTGAATTTGTGATGTTGATGTTCTATATTGTATTGGTCTTTGTACCATAACTTGTTGAACTTTAAACTGAACCTTTTGTAATTGTTTTCCTTTATGCAGGATTGGATCCCTCAGGTTATCGGCATAGCCAGTCTCGCTTTGGCAACACAGATGAAGAAGATGCCCTTCTTGCTGCTCAGATGACAGAGGAAGAAAAATATCGAGACTGTGAACGCTTCAAATTTATCTGTCCTTCAGAAAATTGTCAAAAGGAAAATATCATTGATGGTGTCTTCACTATGTCTGTAACTGAGGGAGACAGCAAAGTTAGTATTTCAAAGCGATTTCATTTGAGTTTGACAGCAGGATTCTTGATTCTGTTTATGGAATACAGTAAAGTATTTATACAATATTTTTTACTTTTCTTTTTTTTTAAAAAGTATACAATGGAATCTGCTTAATCGAACCACACTGAGACCAGAGCATTTTAGCCCAAATAAGCGGCTGCCCCGATTATGCAAAATAACTGAAAAGTACTTATATATATATTAAAAAGATATAAAACAGTTCATGATGTTGGAGGAATTTATCGAGAGTCTCCTGCTGTATTCTTTTGAACCACTGTAACTGAAGAAAATCAATGCAGATATAGAGCTGCCTTTCTGCATGATGTAAAGTCCTAATTCAACAATAATGTTTCCAGCATTGTGGTTAATCACTCGTTGAGGCTCTGGCATGTTATCCTCATCACTTCCCTAGTCATCTGATGACTTTTGGTGTTTTGCTCCAATTTGTTCAATAATTTCATCCTCACAATTTTCATTGTACATTGAAGATTATTGTTGATGCATGCAAACTCTTCATAGTTTGTGTATATTGCACTTCTAAAATGACATCATTTTCAATCTGTCATATCCAAGCTTAAAACCACAGTGGGAAAAGCAGTCTGAATAGTCTGGATGCTTATTTCTTGCCAACTATCGGCATCAAATTATTGCTTGTAAAAGGTTAATCCTTGCAGATTTCCTTGGCAGTTGAAGATGATGTCAGTAGATTTTCTTCAGTTGCTTCAAGAATGTAGTTTATCAACTTTCCATGATACAAAGTCTTCAAATTTTTTATGATTCCCATGTCCATTGGCTGCACCAAGGATATAGTTTTGGGAGGCAGAAATTCCAGATGGATGTTTTAAACAATCTAAATGAGGTTGGGCTGCACGTTTGTCAAGAAGCAGCAGAATTTTTCTTGACTTTGGTTGTAGTTCCATGTTCCAAATCATTAGCCATTACTTTAAAAAAATTCAGAAGTCATCCACACATTTCTGTTAGCGTGGGTAAACTGCCTATTCTGAGCCCCTTTAAGCATCATGGCTTAGCACTTTTCTCAGTAATCAACAGTTTCCATTTATCAGTTCCAGTCAAGTTTGAACAGAATAAAACAATTACATGATCCATTGCTTTCTTTGATCCTAACAAAGGGAACTATCCGGTGTTGCACATTAAAACAGACTTGATTCATCGGCACATTGTAGATGCCATCTGCACAAAATTTCTGAAGCAAGTCGCAGTTTTGTGGATGTCCTTTGTTCAACACTTAACAGCATCACCACTGTCCTCGCTTTCTTGAATTTATTGTCGTGCCTAGATTTCCATTGCGAGAAGCAACCATCTATAGTTTTGAAATCATTATGACCATCTTTTTAGCTAACTCTTCTATCCTATTTTTCAGCATTGGACGAGTGACATATGCTTCATCCTGTTACAATAGAGAGCCATTCATTGAGGGCCTTTCTAACTTCTGGATCCTTGCCTTCACGTTTCCGTTTTTGGGATGATCGCTATTGCCCATTCCTCTCTCGGTTTGTCTCATTGCTGAGTTTCAGTAACTGCAGTGAAATAAGATACATGCATTTGAAACTGGCTCATTTAAATTTGCCTTATAAGTTCATTAACTGCAGTAAAATAAGATACATACATTTTAAACTGACTTGTTTAAGTTTGCCCTGAGTTTTAGTAACTGCAGTGAATTGTGGTACATACACATGCTTGTGTGGTAACTGTCACTAATGTTACACGCTTATTACCTATTTATTTATGCATTTTTTCCATAAGACCGTAATTGTATAGTCATAAATATGGTATTGCCACCATTGCTCAAGTCTTTACTCTTCTTGAAAACAATTGCCAGTTCATTTGCAACAACAACAACAAAAAAAGCGGGTGGATGGGTGGTTTGGAGGATTAAATTACTAAAATCATTGTTTGTTGGGGAAGGGGCTGGATGTCATTACCAATTAACAGAAATAAATATTGGCACTAAGAGAGACACTTTAAAACTACAGATAAAAATATGGATATAGGTAGTTCACTGAATATCTGCCACTGGCACCCTGATATTTTGTTTTTAGTCTGAGATATGAATTGTTTCATTTCAGTTCAGGAAACCTGTTAAAACTTGTGTAATGTATGGCTTGTTCAAATCATAAATAAATATTTTTTGTATAAGACTTTAGTCACATGAAGCAGATAGTTGAAATTAATTATTTTTTAATTAAATTAGTTAATAATAGATTGATTATAAGTGCTTTCAAATGAAAAGGTGAAAATACCAGTGTTGCTAGATTGCACCTAAAATGTATCTCACATTATTGGCTATAATAGTATAAATCAATCAATCATCATTCTTCTGATACCAATTGCAGGAGGAAAAAAACAGTAACTTTATCATTGTTTACCTCTCCTATTATTTCTTTTTTATTATAGAATACCTTGATACAAACATTAATGCTTGGAAAGTGCCAAAATCCCAACTGCAAAGTCTTTCCATACGAAAATATTGATTACCTCCAGAATCACCTGGTGCAATGTATCAGAGCACACATCTCAAAATATTATGCTGTAAGTACTGTTGTTAAAATATTGATTTTTTTGTTTGTTTGTTCACTGTTTTATTACAAGCATACTCTGAGTGTTCATGCCCAACAGTTACTTGAGTTGAATCATTTGTAACCTGGTACACAGGTGTGATGCTACCTCTTCACTCAGTGCATCTGTATGATAATATCTCTTTACTCAGTGCTCTTGTGTGATACTATCTCTGTACTCAGTGCATCTGTAAGATACTATCTCTATACTCAGTGCACCTGTGTGATAATATCTCTATACCAGACCTGCCTACTCCTCATCTCAGGAAACCAAAAGATCAATGATCCAAAACCAGCAGATTTTTAATGAAAACCAGAAGATTTTATGCGGAGTCTGGCATGTTAATAGAAATACCAATAATATAAAATGAATTCAATATAACAACAAATAACGTTAATATTTTTGTAAATGAACTAACCAATATTGTAATGTCTATTGACATCATTCAGTCCACCATGTGCAATTTTAAAGTCTTGTCTGCAAGCTGTGCAGAAAACAAAGGTTTCTCCTTTTCTGCTAGGGCACAGATAATTACACTTTCTGTGATAGTCTGATTTGTATTTTTGTTCATAGCACATTTTTTTACTTGTGGCTTATTCTCATCAACTTTTTTTTTTCTGAAAGCCTCTGGCTAAATCGTTTTCAAACTGAACGATTTCACACTCTGTGTCCGCCATCTTTTCTTAATATTCTACAAAGACAGCTGATTTATAGAGTTAGAGTAGACGTTTCGTTGGCGCTAAGTTTAAAAAATATAGTTCCGAACGCCGAGTTAATTTCAACAGATATGATTACTATTGGTCAATCTGAGAAGCAAACTACCGATGGCAGTTTGTTTGGAGCCCAATAGTATTTTACATAATGACTTACATGTATATCATTGGCCGACGTGGATGGCAGCTCAAGGAAACCTAGAGCGGGCAACTGTAAATGAGACAAGCAGGTTTTTCATAACTGATTGGGGGTGGAGGGGTGGGGGTGGGGTAATTGAAAATTAAAATGGAAGATTTCTTTTGGGAGCGGGAGATTCTTCTGCTAAAAGTAGAAAGTAGGCAGGTCTGCTGTATTCATTGTTGATTGTGTTTTGCTGTTGTACTCCGTTCACCTGTGTAATGTTGTTGTACTCAGTTCACCTGTATAATGCTGTTGTACTCAGTTCACCTGTGTTTTGCTGTTGTACTCAGTTCACCTGTGTAATGCTGTTGTACTCAGTTCACCTGTGTAATGCTGTTTTACTCAGTTCACCTGTGTATTGTTGTTGTATTCAGTTCACCTGCATAATGTTGACAATGTAAATAATGCATCTGAATTTTTCAAATGTCTAATATTTAAATCCTTTCGCATCCAAAATCAAAATATTTGAGCTTATAATATCCCTTCAGTTATTTCAGTTCTGGCAGTTTATTTAGGTTTTTAAGTTGATATATATTGTTATATAGGTCCTGAAATTCTATAGGAAATATTTTTTTTTGTGTATGTATTGAGGAACTGAAGGGGTTAAGTCAGTAATTAACATGAAATCCAAAATAAAACCAAGTTTGTTTTGGAAATTTTAGTGAGCATAAGCTTGTTTTTTTAGTTACATTGCTATTTATACTTAAATATGAAAAAATATATATCTATGTTCTTATGAATTTGCTGTTTATTTTAAGCTGTGCTTAAACCCTTGCTTTTTATAAATTTATTGCACATTAAACCTGTCTGAGCAGATATCCTGAGTTTTAAAAAAAAATCGGTCTTGTAAGACAAAGCAAGCATTGCCTGTGCCATATTGACATATATAATCAAGGGAAGACGACTCAGGCGTGTTCACTTGTGCTTTGCTTATTTTGAACAGAAAATATTGATATTGGGGGTAGGGAGTGGGTTTTAATATCTGGAAAAGCAAAGGGTTACTTAGATTTTTGTTATTCTAATAATAAAAATCTTGACATGTAAGCTGCTTATGTTTCCTGTGTTATTAATGTTGTGTGCTAGTTTCCCGTGGTATCTGTTTTTCTTATAAGCATCTGTTGCCTCTTTTCTCTTCTTTCCTTCCACTCTCCTTTCTCCTCCCTATTCTTCCTTCCAACCCAAACCTGCCATTCTTCACTCTCCCTCCCTCACTCTTTACCCCTCATATCTTCACCTCTACTCTCATTTCTTTCATTCATGTTTATAACAAAGGTTCAGTGTACTGGAGGAAAGAGAAGCATGAGAAAGAGGAGTGGAAAAGCTTGCTGCCTTACTGGCTGTGAGAGTTGCAATAAAAACTACTTCGCTATTTTTGCATTGTTGTTATGTGGGGTTTGGAGGGGATTTTTTTTTTTTTAGTTTTATATATTTATATATTGGCTTATTTATGTTGCACTTGTGTTTGGTAATGTGCCAGGGATGGTTGAAATGTGAAGACTCTGCCTGTGGTTCACGTACACGCAGATTGCCCCTCATTTTTCAGCGAGGCCATCCTGTATGTACTGCATGTCACCATGGCTTTCTTCATCAGGAGGTTAATTTTAAGTTTGTAATAATTTAGTGTGTTTATTGTGACATCAAACAGTGACAGTAAGTTAGGGGATTACTTGTTATTTTGTAATAGTTGACTCTAATGCATTTATGTTTCTTCCTGACATCAAACAGTGACAGTAAGTTAGGGGATTACTTGTTATTTTGTAATAGTTGACTTTAATGCATTTATGTTTCTTCCTGACATAAACAGTGACAGTAAGTTAGGGGATTAATTGTTATTTTGTAAAAGTTTACTTTGATGTATTTAAGTTTCTTCCTGTTCTCACTGACAGTAAATTATGAGATTACTTGTTATTTTTCTACTTAACTTACAGGCATTATAGCTTTTCTGAGAACATGCACACAATATGTTTAAAATCAGTGAGTTGTTTATTTCCCATGCACTCTTCTGTCTCATGCTATATGTCATTGTGTTCAGCATCAAATGGAGAAACTTCAGATGTAAAATATAATAATTTTGAGTATTGTTCCAAATTTATATGATTTAAAAGCATGAGTACTATATATCAAGCTAATAAATAAAAAAATTGTCATATACAGCAATCACAAAAAAAGAAGAAACTACATATTTTGGAATAAAGCAAACAAATCTCTTTTATATGTTAAATGTGATCATTTGTGTGTGCTTAATGTACATTTTCATAATAATGAAAAGCAATAATGTATGTATCGTGAAGAGTGAGATATTGCAACACTTTATCAGCAAAGAATGCATAATATCATACACTAAAGCAAAGCATTCAGCTATGCCCAACAAAGTTACTGATATATATCTTTCATTCATCTAAAAATGTTTTTAAAATATATATTATTAATATAATTTAAAAAATAATAAATATTGCACCACATGAAAATAAATTTCATTCAAAATGGAAAATCTACTGTTGAGTTAAAACAAGAAATCTTTTTAAAATTATCAATGGTAGTCATGAAAATAGGTTTAACATGTTTATTATATTTATTTATTTATATATATATATATATATATATATATATATATATATATATATATATTATAATTATAAGAATTTTATCAGTCATATTAACAAGTTAGTATTATGGAATACACTTAATGAAATATTTAACTACTAGGTCTGTATGACACTAGAAAATTTATTATATAAAAAGTGCAATTGCCAGGCCAGGATTCTTGCAACTTATAAATAGTTAACCTAAATGAGTAGCACCAGCAGAAATATGTCTATACAATACATTGACAATAAATTAGCATTCTCTATCTATCTATCTACCCCTTAGTCTTGTCGACCGTTGGGGCACTACTGATGTCTCAGCTTCCTCCATTCCATTTTGTTCTCTTAACTGTATCGCTCAGCTTCGGTCCTGTCCACTCATATGTTATCCTCCCATCTTTTCCTCTGTCTTCCTCTCCTTCGCCTTCCTTGCACAGAATCTTGCATGATTGTCTTGGCAAGCCCTGTTGATCATGTAACATGCCCATATCATTTCATTTTGTGTTTTTTCACAAATGGCCAATAGTTCTTCATAGGGCCCAATGGCTTGTCTAATTCTGTTTCTCACTTCATCATTCGTGACATGATCTCTATACGAAATGCCAAGCAACCTTCGAAAGCATTTCATTTCTGTACTTGTATCTTCCTTTTGAGATTTGCTGTGAGGGTCCATGACTCGTGCATATAAGAACACAGATACAACCAAGGAATGCATTAGTCTGATCTTTGAGCTGACTGAGGTGTTTCTGTCTTTCCAAACTGTCTTTAGCCTTGCCATTGCTTTTATTATCAGCGCAATCCTGGACAATATTTGATCCCTCGTCTGTCACAATGGCTCCTAAGTACTTGAATTTATTAACTGTTTCCAGTTTCTGATCACCAATCATGATGTCAGTGCTAATGCCACTGGTGTTGTTGGTCATCAATTATTCATTGTGTGGTGAAGTAAATTTGCTTATCCTATTTCTAGACTTAATTGTTATATAAATTGTTAAATTGTGCCTTAGCACTCTTTATGATGGTATTTTTGTAAGTGTCAGAGTTGGGGTAAACAACTCTAGTTGAGAAAATGCTAGAAAATTGCTGATGCAATCCAAACCAGTTTCAACTGGAGTAGGTTTTCTAAGAGTCTCACACTTGTTCATAACAAAATCATCCAATGGGGATGGACCAGAAGTTTCTTTGTTGAAGAAGTACTCTGTTCTAATCACTTTGAATTTGAACATAACTCGTATCCAGTCATAAAGGTGATTGTTAGCTTCTGGTAAGTTAAATGACTGATAAAGAAAGAATGGACTTAGAATATTTCGTACATGTTTGCTATTGATCTATGATTTGAATTGGAGAATGCTTATGTAATTTAACTATTATTTCTGTGTTCGTTAATTTGACTACATTGTACTCTTGAATTTTGATCGATGCTATATTTCTTATGCTGTGAGTGATTCGGGTTAACGAATACCATTACAGGATTTGTAATTTGAGAATATGTGTAAGGGGAAAAAGGAGTTTAGAGATGAAATATGCCTGTCCTTAATTTGACTTTTGCAAAGAGGCAAACCTATTTGTTTTACTTTTGTCATGTCATGCTGTGGTGGCTACTGTACTAGATTACGTTGGTGTGTGAATCTGGCATTGTTGTCAACTTATCAGTAAAACGTGTTGATTTCTGTGAATTCCATTCTGGCACCAATACAGCAGAAATTGTGGCTTGAGTTCGGTCTCATGAATTCATGAAGATTATTTTGAATGTTACTCGTGGTGTGTTGAGTAAACGCACTTGGAAAATCAAGAACATTCCTCCTGATGTTCTTGATAGTGCTGCTGAGATTCAGGATGATTTGATACAGCATGCTTGGGGAGTGCATCAGAGATTTTGGAACAGTGTGTAATGTGCCTCTTGGAGGGACACATGGGACCTTGCCTAAATGTGAAAAGCAGTGACTTGTCGCAAACTGCATCATTGTAAAACACGTGCCAGCAGCAGCAGCCTTCTTTGAACAGGTTATGTCCTTTGACTTTAATTATTTCTCTGAAACTCTACTCTCATTTCCATGAACTTGATTATGTATTTATGATTAATTGACTAGTCTATGCTAGGATAAACTGAATGATTGTCCAGCATTAATTGAACATTGTTGTGAAGTGATGTAAATGTCAACGCTCTTTTGATTATATTCATATGTTGTATATTTGATTATTGGCCTTCTTACACATATTGATAACCTTATATTGGAGAAGAAGGGGGTGGGGGGCTCACTAAATATAGATTAATTTATCTTCTCCTTTAGTAAGAAGTTTTCAACCTAATGAAGTGTGACGGTAAATGTTTGTCTTTAATGATTGTGGAAGAGAGAAAACGTTTACAGCATCCGCATATCCGCAAAGTGAGAAAGATGAGTGGTGTCTTCTGGAGAATTATTAATAACATAAGATTCTCATCACTTGTAATTAGTTATGGATGATTAATTAATAATAATAATCATAACCAATAACTAGTGTGACATAGGCATCACACATTGCTTGTAATATTTAGTATATGACATAACCGCAGAATCTAGGTAATATGCTTAATATAATAAGCATTGATTTAAAGCCACAAAGCTATGACCACATTTCATTCATTGGCTCTTGTTGCATCAGCCATTCATATCATCCCCTCTTTGACAGAAATAATTTGTTTACTTTAATTTTTTTTATATCATCATAAATATTTCATGCACCAACAAAAATTGTTTATATATATATATCAACTCAGAAATGCATTTTGGGACAAATATTTTCACAAGACACTTGATAAGTGCATCCTCTGCTAATTTAATTTGTTTCTATCTGGTTTTTTTTTTCCTTTATTCAGTATTCTGAATCAGACCTATACACCCAGTTGTTATTCTATCAGCATATATTTGACTTGGATAAAGTGAAGATGACTACTCACGGTAATGTATCTCTTTATGTTGTGTCTTCATATGTCCTTTGCAGGTTCCCATATGACCCAGATAAATATTTAAAAAGAAATAGTCTTTGCAGTTTGCATGAGAAAAGACGTTTTTCTTTCGTTTTTATCCTGTCTGATGTATAATTTTAATTTTTTTCTTTCTGTTTGTTTTGTGATATGAAAGACATTGAATTACAGTATTGTATATAAATTATATAATTACATATATACATAATGCCATCAGTAGAAGTAGCTTGTTACTATGCAGAGGTTGAAATTTAAAAACAGTATCAGCATTCTGGTAAAGTATTTCACGTTAAAATCGAAAATCACTGCATTATGCTCAATGTATAAGATTTATATCATCTATATATACAGTAAAAGCATCATAAACATCAATTTCATTTTTACCTCATTTAGCTTGTTTTTAAAGCATCACTTTACCCAATATTCTTATTTCACTTATGTATCTTACAGTCACTGGGGAAAAAGTCAGTAAAAGTTTGCTATTTCTGTTCTTGTTTGTGTTTATTTTACTGTCATTTTCAACATTTTATTACTGCTCATTCTCTCAGTAATCTTGCCGACTTGGCTGTTGTTAATGATTTATTTTTAATGTTATTTTCAGATAAAGTAGTAAGCGAAGCCTATCAACAGTTGAAAAATACTGTAAAGAAGTGGCTGCAGTACAATGCTTTTTCTCAAGTCAACCTTGACCAACTATTCAAGGGGCTTTTTGTCCTCAAGCAGGAAAAATGAACAAGAAGCAAAACTAAGTTATTATATATCAAAACTTCCAATTGTAGTTCAGCAAATAATTGTGCTGTGTGGTGTGTATTTTGAGGGCAAGGCGGATATTGGTTGCTATGGAATGTTTGTGTAAGAAGCAGTAGCATCCAGGAAAAAATTACTCTTCATCTTGAAGTCTTTTTGTTAATACATTGATGCATTACATTCTATAAAAAAAAAAAACATAATTTTTTAATTGGTAAATGATTTTATGACAATAGCCTAAAACATCAGTGGGTCTCATGAGATAGGCCTCTGGCTCACTTTAGGAAACATTTTTGCCTTCCTTATGAAGATCACAGAAGACAAAGATATTTAACAATTGCAAAGGAAGGGAAGGAATGGATAACTGTTTTTATCTACCTTTTTTGTTGTTTTTTGTGGGGGAGGAGTTAGCTGCTGTCCTGTTTCAGGCAATTGCATAAAAGTTTATGATCATTGTTCAAACTGGACTAAAATGGATGGACTGAAAAATTGAATAAATTATGCACATTAATCAGTCTGAAATTGGCTGCAGGCTGAAATGAACTGTCAAAGAAGTAGAATGCAATGGTAGAAGTGATACCAGTTGCCTGATAAGGGAAACACATGCTTCACACTGACTCATTTGAAGGACAAAGAAAATTTATATATACTTGTCTGGGCATGTTTAGTTTTCATGCTGTCAAGGGAACAGCAGCATATACCAGGTTAATTATGTCTTCACTTTAGAAAGCTTGTATAGTAATATTAGCAATAATCTTGTAAATCTCTAAAATAGATGATGGTTTCAAATTTCCTCCACATTTACATATACAAATTATTTTTGTATATAATGAGTAATATGTTCATATTTGTGTATATAGTAATAAATATATTACGTAATCTAATTAAAAAATTATATATATATTTTTGTGTGTGTCACATCTTTGTGAAGAAAGTCTTGACACTAAAGAGGGAATGTGTGAACTTTACTTTGTACTTGCAGTAACTATGTTGTCATGGTGTGTTTATACTTGTTTAGTTAAATTATTTGAAAATTTCACAAAGTTTAGTGAATCTGTACAATTAGTAATAGCAATATTTTTCCTTTTGCTGGAGTGCAATTGATTATTATTTGCTGGGCAGAAAGGTGGTTTGTTAACATGTTTAGCTGATTCCTGATGATTTTAATACATAATTAGTCTTGGATAAAATGTATAATCTATTGTTAAGTTTTCATTATCTTTTCCAACAGTCTAAATACAGTAGCTCTTGCAATTTTATAAGTGATGTGTGCACTACACTATATAAAAATAAATCTTGGAGTGGATATATTTTTTAAGTAAGCTGACACTTTTTTTTCATTCATTACTTTTTTTTAGATATGCCCTTAATTAAATTTTCTAAATTTTATATCATACTTATATCATACAAGTAGTTTATATTAAGGAATTAACAAATAAAACTGTTTATATCAAAACTAATTTCTAAAGGGAGTTTATTTTAAATCATAGGTGGTTTTACAGAAAATTGATTGATTTACTTTACATACAAGATATCTATAGAGTTACTAAAATGATTGGTTCTCTTTACATACAAAGTACCTGTAGAGTTACTAATATAATTGGTTCACTTGGCACACAAGGTATCTGTAGAGTTATTAACATGACTGGTTCACTTGGCACACAAAGTACCTGCAGAGTTACTAAAATGATTAGTTCACTCTACATGCAAAGTACTCATAGAGCTACTAAAATGATTGTTTCCCTTTATACACAAGGCGACTAGAAAGTTATTCAAAATTGCAGTTGCTTCATTGTTTATGGGAAAACAAATATTCAAAAAATCTTTATTGTCATGTATCAGAAATATTGCCTTGACTGTTTAATAAATATTTTTAACCTTAAAAATCACCTATTTCCATTTCTGAGTATATGGTAAATGTTAAGAGAAAATATGTGCAAATCATTCCATCAAAATTAGTATCATAAAAGTCAGTTTCACAGTTAACAAAGATTTTGCACACAAAATGGAAATACTACTATGTGCTGACTTGAAGAAAATAATTTTATAAAGTTAAGATGACAGCAAATTAAAATAACAGAAATTCCCCATGCAATGATTGTTTATTTAAAGAATGGTAGTGAATTTTAAGCATGCATACAGTGGCATTACATTCGTACAGTTCTCACTTTGATGTCATTTTACAAGTTTTCAAACAAATCTATCATGGGAATGTTACTTTGCAAAAATGTCATTAAAAGAGATTTCCTCACAAAAAACAAAAAACAAAAATTGACCTGATGACAAGTACAAGGGTAAGTATTCATTTTATTTCAAACAATCTACTGTTGATAACAAAAACTTATCTTGAGGGCATGGAGATGGCCATTTAGAAAAAGTGCCATAATTGCAGACAACCGCACAGTTGAGGAAAAAAGTACCATAGTCGTAAGGGTTCATTTCATGTTTACCTTTATCTAGATGCTGATTCTAATATTCCTGTGGTTGATGCTGTATTGTCCCTTGAGTTGTTGAAAACTAATTTATGTTTTACATCCACTTCCAATGTTAATGGATTTTCCAGATGTGTGCATGTGCACTGTGGGAAGGATTATTTTCTTGAAATGGTAGAAAAATATGTTGAAGGATAGAACAGGAAAAATGCCTGCATTCCTACACATTTGAATATCACTACTTGTCTGTTGCATTTAGTATGAGCTGCTGTGGTGGTCAGTCTCCAAAAGCACAGCCCATCGCAGCAGCATGTACAATAGGCTAGTCAAAGAAACCATCTAAAATGCATTTCAAAACATTCTGCCAGCAAGACCTCTATACTTATTTCAGGATGTATTTTATTTGCTTTGTTGTGTAGAAGTATTAATCGTAGCATGGTACATTAAAATATTTTGTCTTTGGTATGGTTTCTTAATTAAACCTCCCAGTCAATGGACCAGATGGCTCCTCTGCTAAATGCAGAGTTAGTAAACAGAACAAACCTCCTGGGTACAGTAAGGGCATTTTCACTTTGAGAGTATATATATTTCAAACATGAATAAGTTTAGAAAGAAAATGCGGGGGAAAAAATAAATGAACATAGACACATTAGAAACCTTCAAAAAAATTTCCTTGAAATTTGTTAATTTATTCTCATCCTTAGAAATTGTTTCAGTTTCTAGACTATCTCCAACCCCCAACTGATTTCTATAGAAAAGAGTCAGGATAGTAATTATGTAAATGTATTTATAGCAGAAAATGTTGAATTTTTTCCCCATCTCATGCAAACAATTAGCTATACTTTAATCACCTAATACAATCTATTTCAAGATCAATAGAATTCTAGGGAGAAATGAATTTTAGATATTTACTAATAAAATAACCTCACATAGCGTTTAAATGTGTGTTAAGAAGAAATAAATGTGCTTGAACTACATCTTGAAGCCGTGTTGCTGTTCCCGAACATTAAAAAAAATGGTTAGTTTTCTCTTTCCTTGGGTCCCTTAGAATGCAGGTGAAAGGCAAAATATACAGAAACAGTGCATTATACATAAAAGCTAAACTAGCAGTAATATTAAATGATCTATAAATAAAAATAGCTTCCCTGGTATGTGCATGCACAAGATGCCAGGAACCTCGGGTCCCATTGTCTGCACTTAAAATTAGCCATTAAAATGTGTTAATAATTGGTACATTACATGATCACAACAGGTGGTTTTTTGATTTGATATATATTAACTAACGTTTGTTAATATTTTTCTTCACACTGTTGTATAACTTTAAAAAATAACACATTTTCATTTATTGCAGTTATTTTCCAGCAAGTGTTCGGCAAGCATGCACTACCTGTACTATAATGAAACATACCACAAAACCCGTTTCCAAATAAAAAGTACAACTTAATTATTAAACACCCTCAAATTAGTCTGAGTTTTTTTCTTAAATTTTAAAAAATGAAAGCAAACACACGCAGGTCTTCACAAGGCTTTTTCCTTAGGTACAGTTTTTCTTTAGATAAGACGTTGGCTTAGTTGTCCATAGTAATGCTTTGGGCAAAATTGTTTTAAAATAAATTTATCATTTCTTCTGTAACAGTTAAAAAGTTCAGTGTTTTGACGGAAAGTCAATTATCCAATTAGTTTCCCATCTTTGAAAATAATGAAGCCAATAGATTTAAGGCGAGTTACTATGAAGAAAAGACGATATTTTATGAATGAGACGGTTAGCTGTAAAAATGCACAGCCAGAAATGTATCGGTAACCACGACACTCCAACATTTCCCCTAAATTTCCTCTTGCTGTTCAGAAGCTAACAAATAAAACGATATTATATGAAAGAATGACAAAACTCATAAAATTATACAACTCAGTTCTATCCATTAGATAGAAATGGGGGGGGGGATAAGGAAAGTTATAGAAACCGTCTGACAGAGTATTCCCCCCTTATGTCTAAGACGCTATTTAGAAAACAGTAAACGAAACGCCCCTTTAAAATGGTGAGGTGATATAATACAAATTTAGATTTCTGCTAAACCCGAAATTACTGGCGATAGAATATCTTGTCGATTGTGCTCATTTCTTTTATCCATAAGTCTTATTCTTCACAAAAAGTGATAATACGTGACTGACACTAATGTCATTGTGGGTCACAGCGATATTCACGTGTTTATTTTTCATTTATGTTAAAATCAGTCTGTATCTATATTTCAAAATATGTTTTATTTAATATTTATATGATTACTTTGTTTGTAGTTTTTATAATACTACTATGATAGTGATAATTATCTTCTTTATTCAATATTTTTTTGTACTTAGAGATTGTGATCCAATTCTTCGTGGATGAAATATCAGTAAAAAGACTAGCTTTGATTTTTTGGTATTACTTTATTAAAAATACTAATACGTAATTCATTGATAACACAAAGAATGCACATATAATATTTTCTTTTAATAAATAACAATGCAATATTTTTTTTAGTGCATGTTTTAAAACTCTCTTAGCCAGTAGGCCTATAAAATAAATTCATTAAATCATTAAATAAAAAAACAGCAAGTGATTGATCAGTATTTCAGAAGCAGAAACTAGAAACATAGCTTGCTGAAAACGATTAGTAAAGACTGTTTGCATATTATAAATTTATCAGAACAAAATTAATTTGGATTACAGGTGGTCATTTAAAAAATTAGGATATATTTTTATTTTAATTATTACGCTCAAATGTAGGTAGGATACAGTTACAACTTTTTTAAATGAATCTATCTGCATGAATTGCTTTATTCTTTTTTTTTTTTAAGTGAGGCTACGATGGTCTTCCAGAGGGTTGGAAGAATTTGAGAAAGTAGCCCAAGTACTTTATTACAACAAATTATTTTTGTATAATGTAGGGATATTGTCTGTTAGTGTTACTGTGTGTGTATATGCTTTCTTTTTCTTTAAATTGTCATATTTTATCTAGGAAACTGCACTAAAGCTACTGCTACAAATACTAGTCATTTGTATTAATGGATGCCTTGCCTTGGACAATGGTCTTGCTCGCACACCCCCAATGGGCTGGTTGTCTTGGGAACGCTATCGCTGCAATACTGATTGCAAAAACAGGCCAGAAGAGTGCATTAGGTAAGACTAAAGAATTGTATGTCACAAAGTTTCAGTTTGGGCGGGGTGGTGGTGGGGGTAAGTGTTAGAAATTGGCATTGACTGAAAAATATTTTGATTTTTTTAAATAAATATATAATATATCAGTGCTGCCTTTTAGTTTTATAAAAATAATTTTTCTTTGTAGGAATTTAGAGTCAATTCCACCTTGGGGGATTATTTGTGTAAGTGAAGACTGTGGCAAAGGTTCATGGCACAGAATTTTAAAAAATATTTGTATATTTATTCTTCACTATGTACACCTAGGAATTAATTAAAATTATTATAGGTATCAAGATATTTTTATGAGGGCTGTAAATAAAAGAAGAGACGAAGCATCACATCAATTTTAACTATGTACTAGCCCTTGTTAACACAGAGAGAGAGCATGATCTTGTACATAAAAAGTGAGCACTAGTATATACACAATAAGAGATAGAAAGAATGTTATATTTATTTGTGCCTTGTGATTGAATATTTTTTATGGTTGAGAGTCCTAAGACTTAAGGAAATTGGAGATTTTCCTGTTAATGAAGATGTAAACTGTTTATAATATTTATTTTGGAAAGACATGTTGGGAAATGTTTTTGCAGTGAGACTGAATATAGCTAAGAATCCAAGAATTAAATTCAAGGATGTTTGGTATATTATGAGTGAAAACCATGACATTTCATTGGTACCATTTGCAGCTACTGCTGAAAGTTAGTGATGGATTTAATTCACAGTAAATTGATTATAGATGTAGATACATTATTTTGAGATTATAGTAATCATGAAATTATGATTATATGACTGAACTAAAGGCCAAGAACTGTAATAATATCATGTTTAGTAGTCTGAGGGAGAATTTGTTTGCCCTGAGTGTTTTGCATTAATCATTTAATGTCATGTTTAGAAATCTGAGGGAGAATGTGTTTGTCTTAAGTGTTTTGTAACAATAAATGTAAACAGTATGTATTTTATTTAAATGGGATTAATGTTTGTTTCTCTAACCCACTAACTGGAAGGGACTCTTATTAATTGACACCCAATCAAATTGGTAATCAGTAAATCACTGTTAGCATTAAACAGACATTAACCATCCCTCAACTCTCCCAAGTCTTTGATTTGGCAAAAATGTGTCTTGAATCATCATAAAATCTCAAATAATTTGCACACCTATGTATAATGCACACACTGACCTGTGAATTTTATCATAATGAAAAAAATCATTACATTCTACAACATGTAATGCACACACAGACTTGTGAATTTTATCATAATGGAAATTTTATAAAATCCTACATGTAACACACTGACTTGTGTATTTTATCATAATAGAAATTTTATAAAATCCTACATGTAATGCACACCATGACTTTGTCATTCATTTATGGTATTATATTTTTGACCATAGGCCTTTGTATTAGACTTTTGCCCATCAGCTGGGGCATTTAGTTTTTGTCCATCACCTGTAGTTTAATTGGTTTTGCCCATCAGCTATGGCATTAAGTTTTTGCCCATTGACTGGTATTAGGTTTTTGCCCATCAGCTGTAGTTTAATAGTTTTTGCCCGTCTACTGTGGCATTATGTTTTTGCCCATTGCCTGTGGCATTTGGTTTTTGCCCTTTGGCTGTTGTATTAAGCAAAATCATTGTCACTCATCATAGTAACACACATTTTAGAATTTAGTGCATACACTTCATATTACTAGTGTATATCAGATAAGAGCTATTACTAGTGTATATCAGTTAAGAGCTATTACTAGTGTATATCAGTTAAGAGCTATTACTAGTGTATATCAGTTAAGAGCTATTACTAGTGTATATCAGTTAAGAGCTATTACTAGTGTATATCAGATAAGAGCTGGCCAGGTATTTAGGGTGCTGAAGTATGTAACCATTTTTCTTTCTTTTTTTGTGCAGTACTTATGTATTCTAGCAAATTGTGGGGAAAAAAATCATAATACAGTTTTTCCAAAGAATTTCCAGAATCTCTGTCTTGAGCCAAACATGGCCAGCTCTCTCCTTGCCAAAATCAAGCTATAAAAGAAATTACTTCTGTATACATGTATTTCTATTTTTAAAAAATTAAATAAAATGTGTATGTAGTATAGAATTTTACAATAAGTTACTGTAAAGATGGGTAAATAATGAATACACCATATATGTTTGGATCACACACACACACACACACACACACACACACACATACACATATATATAAACCCATTCAGAATTTGCAGTTTCAACTTAAAAATTCTGTGTAACATGACTGAAGTTTGGCAACTTGGCTTTTATATATATATAATTCATACATTCTGAAATGGCAATTTTCACAGATTTTATATATTTCCATTTACTTGAACACTATCATCATTTATTTCTTTAAGTAATTATATAACTATTCTTTTCTGGACCATTTATATAATCTGTTTTAATAACTTCATTTTCTTAGTGTTTCTTTCTTTGCTGGAAGTCTGCTAGTATAGGTTATTCCTTTACCATTTCATATATAACATTGAAAATAATCTATTATTCTTTTTCCCCGAAAGTGAGCAACTATACATGGCAATGGCCGACAGGCTGGTGGCAGATGGGTACCGAGATGCTGGTTATGTTTATGTCAACATTGATGACTGCTGGTCTTCACATCAGCGTGATAGTAATGGCCGTCTTCAATCTGATCCTGACCGATTTCCTTCAGGAATTAAATTTCTTGCTGACTATGTAAAAAATATTTTCTCCTTAAAAAATTATTGTGGAGGATTTTTCTTTTGAACATTTTATACACATCTTTTTATTCTTATTTATTTTAGAGAAGAGATGCATTGTGATGGAGATTTTCTTAATTAGAAATTTTTATTATAACATTAAAATCAGCATAGAATGTCTTAAAATCGCTCAGGTGTACTTTTTATATTTTAAAGTCACATAGCATAACTTTATATCTGAAATCAAAACATTACACTTGATTTGAAATTACATACACTTTCTGGAGAAAATAATAGTAAAGTGTAAGCTGTGTTCATTTTTTCTTGTTGTTGAACAAATATTTTTCAGCAGCTGATTTTATTTATTATACATTCCATATTACAAGAGCAGGAGATTAGCAAATGGTAGAGAGATGAGTATATGAAGATACAGTGAAATTATTAATGACATTAGTGAATATGAATTTATTTTCATCTGAAATAGAAGATATCTGTTAAAATATATGGTGCCGTTACTAACTTGATTCTGCTACCAGCAAATATGTGGTGCAGTGCCATTTATTCTGATTGATGGTTTGTATAATCAGCATTTTATAAAATCAGAATTTAGTAAATAGCTTCAGATATATGTATTTTCTTGTAATTTAGCTTAAATATTGCAAATCAACATTTTCAGTAAGTTACACGCTTGTTTCAGTTAGCTTATACAGAAAGTTTACAATACCTACTTCCTGTTACAATAGAACTCTTGCTACCAAGGTTGCACAGTAACGTGTTCATTAATAGTTAGTCTTCAGTCATTGTGATTCTCTCAAATAATGGGTTCAATACTAAAAGTTCAAGTTAAAATGACAGTTTTAAATAAAAAGATATTTTTACAATTTCACCATAAATTCTCTATAATAGTATGAAGATACCATACTCTATACCAATACTAGTTTTTAACCTGTGATTAGATAGAAAAAAAAAATTGTGAATAGTCAAGTTAATTTAAATTACCGGTACTGATAGTTTTAATTTAGTGATTCCATTAATTTTAGAAGTGATTCTACATATGAATGTTAAATAAGTGTACTATATATGTGACAGCACATTTTTGATAGTGCAGGTGATATTCTTGTTTCATCTGTAAAAATCACTGCTCAATACAATAGAACAAAAATATAAAAAGACAGAAGTGATCACAATAACCAATAGCTACTGTATTTTCAGTGTGTTCCAGTATCCGATCATTGAGAATTATGGTATCACCAAAAATTAATAGTTTGCAGTATGTATATGTGTAAATTTTGTACTAAAGTATTTGAACTTAAAACTAAAGATGCAGCAAAATGCTGCATATTTGATAGTGATACATCATATTGAGTGAGCTCTTTTAGTGGATTACTTATCAAGAGCGTTGCGCTACCCAGACATGTTTGGCTGGTGGTCAGTACACCTTGACCAGTAAACTGAAGAAACTACATTATCCATATTTAACTTGCTTTACTGGATAAATATTCTAAAAGAAACAAAGACATTAGCAAATATAAATTCAGTACCTTTAATGCCAAATAAGGCTCCTGTCTAAAATTCTTATAGGTACCAGTCTGTGAAATGCCCGAGCATGGGTAGATTTGAGGTACACATTAGATTATAGATTTTTTTCATTATAATAAAATTCAGAAGCCAGAGTGAATATTATACACGAGTCCATTATGCTCAAGATTTTATGGTATACCTATTCTCAGATATATCTTAGCAGCTTCTACCTCCTAGAAGACTACACACAACTGCATTATTATTATTAAATTCAGCTAAATTAAATTAAATCTGTTCTATAACTTTATTTCAGATGCACAAGAGGGGATTAAAACTAGGTATCTATGGTGACATGGGAACATTGACATGTGGTGGATACCCAGGCAGCAAATTTTACTTGCAGACAGATGCGCAGACTTTTGCCGACTGGGGCATTGACTCCTTCAAAATGGATGGGTGTTACTCAGATGCTAGGGAATTTCCTATATGTACGTCAGACATACAAATCTTTTACTAATACAGATACTGTAGAGCTTCATTGCTTGATGGAGGAAACTTAATAATGCATTGCAATAGTGACAATATATCCATATTTTCTGGTAATTGTAAAACCATTATTCATATTTATGTACACATCTCAGGTAATGTTTCTTTAGCTATTATTATCCCATATCACTATTTATATCTGGCATATTATTTATGGCTAATGTTAATTTCATTATTCACACATTTAGCTAAATTTTTTAATTTGTTTTTATAAGGGGCGCATTTTTATTGTATTTTCTTCAATGATTATTCCTGTAAAACATTGTTACAATATTTGTTGATACACTTTGCATGAAAACTATTTACATTAAATGATGTAAACTTACAGATTGTTTGAACTTGCATTGGAATTGAGACTATATACTAGTTAACCCTGTTTTAATTTCATTCATATTTTTTAATTTATAAGGTTTCATAGTTAATTTTACTTCTGATTTCATCAACTTAAATGTAAATATGTTTGGATAACAAAAATAAATTTCTTGCTAGACTTGAATTATATAGTTTACACTTGTCCTGCTTCATTCATCTGTAAATTTTTGTTCAATTTCAGCTTATCCTATAATGGGTCAATTCTTGAACCGGACTGGTCGTCCAATCCTTTTTTCATGCAGCTGGCCTGCTTACCTCTACAGACAGGGGGTATGTTATACATTAATTTCATGTATCAGAAACCTTTCTGGATACCACATCAAAACGAAACCTTATTGCCAATACTAATGCATCTCAGTTTAATTAATAATTTTTTTGTCGTCCTTCAGCCTAAGATGGTCTGCTTAGAAAGGATTTCTGTATCATATTTTTAATGAACATTACCATTTATTCTTTGATGCTAAGTAATTTGCTGATTTTTTTTTTTTTTTAATCAGCCCAACTACACCCAAATTGCAGAAGCCTGCAATATCTGGCGCAACTATCGTGACATCCAGGACTCATGGGACATAGTGGCAGATATAATCGAGTTTTATGGTAACGACAGTGACCACTTTAGTTCAGTGGCCCACCCAGGAGCATTTAATGACCCAGACATGGTATGTAAAATTGAATTGCTTATTTTATTAAGTGATTACAATGCGCCTCACTATAATCTGTTTTGATGGCTTTGGGAGGTTGTGTTGCTAGCCAACTATTTTTAATGAAGACTTTGCAGTTAATAAACCAGTTTTAGAGGAATATTAAATTTACACATATTTCCTTTTATTTCCTTTAGTTAATCATTGGTGACTATGGACTAAGTTATGATCAGCAACGTGTGCAGATGGCTATGTGGGCAATCATGGCTGCCCCACTACTTATGTCAAATGATTTACGTAACATTCGCCCAGAGTCAAGAGAACTGCTCCTGAATAAGAATGTTATCCGAATTAATCAAGACCCCCTTGGCAAGGCTGGCATTCGACTCTTGAAGGTAAGTTTTAAGAGAACACAATTGTACTGACTCAGTGACTGCCACCCCAAAGTACCTACTTATTGTAGAAATGATGCTAGAATGGATTGAAGAGTAAATTGCATTAAACCGTGCCGGAGTAGTAAAAGTCAATTTCATTTCTCACACTGACAGTTTTCAGCAGCCAAGAAAAACAAGTTAAAATATTGTTTTTCTTTTAATACATTTAGTGAACTAAAAAATGGTGTTGGAGTTATGTATTAAAATAAAGTTAATGTTCACTGTTATATGTTACTAATAGCATAACTCTAGCAAGAAAATAACTTTATTTTAAAATGTTAATATGCAAAATTGTAATCTAAACTTTACCTAAAGTTTACAATAAAATGACCTATAAGGCCCAATGGATGCTATAGCAACATAAGCCATAGTGGTTTAGGCATAGAGTCAACACAAGATTGCCCTGGGCGGTGGGTCCAGCCCTCTGGACCTGTCCAAACCCAAAATCTGGCCCTCAGCCCAAATGTTTTCGAGTACCCCTGGTGTATAGCTAGTCCTAAGTCTCCATTTTTTTTTAAACTGTGGGCTTTCTTTACCACAGCACCACTTATAAGTTACCTTTGAAAAATGTTTTATGGGATTAACAGTTCTAATGAGTGTAGACACAGGTCAGATTTTTTCCCCCCACATATAGACAATAAAATATTTTGTGATGTGTATGAACGATATTTTTTTTTCTAAATGGAAAGAAGACTGAATTCTGGAAGGCATTTAGAAAAATTTAAAAATTTTATATAAATATTGCAAAGGAGGCAGATGGACTAAACCCTCAAAATGTATTTTTAATAATTGTTTTATTTGCTTGCTTGTTTATCTGCAGTGATATTTAAACTGCGGCATGATGGCTTTATTAACCAGCAGTGAGGTTGCTAAACTGTTCACTTATCACAATAGGATATACATAAATATTTTAGATACAGGCAAAAAATAAGAAAAAGGGTGTAAAGGATTTGATAGAGAAATGTTTGGTTTGCATATTTTTTTAATTCCTAACACTTTTAAATGATTTGTTTTTTCTAATAGAAATAGAGGGGCCTTTTAACCATAATTATTAGAAATAGACAGGCCTTTTAACCATAATTATTAGGAACAGTTTGACTAGATTCTATTATAAAACTATTTGTTTTCAGACTGGCTTCATTCAGGTGTGGGCCAGGCCTATTACACCCAAAGGAAGCTTTGCTCTAGCTTTTCTGAACTTTGCCATAGGCAATGGGCCTGCTCAAATAACTATCCCACTCAGCAAGCTGGGACTTCTCAACCCTACAGGATATCAAGTCACAGATGGATTTAGTGGTGAAGTGTTTGGACACTATAGCCCAGACATCCCTTTAAATGTATTTATCAATCCTTCTGGAGTTGTTCTTCTGGTGGCAGTTGCATCGTGATTTTTGATCTGCATCAGACTGAAATAATTTTTCAAAGGCACTTTCAATCATTGATGCAGCATCAGTAGTTGAAAAACAAATGTGAAATATTCAGAATATTTTTCTATGCATTCCGCACAATTAAAAACAAAAATCTCTAAAAGAAATTACCTATTTTGCAGCTGCTCCAAATTCATTCCCTCCTAGAGGTACTGTCCAATTTGTTTCTGAATAAAGATGTGTGTTTGGGATGTTCAAGCTTGTTGAATTTTTTAAAGTTTGACCATGAACAAAAGCAGTGCAAATGACTGTGCAAACAGTCACTTTATTTGTGACATTTTCCTAATCATTAGCAGCATTATTGATCTTTGAATATATGCTAACACTAAATTAATAACTTTATTTTATAAATGAGTTTTAACTGAAATTTGTGTTATTTGCTGTATATATTCAAGGTTGTTTTGCTTCAGAAATGACTTGCCTCCCCTTTTGTGCTTTCGTAAATGTTTGAGGAAACTCTGGCAAACAAAAGTTTCAACTTTATTTGGTTGTTTTCTGTATTACTTTTGAATATTCTGATTTTTCTAAACTTTTGAAAGAAATAAAATTTTTATACTTTGCAATAGTTTTGTTGTCATTTAACAAATATCTTGAAATAATACTTCCTTATACTTACAGAGATGATTTTCAAAATCCTGTTCTGTAATTTCACAAGATCCTCTCTTCCACATTTCTGAACACAATAATTTTCCAACTTAGTATCTCAAATTACTTTATATCTCAAGAAAGTCGCTAATTTGATCCTATTAAGATTTGTTAAACTGGAAATTCTTTTAGAGGGATTACACTCTAAAATTTATTTAATTACATTTTATTTAGTAAGTTTATTCAATAGACACAGTACAGTCATTCATAAGACTTCCCAAAGGTTATAACTAGCATTTCGTAAATCAAAATGATCTGTTCTTTCATACATCTATTTTAAATACACAGCTGAAAAATTAAAAATAGAAACCAGGATAGTGTTAAGTATTTTATTCAACACTTCATGTTGCACATCATATGAGCCCAACAAAGTGGGAGGAAAGTATATTTGCGCTTGTAAAAATAGTTCAAAGAGAGCAACTGTCAAAAAAAAATATTGAGTATTACATTTTATTAACAAAATGCATCAAGCACAAAGGTATACAAGTTAAACCAACAGACTTGACTTTTGTAGAAGTAAAAAGAATAAGCAAATGAAAACCTTGTAAAAGAAGTCTGAAATAAATTGCATTACAAAAGTTAATTGACAGACTAGCATCCTTTCAGGCAGAACTTAAAAAGATGATAAATAAAAATAGAAGATTTCAGAAGATCACAGAAAGGGCCAATTTAAAGATGTGCTGGCAGCTGAAAAATAAATGTTCGACTGATTGTAGGAGTTTCTTAATATTCTTCTCCCTCTCCTTCAGCACCCTCTTCAACAGAGTCTACGCCGACTTCTTCATAGTCCTTTTCCAGGGCAGCCAAGTCCTCACGTGCCTCAGAGAACTCACCCTCTTCCATGCCCTCACCAACATACCAATGCACGAAGGCGCGTTTGGCATACATGAGATCGAACTTGTGGTCCAGGCGAGCCCAGGCCTCAGCAATGGCAGTGGTGTTGCTCAACATACACACAGCTCGCTGCACTTTGGCCAGGTCACCTCCAGGCACAACAGTTGGTGGCTGGTAGTTGATACCAACCTTAAAAAGAAAAGTAAAAAGACAATTAGCAGCATGTTGTGAAATGTATATGGTAAAAAGCATTTTACTGTCAAAGATTATATCAAGTTACTTCAAAGTCCTTCTCTAGAAAAACAACAAAGTGAAAAGCATTTCACTGAAAAGATTAATAATAAAAATGCAATGTAAAGGCTCACCTTAAATCCAGTGGGACACCAATCCACAAACTGGATGGTGCGCTTTGTCTTTATGGTAGCAATGGCCGCATTGACGTCTTTGGGCACTACATCACCACGGTACAGCATGCAACATGCCATGTATTTGCCGTGACGTGGATCACACTTCACCAACTGGTTGGCAGGCTCAAAGCAGGCATTGGTGATCTCAGCCACAGACAGCTGCTCATGGTAAGCCTTCTCAGCGGAGATGACCGGGGCATAGGTGGCCAACGGGAAATGGATACGTGGGTATGGCACCAAGTTGGTCTGGAACTCTGTCAGGTCAACGTTGAGAGCGCCATCAAAGCGTAGGGAGGCAGTGATGGAGGAGACGATCTGACCGATAAGGCGATTGAGGTTTGTGTAAGATGGACGGTCGATGTCCAGGTTTCGGCGACAAATGTCGTAGATTGCCTCGTTGTCTACCATGAAGGCACAGTCCGAGTGCTCCAGGGTTGTGTGTGTGGTCAGGATGGAGTTGTATGGTTCAACGACTGCAGTGGACACCTGAAAATTATACAGAACCCGACTAATGAATCACAACACAATCCGGAGAAAAGGTTCCCATCTAAAATGCAGCAATATGAAGCTTGTAAAATGGATGCACCCAGGAAAAAAATTAGTTTATAACTAAAAATAGAAATATTAACTAAATTAAGCACTTAAGCATTTTTCATTACATATATGAAAGAATAATTATCAGCTACTCACAAATATGTCAGAACACACACACGTGAATGAAATTATGTACTAATTCTAAATGATTACCAGCATCTAAGAAAAATTTTTAAAAACGAACAGATGCAAATCAATTTGACTCACCTGCGGAGCAGGGTAGATGGAGAACTCTAGCTTGGACTTTTTGCCATAATCAACACTGAGACGCTCCATGAGGAGAGATGTGAAACCGGACCCAGTGCCACCACCAAAGGAATGGAAGATGAGGAAACCCTGCAATCCAGTGCACTGGTCTGCCAGCTTCCGAATGCGGTCCAGCACAAGGTCAATAAGCTCTTTACCTACTGTATAATGGCCCCTAGCATAATTGTTTGCTGCATCTTCTTTGCCCGTTACCAATTGTTCTGGATGGAAAAGCTGCCTGTAGATACCCGTGCGAACTTCATCTGTAGACAATCAATAAATTTAATAACAAAACTGCGAACACAATGTGAAAAATGTAAAGAAGAGCATATAGGACTCATCCTATCAAAGTATCTAGGTAAAAGCTCACTGCTTTCTTCCAAACACCCACCTACTACAGTTGGTTCCAGATCAATGAATACTGCCCGAGGTACATGCTTCCCTGCTCCAGTCTCACTGAAAAAAGTGTTGAAGGAATCGTCACCACCACCAATTGTCTTGTCAGATGGCATCTGACCATCTGGCTGGATTCCATGTTCAAGGCAGTACAGTTCCCAACAGGCATTGCCCATCTGAACACCTGCTTGGCCAACATGGACTGAGATACACTCTCGCTGAAATAGTGAAACATTTCCACAAATTTTATTTTAAATAAACACCTGTGTGCAAAATAGTGTCAATGCAAATCAGAATTTCCTTTAAAAAAAAGAAATCGATAAAAGTCCACTGCAATTGAAATCATTACAAAATATCTCAAATTCATTTTAAAATGTCCCTATAGCCTTAACTAATATAATTCCAGGGATGCATTATAAAGAACAATGATTAAAGAGCCTTTTATTAAAATTTTAAAAATAATCACAATATATCAATACATGGAAAACCACAGAGTAAAACATGCAAGAATCACACAAATTATTTCAATATATATTCCTAAGACAAAATAAACTTGTGAATTGGTGAACTGGACAGTAAGTGAAACTATAAAGTGTGATATTCTTTATGCTGGTGAAAAAAGATGAGATCAAAAGCACTTCTGAATGTAAGAGTGCTTTGTCTGACACAGTATCCTGCAGTGGTACTGTGCCCCCAGCATCATAGACTGAAGACATCCATATGGTATAGTGATGCAGGTGTCACCAGAGAATGCACACATTTACTTAGTCCTTCAACTCAGCCAATCACTGTGAAACAAATATGTACTTCCCTTAGCAGGCAATGCTTGTACAATTGAATTTACAGGTATTATTTTTAAATTTTTCTGTCTGTAGCCTGCATTTACTGGCAGATCCAGTAAATGCTGAAAAATCTCTATCAATTAGGGCATGATGCTGAGGTAAGCGAAATTTACCAATGCATCAATACAGAACACAAAGAAACACAGGCAAAATTAATTACAAAACACAACAACCAAGTATGAAACCAGGATGCATTTGTGATTACAACAAAGGGTGTATTTGTGTGACAATATAACAATTGCATAACCTAGCAGGAAAAAAACAGTAAAGTGGTACAAGAAAGTTTTCTTTCACTCTCTTGATATCATAATGTACATTTTTGTAAAACTCTCTGTATAAACACCTTTGAACTGAGGTATGAGGTTAATGTATTCACGACATGTAGGATACAAGCAATCCAATCAAATGTGAGCAAACCTTTTATGATCATTCTTACAAAATTGCTTCCAACGTGTATAGAGCATCCTTAGCAACTTCAAAGTGAAATCGCTAAGTTTACACTAACCTTAATACTGTATTATTAAGTATTTTAGGTTTTATTCTTTATGGTTTTATTATGTGGTTTAGTATATTAGCAGTATGTTTCCATTGTTCTTTTAAAAGTAGTGGTCTGTCACATGCTTGGGTCTTAAACTGGAAACGAACAATCATGTGGCAATCAACCTAAAAAATAACAAATATATCTGTTTTACAAAGACAAGACAGATAAATTACAAACTTGACAGAGCTATTATTTCGCTTTAATTTTATAGGTGTTTGATGTGACACGGTTTGTTCATAAATAGATGTTGGAATTAGTTCACAATGGAGATCATCAGTGTATACATGTTGCAAAGATGCTACTTTCACTTCTAACTCTCACATTCCAGTTCTACTCGTCTGTTTTTATAATTAGGCTTACTGTTTAACATTTCAACAATTTAAATATAATGCAAATATAGTTTATTTTTTAAAAAGTAAGAAAGTTGAAATAATTTTAAATGTACAAGCACTGACTTAGTTAATGTTCAAAATTAGCGTCTGTAGGTATGATAGGCCTAATCAATCCTCAGACTGACCGGAACCCTGATTAGTTTGGCAAAAAATCTTAAGTGCTTCCTTGGACTTGGAGCAAAGCTTAGCTACATGGCAACTACCAAGCCTACAGCTTCCAACCACATCTTTGCAAACAAACCAAAATAAAACAAATGAGTCTTAACAGCTGTTCATCTAATGACACAGTTTGCTGACAGCAATGTTTCAATAGAAAACGGTGATCAGGAGCAAGATTTTGATTTTCCAAAGTTCTGTTTTACAACAAGACAGAACAGATAATTGACATTTATTTTGAAGAGGACTTTTATATTGGCGAAGAGACCAAGCTAATTCTTCTGATAAAGGCAGGGTCAATTTTATGTAGAAAGCTTAAGTTGGTGAACCAACAGCTTTCAGGTGGGCATCTCACCCAGACAAATGCACATTTATCTCTAAACGTGTTCGAAAAAGCCTTTTCTCTGCACCCATTTTTTTCAGGACAAGCTTCTTGTGTGTCTGTGGAGGACATGCCGTCTTCAAAGCACACCACCTTCAAGGGACTCTTACAAAGTTGATGTACTCTCTACTTCTTTACCATCACCCCCATTCTTGTAAACACACTATCCCATAGTAATATTTTTATGATTAACTTTTGTAAGTGAAACAAGACAGTATCTAAATTTGTTTGGTACCGAGTAAACAAAGAGATCAAAACTCAAGATTTTGACAAATGAAAAATGTTTACTAAGTTATAACTGCAACTTTTGTATGCATTTTTAATGCATAAATTTACTGTTAGTGTATAAAAAGTGTTGAAATTTTTGTTTTTGGAGGGGCCAACCTGTGAATGAATCAAATGAAAATAACATCCTGAAAAAAATGGGTATATTCTTTTATAGCCTACAAGTTAACATAACAGTTTCAGTGAAATATTTTAATTAATGAATGAGATATGGTGTGTCGAACTTCATTATGTTATTTCTAACTATCCAGATTTTTTTTAAATCTCTGCAGCTAGGCATTTTGTTATTTCATCACATAGAGAAAGTTAAAACTTTGCATTTGTTATCTGCAAGTAGAAAAGAATAAAGTATTAAACTTTCATAACTGCATTTTTGAAACAAATTGAGATAACTTCACAACTTTTTATTTATATTTCACATTTTAAAAAGTTTTAAATGAAAATAACAAAACTGAACATTTAATTTTAATTTTGTGTGTGTGCCACTACTTATTTTAGTTACACTTACAGCTGCTTTTAATTTTTAAGTAAGCTCACCAATCCCATTATCCCTGAATGACAAAATAATCTGCCATAATCAACATTCTTTGTGACCTGACAGGCAAGAAGTTAATACAGACTATAAAAGCAATACAAATACTACTAATAAAACAATATCTGAAAGCTCAATAAAATTGCTAAAACATGATAGGCCTATTTATTTTCAAAGCTATTCCTTAATATTTTAATAGCATAATGCCGACACAAACCCTACAGTCAAATCAATGTCCATGCACCGAAAATGGCATGCACTCTATAAAGTGCCATAAACAATAGGACTACAGAATCGTCAGCAAAGGCAAAATTAATTACGTAACAAGATACGTCACAAAGCGGGGGATGTGTGTGTGATTCATCGAGCATAATGACTCACACAAAAAAAATAGATTTGTCTGCATCCTGCCTTAGCTTTGACTTTATCGATTTCTCAACCCTCAGAAAGGGTACCCCGGGACAATTGTTTGACAATATGCCTAAAAATATTTGCATAACTGGAACATTCGTTCCACATGAGTTGTGTTCTCTGTTTAGTTTTATTCAGGTACTACCGCAGAATTAAAATGAATAAATGTCAATCAACTGGCCGAGACTAATTTTTAAAACTGTCACAAAAGAACTAAAAACAGTTAGGCCTATATGCATTTCAAGAAGGTACTTATTTTTTTATTTAATTCTAAATGAAATCAAATGCACAATGAAGATTTAGTAAAAACAAAACTAGTTGGCTCGACTCAGGAAAAGTTCCCATGTCCCCATCTCCCGTCAATTTAAACTGTCACATTCCAAGCATTCCGATGAAAACGTTATTAGTTCAGCGCGAACTGCGACTTACACAATACAGCATTGAAAAGCCCGCCTCGGAGCGTGGCATTGGCAGGTCAGTGTGCTGCTTTCTAATTATTTTAATCAATTTGCAATCATACCACAACACCAGCTTATCGCTAAATCAACGGTCAGTACTGAAAAAATGCTTCTTTGTACTAGAAACAAGAATCAAAACTTGAGAAGAAAACCTAGACATAATTATTAAAAGACGAGTGTAACAGTCGAGGGGATTTAAATTAAAACCGGTCATGTCTGCTAAAAACAAAAAACAAAACAAACAATGCTGATGAATAAAAACAAAATAACACTTCAACTTCAAGTAAGTCGTAGAAGTGATGTTGCTTTTCAAATTGTATACATTATTAACAATAAATAACTGCAAAACTAAATCAGACAAAGAAACCGGTTCAGCCCGCAACTGAGTCATGGCATGACCACGTGACAATCACAGCATCATGTCTGGCAGTTTCCACATCCTAATATAATATTTAATCTTTTATAAATGAATTATTCACAAAACATACTTACCATTTTTATAGTGTGTAGTGATTGAGCTTCAAGTGGAGATCTAAGAGATAAGAACCGGTCGGTTTCAGTCGAGAACCTCACACAGACACAACGAGTCGATACGTGAGGAGACACTGACAGCTGGGGCTGCTGAGAGCGGTTTATAAGCCTGACACCGCGTGATTCAAATCCCGACTTTTCATTGGACAAATTATCCCCGTTGTTTATCCATGTCCCGTGACTCACGCGCTTGAACGTGGCGAGGTTTTTGCAGAAGCAGACGACGTAATTGATAAATTATCCACGTAAAATAATCCACTCGTGGGGGAAGCGCGCACAAAATTACCGTACAAAACTGATAACGTAGTCAAAACACTGATTAGAACACATCTAACCATTTGCAGAACTGATCGACATCTTTATTTCTACAGGCAAGACATTTCGGCATGTGACTGGGCGAAGCGAGACTAAACAGTGCAGATGCCATTCCTCGGCTAATCATCACATTTTGGCGACGCGACACATGCGTGATTGCGTTCTTGTAGCTGTGAATGACAATGGAACAAGAAGTCAGTCTTCTCGTATAAATCAAGACTCCCCCCCCCCCCCATGACATACAGACTGTCGTATTCGTACATATAATGCATGGAACAACAAAATAACGTTTTGAGCTCTGATTTCGGGAAAGGGGAATATTTTTTGTAATTGTCTTTGCAGTTTATAATCATTGTGTAAAGTGATTTATCATTTGGCTGATTGTAAGATATATTCTTACTCCGAATAATGAGATATTTATTTAATAAAGACTGGAATCTTTTCCGCGTGGTTTACTTCTAAATTAATGGAGGGGAATGTATGTTGATTGATATTTCTTATAAGTGTGTGTCTGTGTATATTATGTATGTGGGACTGTCCATATAAAATTATCCCTCTTTCCCTCCCCCATGTCACAAAATCTAAAAAACCTACCCACCCATATAATATATTACCTTACAAAGATTTTACCCTCACACAAACATACAGATATACACACCTAAACATTATTAGGCCTATATCAACGCGCAATTTTTTTTATTTTTTTTTGTAATTCCTATTTGTTCTATTTAATAATTCCTGCTTTGTGACAAAATTAAGCCTTGTTAACTATAGTATAAGGCAGTCTAGACAATTTAGGACTGTTGCGTTTCTTGCATAACCAACTGCGAGGCACAGCCCCCCACATACTGTGACAAATAGGGAGGGTTTACAGCAAGTAAAATCTGTTGAATGACAGCAGCGAGGTCACGGCACTTACTGTGACATAGGGAGGGTTGACAAAAGTAAAATGAGAGGTAATGCAGCAGCGTGGTCACACTATATAACTTACTGTGAAGAGCTAATTTGAATAATTTTGGTTGAAGCAAGTAAAATGTATGAGGAAAATAGTAATAAAATATAATTAATTGACATGAAAGTTTAATATTTTACATATTTAGGGCCTATTTCAAATTCCAAACAACAGTGAACACCCTGAAATATCAGACCTTGTTAACCCGAGTGACGTCTGATCCGTTATAGAATCCAATTTTGTTTTCGCCATCATAAATGGGATGGGTGTGGGTGTAGTTTGGAGGGAGTCTCTTTTCCTCCCTCAATAGTCCAGAGTCGGGATTTGAAGCTGTCACCCATCCATGTTTGTTGACACAGCTCAGGTAACTTAACTTTCTGGGAGGGGTTTTTCTCCTCTAACCACTGGACTATTATTATTATTATTATTATTCAGCCTTTTCCCACGACTTCTGTTAACTGTCGTTATAAACCAAGGTCTCGGAATCTTACTATGATTCTGGGAAATCCACGGTTTCATGCAAGAGGGGGGCAATTATGAAGAGCGCTGCTTTTAGTAGCGGGACGAGTCTGTGGTTTCCAGGTAATTTTTTTCAGAGAGCATTCTCTAACTCAGATGTTATATTCCCGAAGGCTTCTATCACTCCTGCCTTTACTTTCCACAGTTTCTGGATTTCTAATCTGTGACCCTAGTAGTTTTCTATTTTTTCTTTTACCTTTGTTTTTATGTGTCTATCACTTGGAACTGCGACATCGATGGCTGCTGCTTTTCTATTAGACTTATTGAGAATAATAATAATTATTATTATTATTAGCAGGATCTATATTCATCAGATATATTTCTATTTGTATATTTTACTTCAGACCCGCTCTTTGTAAACTGAAAAGTATGCACTCTCTTCAACTGAATTTTTGCCAAGTTCAAGTGCATATTTATCAATTGTCAAAACTGGAGTGAGTGGGCTACTTTGACATATTTTCTCAAAGAATTTCAGTCGGTCTTTTGAGACAGCTTTACGTTTGTAATAACGGTGTTCATATACATCTATGAGATGATTGTAACTCTCTCTTTCACACATACACACACACACACACACACACACACACACACACACACACACACACACACACACACACAATATCAGTTGAATTCACGATTTCTACCTTAGTAGTATATTTTCAGATTTATTCTTAAATTTTCTGTGGTGCATAATTGCATCAAATGTATTCAAGCCTACAGACAGTGGAATGCATAAATGTAACAGTTATTCATGACTTTTGATTATGTACAGGGAAAAAGATCAGTAAGTGGCTGTCACTAAAGTTACACTAACAAACTCTCAAAACAGCTCAGTCAACACTCTGTGAAAAAAGATCAGTGAATGACTATCACTAATGTTACACCAACAAACGTTCAAAACAGCTCAGTCAACACACTGTGAAAAAAGATCCAGCCGGTTCTCCAACCCTTGTGACACAGTTTACGACGCAGACAGGACGGGTGAGGCTGAATATTGACGGCTGTCTTGAGACTAAATTTGTATGTCTGTTTCTATTTATATTTGTTTGTGTCTATATTTTTTATTTGTGTCTGTGTGTCTGTTTCTTTTTATGTTTGTTTGCGTGTCTGCTTCTCTCCATATTTTGTTATGTATCTATATATCTCCATATTTTTTTCTTTTGTCTGTTTGTTTGTGTGTCCTTTTCTCTCCATATATGTTTTGTGTGTTGCTCTCCATGTTTGTTTGCGTGTCTGCTTCTATTCATATTTGTTTGCGTGTATCCGGATTTGCTTGTGTCCGTTAGTACCTATGCTTGTTTGCGTGTCTGTATCCAAAGTTGTTTGCATGTCTGTTTCTATCTAAATTTTTTGTATGTCTGTTTCTATCCAAACTTGTTTGTATGTCTATTTCTATCCAAACTTGTTTGTGTGCCTTTTTCTATCCAAACTTGTTTGTGTGCCTTTTTCTATCCAAACTTGTTTGTATGTCTGTTTCTATCCGTGCATGTATGCCTGTTACACGGCCCAGAAGGGGAGAGGGGCTAGTGGGGCTGAATTCCAATACCTATGCTTGTTTGTGTGTCAGTTTCTATCTGTGCATGTGTGCCTGTTACACGACCATAGAAGGGGAGGGGGGTAATTGGGGCTGAATTCCAAAGGCTCACAACGTGTTCAGGCTCTTGACGAGGCAGAAAAAAAATTCTCTTTAACAGTGCAAACATTTTTGCAAATTAGCAAGTACTTTTGCCCCCAAAGAATTCACATCTTAGGGCCCCACTGCACAGCCCTCAAGGGCTCTTGACGTCCTGTCTGTTTCTATCCACATTTGTGTGTGTACCGATTTCTACCCTATTTATTGCGTGTCTGTTTCTATCCACATTTGTGTGTGTCTTTTTCTATCAATATTATTTTTTGTGTCTGATTCTATTCATATTATTTGTTTGTGTGTTTCTATCCACAATTGTCTGTGCATCTTTTCCTATCCTTATTATTTGTTTCTGTTTCTATCAATATTTGTTTTTGTGTCTATTTCTATCCACAATTGTTATGTGTGCCTGTTTCTATCCATATTATTTTTTGTGTGTGTCTGTTTCTATCCATATTTATTTCTTTGTTGTGGGTTGTTTGCAAGTCGATGGTGGTTATTCTTACTGAAAGATGAGTTTGCATATTTTTCATTAGTTAAAACACGGTAGCGACTGTGGAATATTTATTTTTATATTCATTTTTACTTGCACATGTGCATACACTCACGCGCATAAACACACGAGCTGACACAAGTAAACAACTGACGCGCGCAACTCAACAGACACGCACATCGGATGACATAAACACGCACACGCATTAGCTGACGCACAATCAGTCGTGCGCGCGCTCAGTTGCAAGTCAGTAGTATCGTAACATGGGTGCGTTCAGAGCTCAGAGTAGAATTTACTGTCTGGAAGTGAACGTTCAACTAAGAATTTAAAAGAAACCATCTGTTGTTCAGGGTTGGTTATGGTTGATTCTTTTCGTCTTCATTGGATTTTCAACATTGTAATTTAATTTCACTATCTTTTATTATTTGATTTGATTCGTTGTTATTATTTGTTTATTTCGGAATTTGCCTATTCTTTATTGTTTATTTGGATTTTAGAATCGTATTTAGATTTTTTTTGTAGCCATTGCAGCAACAGAAATCTTCAGTAAGGAGCAGGTAAGGCACTTATCATCGCGGTCTAATTTGTTATTGTTGTTAATGTGGGGAACGCTTCCGGCTTCCGCCGCTTTCGCGGTACCTCGGTCTAATTAATTTTCGGGCCGGGTAAATAACAAATGGGACTCTCAAAACTGACGACGGGGTGTGTGAAGTCTACTGGCTCGTCACTATTCTGAGCTCAACAGGCGCTCACCTTTCGATGTCAACATAATGCTATGGCTGTAACAATAAATTAATATCCCGGCTTTGAACTCGACAGTTTTCAATAGCAATTTAATACCAAATGGTATGACTGTACAATGAAATGGACAATTGCGGCTTTGCGTTTGTGTTTGACGTCAGAAATTGACAGATGTGTTTTGTGTGTGCATGCGTGTTGTCTTTGCATTTTCATTTAGTTAGTTAGTTAGTTTCCTTCTTTATAGTTTCTAGCAACGATAATATTTAGAGAACCTGGTATCCAGTTACTGATAAGCGAGTGTAGGCCTCTGTGTGCGTAAGAGAGAGTGTGTGCGTGCGTGTGTGCGTGTGAATGAGTGAGTGAGAGAGAGAGAAAAAAACTGGGGGGGGGGTGTCAGCCTAAGACACGGGTGGCGAACTCAGTGCCCAAAGTGGCACGCAAGACGATTGTGTGTGCCACGTCATGATGCTGAGATAAACAAATTATTCTTCTTGTGAAATCCCTAAAATCTCATATAGTTGCTACTATAAAAATATATCAGACAAGACATTATTTAATATCGAAGAGGCCCTATCCGGCTATCGGTTATCCGCTACGGCTAAAGGCTATCCCAATCTTATTTTTTATATTACTGTTTTTCACTAGTGGAAGTAGGGTGCACAATAAATTTTAAACAATATACTCTTGTATTTGAACGAGATCTCACGTCCAGCTAGCCAAAAGCATCTGCCATATTGAAAATAATTACAACTAATAATTTACAACTAAAATGTCATTCTCAAAGCCAAAGCTTTCTGAAGATGGAAAGTGGCAGAGATGTCCAAGATTGATGGACTCAATGATATGGAATGATCAACAGACAGAATAAGGCCTTATGTGTCACGTGTTCGGAAAGTGTTGTTTGTCGAACGTCTTCATGTGACCAATGTCATTATGTGACCAATCACAGCTGGCTTCTTCGCAAAAGTGAAGATGAACAAAGAGAACATATATTGTGCGAGATAAAAAAAGAAAACATACTTTACAAATCAGTTCTTTTGTGAAGTTTATTAACAGTACATCTAACTTAGTGGCTGCAAGTTTTGAAGTTTCAAAAATTATAGCTAGGCATAGAAATCCTTTCATTGATGGTGATTATATAAAGGAATCGTGGTTAGAATGTGCACCTTATTTGTTTGAAGACTTTCAAAATAAAAGCAAACTTATTAAGTTTTCAAACCTATGATAGTGTATGGAAAAACGTGATACCTCTTTCTAACCAATTTAATGATTAAACTCACGGATGCAGCATGCAACATCAGCATCAGTGTCACTAAGTTGGTGTTGACATCTTGTGAATCACATATGCTGGTCTAAGCTGACACTGAGGTCAAAATGTGAATTTCAATTTTGGTCTCTGCTGTGGTATTTTGGGAGTAAGCACCTTAAATGTGATGAAAGATTCTTAATGCAAGCGGATTTAGTTTATTTTTAATTTAATTGAACAAAAGATAGTGGTCAGAATACGAACCTAGCATAATATTTAGTGCTACTTTAATTTCTTTAGTGCTACTAGCTTTACCTTTACTAATATTTAGTGCTACTAACTTTACCTTTACTAATATTTAGTGCTACTAGCTTTACCTTTACTAATATTTAGTGCTACTAGCTTTACCTTTACTAATATTTAGTGCTACTAGCTTTACCTTTACTAATATTTAGTGCTACTAGCTTTACCTTTACTAATATTTAGTGCTAATAGCATATTAATTGGTGTTACTAGTATTATTTAGCATGGCCAGTATGTTATTTAGTGCTGCTAATATTATTTACTGCTCTTAATATTATTGAGTTCTAGTAGCATTAATTAGCACTGCTAGCACCTTATTTATTAGTGCGTCTAGTATTATTTAGCACTGCTAGCACCTTATTTAGTGCTGCTAGTATTATTTAGCACTGCTAGTACCTTATTTAGTGCTGCTAGTATTATTTAGCACTGCTAATAAATTATTTAGTGCTACTACTATTATTTTGTGCTACTAGTATTATTTGGCACTGCTAGCATATTATTTAGTGCCAAGAGTATTATTTTGAGCTACTAGTATTATTTAGAACCGCTAGCATATTATTTAGTGCCAATAGTATTATTTTGAGCTACTAGTATTATTAAGAACCGCTAGCATATTATTTAGCTACTAGCTTTGCAGTTTATTTGGGGGTTTCAGTTGCGATCACTTTCATCCTTGTGTTCTTGTGTTTGTGTATCTGTATGTGTGTCCACTGATGGCGCAGATGATAACTGCTATTACAGTTTAAAATACTGTTACGCTTGCACAGAGAGCAGACATATAATGGGACAGTGCCAGCACTGTACTGTCCTCACTTTAAAAAAAATAGATATATAAAACTTTACACAACTTCTGACCTGTTTGATAAATCAATCTAATACGCGAATGCCTGTGGGATGTGCCACTGGGTTTTTTTTGTTTGTGTTTGAATGTGCGTCTTCCCACATTTTGCATTATGTTGATCGGTCAGTTTTCAGTCTTGATAGCTTTTCAATCTTGATAACATAATCCACTTCCAGTCTTGGTGGCTAGGTCCACTTTTCATTTTTGGCAGCTTAGTCCACTTTTCATTCATGGCAGCTTAATCCACTTTCAACTTAATCCAGTACACATCTCACATTCATGCACATTTACTGTATGACGTGTTTAGGTCTGCATCTACTGTTTTTAGTTCTCCAATGTCAGCCCTATTTGTTACCGTGAATCTCTGAGAGAGAGAGAGAGAGAGAGAGAGAGAGAGAGAGAGAGAGAGAGAGAGAGAGAGAGAGAGAGAGAGAGAGAGAGAGAGTCATTTCAAGATGTTCGTCAGAATTTTAGTGCTACTTAGTGCTTCACCCTCATTGATCTCACGTTCAGAATTGTCGATCAGTTCTGGTAGAATAACCGGCCACATCTTTTCAGATCTGGATGTCACTCTCTGGAACTAAGCTGACCGAAATCAGTGACTAAAAATGTTGCATGGCCTTGATTCTTGAAAATGATTGCGTCAGCTGTCGCACTTCAAACAAAAATAAAATAATATTGACATGCATGTGTTTACACACCACTGTGTAAGTGTGTATGACTAAATCTTTCACTAAAACTCATTTAACCCACACATTTAATCATCCAATCATTCATTCTTATGACATCTTGAATACTTTCTTACATTTTTCTTCCATCTCCCACGCAACCCCCCCCCCCCTTGTTTTTTAACAGTGGGCTAAGGGACTTGCACAGGAAGGAATGTCTTGTAGAATGTCAGTTAGAGGCATCTTTCTTCAACTTTTCAACCCAGTGCCAGCCAGCCAGCTGGCGAGCGGCTAGCGCCTCAGATATAGAGCTGTATGGGCTACGGTTCTGGCACCGAGCGGCGCTGAACCATTCCTTCAAAGTCTGCAGACTCAGCCACTCTCACCCTGACTCCTTGCTGTTGGCGGTGAGACTAAGATCCGATTCTTTACTTCCCCGGGAGCCGGCAGTTTTAAAGTTCTTGGCAAAGTCCGTTCAATTGGAATCTTTATCATACATAGGCTTCTCGCAATAAGTCATCAAAATGGTAAGTCCATAACAATCTTTATGCTACTTTTTATTTTATACATTTTTTAAAATAAAGTTAGTCATCTCTTTTTTTAATTTCAAATTATGAAGCATTGTTAAACCGTAATTTATTCGCTGGTTTATTTATTTTTACACAGTTTTATGATTGGCTAAATGAATACACTCACTTCTATTAGTTAAGTATTGAATTTGTACTGCGTCAGCTGAAGAAGTTATTTATAAAGACATTATATTGTTAATGTATATGACCATGGGTATTTCGGAGCTATATATATATAAATCAAATGAGTTTATCGAACTTGAAAGAACTGCTAACTATATTAGTTCTATAGTTGAGTTAAAGAACTGCTAACTATATTAGTTCTATAGTTGAGTTAAAGAACTGCTAACTATATTAGTTCTATAGTTGAGTTAAAGAACTGCTAACTATATTAGTTCTATAGTTGAGTTAAAGAACTGCTAACTATATTAGTTCTATAGTTGAGTCAAAGAACTGCCTACTAGTTTCAGAACTGATTCTAAGAACGGTTAGTGAAAAGCTCCTGAAAAGAGAATGATGATTCATTCAGTGACCGACTAACCTCCGGCGTGGCAAAATCAGGAGAGACGAGTTCACCCTGAAAATAACCATGGTCACTGACACTGACCCCAGCTGACCATCAAACGGCCGATAGTGCTCTTGATACGCGCGTGCGCAGCCTCATTAATCGGCTACCTATAGATCCTATATTTTTACGTATACATTTATTTCCTCAAAAACAACCCTTTTCATTAATAATCATTCCTGGTTTACAAGTATTGCTGATTTCATTTTTTTTTAAAATGTGTTATAACTTATGTGGGGCCGCCTTACAGTCATGTCCAAAGCCAACAAAGCATGTTCCCATGTTCCCATAACAAATGAAAATCTCAGTAAGGTCATTTAGCATGGGGTGCAGATGATGAATAAACTGTGCAAGGCGAGTGAAAGTTAGCTATTAGAAAAGAACTGGAAGGGTGGCAAGTCGTCCAGAGCAAACTAAACTGAATACGTGCACTGTAAAGCTGAAATTAAGAGTTGCACGTCATATCACACACACACACACACACACACACACACACACACACACACACACACAACCCCCGCAAACACTGACTTTAGACTTAGCTCTAAACTCGAAAAGTCCGCTGACGGCTTAGTGAATCCGCGATTCACACATAATTTACTTTGTCGGACTCTTATCAGTGCATCATCCGCTATACATTTAAACCGGCAAGTGCTTCAGTGCAGCCTGTCAAGGTCTGCTTTAGCTTTGCAGTAAATCCCTTCATTGCCGAGACTGAGACAAAACCCAGGGGTGGGCTGTGTTTAAAATGGTTATATTTGACATGAGTGAAGCAAGCAAACCGTTGATTCTTCCTGGCTCATTGTATTTCACGCGCCAGTTATCATCGAATACCATCGGCTGTGGCGCAGGATGTCAAGACAGAAATTTCGGCAGCAACGGTCCGTAACTCTCGATAAAAGTTCACGCCATAGACCTCGATCATTGCGCGAGGAGCAAGCAGCCATAGACCTAGATCTGAGCAAGCTGAGGGAAAAGTTTGTCTTGACAGTGGCACGACATCGCCTGCAGAGCCAAGGCACGCGCTTTGTCACCCTTCAGGAACGTTCGGCGTACAACATTATTTTGAATCCCATGAAAAAGCTTTTGTTGCACACAATCGGTCGTATACTAAAATCTAAATTATATGAGAATTATTTAACGATCGCGGTCAGGCGGATTAATTTCTACATTATAAGTTACGATTTCTTATTAAAATAAGTAAAACTTATTAGATTCTAGTAATATTACTTTAAATTACCTTCTTTTCTGCTTTGTGTGTGAGAGGACTCATCTTGTGTAGAATTTAATGGGGAAAGATAACAAGTACGCGTGTTCAATCTCACAGCGGATTTACATGAGATTCCAAGCGATCCTGTCAGTTTCCGCTCTCAGACAACTCTGATACCTGGCTTATACCATCCGAGCCCCCTCAACTGGCTACAGCAAGGTTTAATGTGCTAAGCGCGAGCAGATGTTATCAACCGGGCGGCCTACCCTACAAGTTAGATATTAACATATTGGGCTTACTTGCGCACTCAGATCGATGTCGAGGTTATCCCCATTCTACAAGAATTCAGCCCCGCGTTAACGAAATTTGACGTATCTTTTAAAGCAAAGCAACAAGTATGGTGTGTGTGTGTGTGTGTGTGTGTGTGTGTGTGTGTGTGTGTGTGTGTGTGTGTGTGTGTGTTGTGGGGGGGGGAACCGCGCAAAGTTGATCCCCTAGTTCATATTTGGAGTCGCGGATGAATAAATAAATAGCTGTGAAATAAGCCCCTATAAATATGCGCAAGTCTTTTGCCAATATCTTTCGTCTGTCTGATTCACTTGCATTTTGACCTACTTATAAATATTGTGAAAGTGTCGCGGACCAGGGTGACAAATGCTGTGCGCGCGCGCGAGAGAGAGTGAATGAGTGAGTGAGTGTTATCAGTGTCGCGATGGAGATGTAAGAGAAGTTGCGTACATGATGAGGAATCGAACCTCGAAACGATCCATCCACTTTGAAAATGTTTCCCTGAGTTGTAATTAGTTCAGTCACAACATTCCGATAGGTTACGCAAATAGGTGAACGACCAGTCTTGGCCTCCTTTCGTCTATTCCAACTTTACTCAACTATGACGTTTGCACTTCTGCCGACCGAGTTGTACCCCCTGTCGCCCAATTGTTCAGTACAGCTGACTTTTTGTAAAATTATTATTCTTTCCAATCTTCTTACTGACGAATCAATTTGCAATCTCGCAGTCGATATTTTGTCGAAATCTGACTCAGTAAATACTTGGGATTTTTCCGTCACGTGACTCATCGCCTGCTAAACGATAATGGAAGATGCTGCACTTGCATTATTATGACAAGCATGCTCCACTGCCAGCACCCCCCCCCCTTCAACCCCCATACACAGATAAGTAATCATCGGCCGGCACGAAGCGCGCTTATGAAAGCGCTCTTTCAACGCTCCCTAAGAGCCACGCCCCATGATATGTATAGCGAGTTTGAGTGTGTTGACTGAGAGCAAACAATTTGTAATGTTACTCTGTCAGGGGAAAACCCAGTTAGGTAAGAAGGAAAAAACGCGAGAACGAAAGAGATCTTGGAATCTCTCAGCACCTGATAAGGAAGAATAAGAAGGATGAAGTACACACCAACGCGATTTATAAATTTTGTGCCAGTCAGACAGAGCGCATGCGCAATAGGAATCATGTATTAGAAAGGTAGAGAGATGGTCTAAGAACTTATCTAGACAGACAAGCGTAGTACTGAGTCGTGCTCCAGAAAGACAGACAAAAATGCATTAAGAACTTATTGTAGACTAGACGGACATATGTACTACTGAATCGTGTGCTGGTCAACTAGACAAATGTACAAGAACCGTGCGCCGGACAGACAAATTTATTCGTGATCATGTGCCGAACAGATTAGAAACCGCACACCATACGATACACAAATGCACTATGAATCTTTTTTTTAAGTTAAATAATTATACAAAAGTGAATGCAGTCACTCAGATATACTAAGAACAGTGAGGTAAATGTATTAGGAATCGTGTGCCAAACATGTACAAAAACACTGACTAGGAATCGTGTGCCAAACAAATGTACAAAAACACTGACTAGAAATCGTGTGCCAAACATGTACAAAAACACTGACTAGGAATCGTGCGCCGAACTGATAGACAAAAAAGCTTTAGGAAACCTAGGGATCTTGTGAGACGGATTGACAAATAAGAAAACGTGTGACAAACAGATAGACATATTCTAGAAACCATACATCGATCAGACAAATAAATATAGAAATCGTGTAACAGACACATAGTCAAATACACAATGCTAGGAACCGAGTGACGGACAGATAGTCAAATGCACTATGCTAGGAACCGATTGACGGATAGACAGTAAAATGCACTATGCTATGAACCGCGTGACGGACAGATAGTCAAATGCACTATGCTAGGAACCGCGTGACGGACAGATAGTCAAATACACTATACCAGGTATCGTGTCACGGACAGATAGAAATATATATTAGGAATTGTGTGGCGGATGAACAGATAATTTACTAAAAATCGTGTGCTATACAGACAGATAAAAATACTAAAAATGATGTTCCGAACTGACAAACAATGCATTGAGAATTGTTTGTATTCTAATAATCGAATGCAAAATTATTGATGTATGAAGAACAGCGAATCACAGGCCTTCAAACAAGCAAGTAGGTAAAGAAGTGCACCGAACAGTTAGTAGCAAAAAAAAAAAATAGAGTTACTCTGCAGTTTGACTGTGTCCATGTCATGAAAGCTACAGTGGAGTTTGAATATGCATATGTCATGAGAGTTACGGTACAGTTTGAATATGTCTGTATCATGTGAGATTCTGTTTAGTTTGAATGTGTCTGTATCATGAGAGATTCTGTTTAGTTTGAATGTGTCTGTATCATGAGAGATTCTGTTTAGTTTGAATGTGTCTGTATCATGTGAGATTCTGGGCAGTTTGACTGTGTCTGTATCATGAGAGTTGCTGTGCAGTTTGACTGTGTCTATGTCATGTGACTTGTATACTATAGACACAAAGCAGATACTGTATAGAAAGCAGAAATAGAGGCTTTGAAAGCATTCATTCTTGACCAGATACGGAAATTATTCTGTGGAATCTTGTCTGCTCATACTGTGAAACAGTGTGTTCTTGTTTTTGTTTTTAATTTTAAAAGTGTTGATCGATATTGGGCGGAAGTTTATTTCTATTTAACGTTACTTGATTTAACGTTACTTGATAGATTACTTTGTTACTTGATAGATTTTCATACGTAAGTGTGCGTTGCTTCGGTGAGGTATCGATATATTTTTTCTCGCAGTTCTACGATAATACAGTAGTAACTTTTCTTGCAGTTAATGTTACGACAATACAGTAGTAACTTTTCTTGCAGTTAATGTTACGACAATACAGTAGTAACTTTTCTTGCAGTTAATGTTACGACAATACAGTAGTAACCTTTCTCGCAATTAATGCTACGATAAAACAGTAGTAACTTTTCTTGCAGTTAATGTTACGACAATACAGTAGTAACTTCTTTCGCAATTAATACTACGACAATACAGTAGTAACTTCTTTCGCAGTTAATGCTACGATAATACAGTAGTAACTTTTCTCGCAGTTAATGTTACGACAATACAGTAGTAACTTCTTTCGCAGTTAATGCTACGATAATACAGTAGTAACTTCTTTCGCAGTTGGTAAGAGCTCTCAAGAAATTCTCATTTTATTTTTTATATTGTATGTGTCTCGTTTGCATTGCCTCAGTTATCAAGTGATATCTGAAATTCTGAATTGTTTTCTTTTTTTGTTTTCTAAAAAGTATTTTGTTTTGTTTCATTTTTATTATTTCATTTCTCAAGTGGCGTTTTAATGAGATATGAATGTACATGCTAGTCAACATAACACTGAAACTGAAACTCATTTTTGTATAGCACACGTAAAAATGTTACTGAAACCAATTACTGACGATAAGTTATCTTCCTTGTTCTAGTCGTGTTAGTAAGCATACAAAGTGCAAAAACCTTCCAGTAACAAAAAAGTACTTGTTTAAATATACTTCAGTATAAATACTTTCAAAGTTACCTTACCCGGATAAATGTTCCTTTGTTTAACATTAATCAGGCCAATCTTCATTTGAAACCCGTCGAGCGGTAACTCACACGGCATCAATTTGTCACAAGTTGCGCACCCTAGGATTGACATTTGCTTTCAATTCCATTATTTCATTAATTATTAATTCATTGCAGTAAGGTCACATATATGTCATTTGCAGTTATTGCTGAAACGATGTGATGTGGGATTGTAGGAAATAATAAATTAAGTGCATTTGCAAAACATTACTCAGAAATTAATTTTAATGGATCCCGGATGGAGGCAAGAAGGAAGCAAAGAGAGAAAACGAAAAAGAAGAGAAAGAAGATATCAGCACATATTAACTGGCTTCCAACACACTCAAGCATTTACGCGTTAAAGGCACTCACGCCAGACTGAGCTAAAGACAGAGTAAGATAGAGGTATTGTAACGCGTTATATGCACTCACGCCAAATTGAACTCGACAGACAAACGCGTAATACCTCTTTAAACACGAAACATCAGCAGACAACCGAGAAGCAGCTGGAAGCAGTTCTAAGGTACTGTTACAATTCTAACGGTACACTTGCACTTCTGAAAAGAAACGTCCCATTCCGCATACAACAATCATTCACATACCAATCTGTGTCCTGGGAAGAACAAATCCAAGAACAAAACCAACGGTCGATCGTTACGTAGTTTTTGGTACATGCAAAATAAACTTGGCTGTCTTGCAAATGACGTCATGAAAAGAGTAGGAGAGATGAGTTGTTTGTTTCGTTGTGGGTTGTTTTTTTTTTTTTGCCTACGTTTCGGATGAACTTAAGATAAAAGATTTAGTCATAACGCTTGGTGTCCCCTCATTTACATATAAAACGGCATTTCACCACTTCCTTTCATCAATACTTAAAAATCTATATTTACGTTAAAATTATTAATGTTGTGTCTTAAATCGAATAAAACTATTTTGTGAACTTTTCGTTTAATGCCTGTAAACACAGGTTTGACTGTTACGGAATGTAAGTCCCCAAGTTCTGTACAAGGTATGACTCGTGATAAAATCCTCTCAGGGTAGATAACCCGATTCCCAGCTGTAAACTTTGAATTCCATGTGTAAATTTCAGCAGTAATAAATCCTCACTTCTGTCCCTTCAGTCGCCCACTCTAATCCAAAAACTGTACTACACAAACAGTTAAGGTCGTGACCGTAAAAAAAGTATTAAAAAAAATCTTTTTGCAAGCAACACCATGAATACCTAAACAGATACTTAGTCTGGGAACAAGGGACATAATGAGAACCAGCATCCCAGTGCTTAAATTGCACGGCTGGTAATTGAGACGCCTTCTAGCTGATACCAGTTGCTCCATAAAGCACGTGATTAGGGGTTCCACGTGTGTGTGTGTGTGTGTGTGTGTGTGTGTGCGTGCGTGCGTGCGTGCGTGCGTGTGCATGCTTGAGACAGAGAAAAAAGAGAGAGAAAGAGAGCTGCAGGAGCGTCAGACTGCTATCAAGAATTGCATCTATCATCAGCGGCTAACAACTCACTCTGCTGTTCAAGCCGCACAGAACGAGTCCTTTCTCCCCGGAGTCTTTATGAGCGGTGTGTTTTGTCCAAACAACGCGTACTACCCATTCACCCCGTTGCTATGCACGTGCAACTCGCTCGCACTATGGCTGCATGGCGACAAAATGAGGATTGTAAAGCGCTGTTGCTAAAGAAAAAGAGCGCAGCCTGGACCATAGAGATAACACAGTTACCGGTGGTGCTGAATTCAGGCCGGAACAGAACCCTGTTGACCGAACTTAAAGTTGCATAATCCCCTAAGCCGACCAGAACGCATCAATTGGTTAGAGTAAATTCCCCATAATTATCTTAATTTACTCGTGCCGCCTATAAATAGACAAAATCTACTTTCGCACAGCTTTGTAGTTGTGAACTGTTATGGTGGGGAAGAAACGTGATTGGTACAATGTACACCAATGCTAAACCGCCTCCATCAAAGACACGTGTGTTCTATATATATTTAAAGTGACAGAGGGTATCCTGATATTCTAAACATTTGCCCTCATTGTGGACATTAGGGCATTCATTGCAAGGAACTTCAATTTTGCTGAATTAAAATGATTTTCTCCTGTGTATTCTTCAGTCTTGTACTGTTGTAGTAAGCATATATGTGCAAGAGCATATAGTACCTGTTTACTAACATAACTTAATCACGTGACCATGCAATACTGTAGCGAATGAAAGACATCCATCGTGCTGTATAACTGAGGAAATTATGATCGCCTATTGGATGTTCAAATTATGATCAATGTTAAAGTTATATTTGATTGTATAAGCAGTATAAAGTAATGAGATTTAAAACTTAAAACGAAAACTTAAAATAGATGAGCAAATTATTTGCTTATAAAGGCATAATTAGCTTTGTTAAAGCCACACAAAATCTTGGCTGCTGGGTTTTAAAGCCCGTTGACTTGACTAAATAAGTTAAGTGCAGTCCACTAAGAATTTATTTAGCCTTCCAAAGGAAAATGTTCAAAATAGAAGTAAGGAATGGAGTAGCTTACTAATTTTAAACTGGTCTAGTCTGGCCTAATAAATAAATCAAGAAAATGGTACGAGAAAGAGTACCAACATTATTTTCTTCAAGCCCTGAAAAAGTAGTAATATAAATCTACCTTGATAAAAAATAATATGCCTATATGGTAAACTTTTATTTCCAAAGAAATGAAAAATGCCCCATCTCTGAAACTTTGTGAAAATTTAAGCAGACAGTTTTGTTTTTACTTTTGAAATATGATAGAGATTTTGTCAAGCATTACCTTTACACACTTCGCAGTACCAGTAGAACGTGTTATAATTTAGCTACAACGTCATAGATCATTGTCCTCAAATCTGAGATCACCACTGAACGTCTTCAGCCCTGAAATGTATGCCCTTTCTATTTTAATAAATATAGAATGTCGACATTACAGTTATCCCCCCTGCTTAATATTCTTCTTGATGTATTAGAGTATACAGATGCCCGATGAGGGCCATATTTATTTATATTCCCCTTAAAGGCTTAAACTATGCAATTGCATTTATTGTTGTCTGGTGACTTCAGAACTTAGCACATTCCAAAGGTACCAAACAGGTTGCAAATATTGTTCTTTATGCGGGTAAAATTTGAATTTTACAGAAGATATTTCACGAACAGTTGGATACATTATGACTCAATTTTCATTTATTTGGCAAAATTTAAATAGTTGGGGGAAAGAGAAAAGTATCAGTTTATTCTCAAGAAAACGTATCCCTAAACTTCAATTGCGAATTTATTTTTTTGTCATTGTTCTATCTTTCTGCAAATAGTTAAGGTCCAAAGTCCATATCAATGCTAAACAATTATGCAATGTTCATACATCGAACTTATCTAGTTCTTGTAAGTTTAGCAAAACATTCTGCCAATTGTAGTGCTAAACAAGTATGCAGTGTTTGTACGTCTAACAAGCTGGTCAGTCTAACGATTAGTTGTGTCTGTTTCCAGAGAGAATGCATCAGTGTTCATGTAGGGCAGGCTGGGGTGCAGATGGGCAATGCATGCTGGGAACTGTATTGTTTGGAGCACGGAATTCGTACAGATGGACAGATGCCCTCAGACAAGACCGTGGGAGCGGGAGACGATTCCTTCAACACCTTCTTCAGCGAGACAGGCGCCGGAAAGCACGTTCCCAGGGCCATCTTTGTTGACCTTGAACCAACAGTCGTAGGTCAGTATACATGTACTATTTAAAAATTAAAGTGGGGGTGGGGGCGTAAAATCAACTTTTTAATACTTACACAATACAGAAAACTCTAACCCACCAAGTGCCTCAGCAGGAAAGTGTCTACAAGGGTATTTTTTTTTATTCGCGGCTTATGTCCCTTCATATAGAAATATCTCCAGAATGACGAGTGTGATCTTAACCGTGATGTAGCCTTCTTTGTGAAGAAGTTTCAAATCCTATAGTAAATATTGTTTTTAAGGTGACTTAACGAGGCGAGTTTTGAGTGCGTGTGTGTGTACGTTTAAATGCATAGAGCAAATGGGCAACGTTGTGCATTAAATTTTAAACATGTCACACTTTATTTACTTTAGCAAAGATTTTTGGGAATGAGATAAGCTTTAGTCAGGATCATGGATTCTACTGCTTCTACCAAGTTTACAATAGCGAAATGACTTTTGCGCTCTTCGAATGTGTATGCAAAATGAAAGATTTGGATGCTTTTTTGAAGTATCAAAGATCTTGGGCGCTCTCAGAAGTTTGCAACATTTGAGGGGTGTTTGAAATAAACAAGAACTAATACTTATTGATACTGTATAAAAGATGAATATTTTGGGCACTCTTTGAAAGTGTTTAGAGAATGACAGATTAGGTTGTTCATTAAAACTGTATAACGTATGAAAGATTAGGGTGCTTTTTGAACTCGCAGGATTATGAAATATTTGGGTGCTATGTGAAATTGTGCGACATATGAAAGATTTGGGCACTGTTTGAAATTGACGCTTGAAAGCTGTAGATGCTTTAGCTGTGTGACGTATGAAAAATTTGGGCACTGTTTGAAATTGAAGCTTGAAAGCTGTAGATGCTTTAGCTGTGCGACGTATGAAAGATTTGGGCACTGTTTGAAATTGAAGCTTGAAAGCTGTAGATGCTTTAGCTGTGTGACGTATGAAAAATTTGGGCACTCTTTGAAATTGACGAAAGTTGTAGATGCTCTTTAAAAAGTGTGATATATGAAAGATATGGATGTTGTTTGAAATGTTATAACGTATGATAATGACACACTATCTTAACACCCCGTTTCAGGGAAATGTTAGAGGTGACAAGTATTTGATATCATCAAGGCATACATTCTTGTTTTGTTTCTATTTTTATTCCTATGTAATCAAACAAGCTGTTGCTGTTAATAGTCATTCTTCTCTAGCGTTGCAGCCATCTTCAACTGAAGTATTTAAATTTTCTCGGTGTCATCAGTACGCGAGAACTAGCAAAATGTAAAGTAATAGTAAGTTAAAAATGATAATACCTTAATCAAAATAAAAATCAGTATTGCCAGATGAATAAAAGTAAAATTTCTTTAAATTCTGTTTATAAAGAATGCAGTTCTCCATTTTAACCGTTGTATTTATTTACTTTTTTCTTTTAAAAAAAATGATAGATTTGTGTGTTAGAATTTTAATTTAAAAAAAAAAAAAACCACTTATGAAACAAATTTCAGATGAGGTACGAACTGGTGATTACCGTCAACTGTTCCACCCAGAACAGTTAATCACAGGCAAAGAGGACGCCGCCAATAACTACGCCCGCGGACACTACACCATCGGCAAGGAGATCGTTGACCTTGTGCTGGATCGCATCCGCAAGTTGGCCGACCAGTGCACCGGCCTGCAGGGCTTCCTCATCTTTCATTCTTTTGGGGGCGGCACGGGGTCTGGCTTCACCTCCCTCCTCATGGAACGACTGAGTGTGGACTACGGCAAGAAATCCAAGCTAGAGTTTTCCATATACCCCGCTCCACAGGTGAGTGGTTTCCCTTGTAAGTGCACGTACAATTACACAATTCAGACACACACACAAACACACAAAGACATATACACACATATCTGAAAAAGAAATCCTATAAAAATTAACATTTTCTGTTCTTTATAAGCAGATCTATATCGTCGAATGCCATCAGTGTAATAAACTAAGGTGATGCCTATCGATGTCGTCAATGTGCATATTTATTACATTAAAGTAAAAAAAACAACACACGATGATATCTTAAAAGAATGACAATAATTATAAAGTACGCAATGACTCACAAGAAAATATAATTAATATTTAATTTAATCGTTAAAGAAAACTTCCACGCGCTTTTTCACAGTTGGGGAGATAACTCTACTTGTCTTTTGATGCTATTTAACATGACGGTTTGGGCTGCTTTTGTAACAAACTTGCTCGTTTCGTTCAGGTGTCCACTGCAGTCGTCGAACCGTATAACTCCATCCTGACCACACACACAACCCTGGAGCACTCGGACTGTGCCTTCATGGTGGACAACGAGGCAATCTACGACATCTGCCGCCGAAACCTGGACATCGACCGCCCTTCTTACACAAACCTCAACCGCCTTATTGGTCAGATCGTCTCCTCCATCACCGCCTCCCTACGCTTTGATGGCGCTCTCAATGTTGACCTGACAGAGTTCCAGACCAACTTGGTGCCATACCCACGTATCCATTTCCCGTTGGCCACCTATGCCCCGGTCATCTCCGCTGAGAAGGCTTACCATGAGCAGCTGTCTGTGGCTGAGATCACCAATGCCTGCTTTGAACCTGCCAACCAGCTGGTGAAGTGTGATCCACGTCACGGCAAATACATGGCGTGCTGCATGCTGTACCGTGGTGACGTAGTGCCCAAAGACGTCAACGCGGCCATTGCCAGTATCAAGACTAAACGAACTATCCAGTTTGTGGATTGGTGTCCTACTGGATTTAAGGTGAGAAATGAACTGTTGATCTAGAATATAGGCTTTTGTTCTTTTCTCTCTCAGAATGCTTTTGTTGTATTACAAGACTTTGAAACTGCAAGACTATTTCTTCTGAAAAATATTTTTTCGCGCAGTATCTTTCTTCCATTACTCTTTTTTAAAATATGCCTAGCTGGAGGTATAAACTTAATCCACCCATCCATCTTATCTCTCTCTCTCTGTGTCTGTCTATCTATCTATCTATCTCGTATTTCTTTCCTCTTCGCTTTCTATCCTGAGCCCTTCATACTTTAGTACAGGCGATGCACACAATAAAATTTAGGAATTTATGAAAATGGGGGGGTTGGGGTGTACAGATAATTAATTGGTGTAGTTCACTCATCAACTTTGCAGATGCATGATTCGTGCCACTAATTTCTATAATGAAAAAGTTCTCTTGATGCTTTTAAGTTCCATAGTTATTATTTTTTTTTAATTTAAAAGGAAGTTAAGTGGGTTTGAGCAAATGCTATAATAAAACTAACAAACGTGAAAGCTTTACTATTTCGCAGAGAAATAGATTGTTAGGAATCGACGCTTCATAAGCGCATAGTTAATAGATATGAAACTTCGACAGACAGTTAAAAAATAGACAGATACACGGATGCATAGATAAACAAAATCTATATTTCCCTTTCTCTCTCGTTATCTGTACGCGCACGCACACACACCACATACAAACACATGCACGCACACACACCACATACAAACACACACCACATACAAACACGCGCACGCACACACACACCACATACAAACACACGCACGCACGCACACACCACATACAAACACACGCACACACACACACCACATACAAACACACGCACGCACACACCACATACAAACACACACGCACACACACCACATACAAACACACGCGCACACACACCACAACACACACACACATACATACACACACACACACACACACACAGTACGTACAAAAAAATCCTAATTCACTTCGTCTCTCCATTAATACGTGTAACTAACAAAAGAGGTACGACAACTTTTACAAAAGAAACAATGAAACACTAGTCTCGCCCATGTTGCTGCAGGCGAGATTTGAACTAGCAGGTCTTCAAAAACCAACTATAACTCTCAAAACCTTTGCAATCCACAGGTGGGAATTAACTATCAGCCCCCGACTGTCGTGCCCGGAGGTGACCTGGCCAAAGTGCAGCGAGCCGTGTGCATGTTGAGCAATACCACTGCCATCGCCGAAGCCTGGGCTCGCCTTGACCACAAGTTCGACCTCATGTACGCCAAACGCGCCTTCGTGCACTGGTATGTGGGCGAGGGTATGGAAGAGGGCGAGTTCTCGGAAGCGCGCGAGGATCTCGCGGCCCTGGAGAAGGACTACGAGGAGGTTGGGGTTGACAACGTAGATGCTGAGGATGAGGAAGGGGAAGAATACTGACCTTGGACCACTTCTGAGGAACTGCAGAGAGCTAGGGTTGTGAAAGGAAGGGTAGCAAAGGGTGGGGGTTGAGATAATTTCTGGGTGTGGGAAATGCATCCGAATTTAGAGCAAAAATAGATGAAAATAGCAATTTAAAACACTCTGTAAGATATAATTTGGTATGAAAACGTTTAAATGTACTGGGGACATCTTTGAAAAATCTTTGAAGCAAAAATAAACTGTTCTGATTACAAAACCCCAAACAGTAAACGTACTCGTGTTCAAAATATCAAAGTGTTCCTTACCAGACTTTTAAAATCAATCTATTTAGTCTACAAATATCTATTATAATATTTATAACATATCCATAATAATAATTACAACACGCACGCATATACATACATATATACAATCACATATTTTATATACCGTTGTCTACTTGTATATGCACTGATTACCGGAAACGGAAGTCTGAACTGTAGTCTCGTGCCTTAAAACAGCATGCAAAGACAACGTAACCTAGCGCTGGACCGCATCTAGTATCAACGTCACATTTAGGGTACAACTCAAGACCAGTATATGATAAAAAACATTATTAATTCCTAGCGAAAACGTTATAGCCTTTGTTGACTGCGACCACGTTTGACAGGCAGCAATCTAAAACGCAATTTGTAATTTCCATTGTTTTCCAAACAACTAATAAAAATTCATTCTGAATCTATTGCATTTTAATAAAACCATGGGTAACAAATTATTTTCGTAAAATATCATAAAGTCGTGTTTACATCTTCGCATGAAATGCCTTCTTGATAAATTAAAAAACAAACAACGAAATAGTTATTAGTGTTTTGCTGTTGTTGAGATGTGTTCGAATTGTGTATACAATTGGTGATATTTAAAATATTTCAATGCAACATGACATCACTCTAACACTGCTGCAAATACTACATCTCAGACAAAACCTTTACATCCAAAGGTCAAATTTGACCTCACTGAGATCTGCAGATGTTAAGTCTGAGATAAAACTTTTGCGTTCAAATGGTCAATCTGACATTACTACGAGTCCTGAAAGTATGGAATCTGTCCCTTTCTGCAAATGACATGCTAGAATCAGTGGTGCAAGTTCTGTGTCTTTAACAATGTTTTGTACATTCACGATGAATTGCTGGCCAGTCTATAAGGAGTGTCTGAAACCATTCTTATATCGGCATTGAGAAGGGTATAATTCACTAAAATACTCCAAGAACCTTTTCATTTACAAACAGCTATTTTAAAAAAAAATAAAAAAGCCTATCTTCGGTTTCTCTGAATCTACCATTGCTTGAAGGTCATGCTTAATGTCACGTCCTGGTTTTATTGCCTTCCATCACTTGAGGTCAAAGGGCCAGATGTAATTTTCCTCTTGTGTTTCTGTTTGGGGTCAGGGCGGGTCAAGGGTCAATCCCAAATGTGAATAGTGCATTGAATGGATAAGGGGTTAAAGCACGTAGACATCGGTAGTGTTCCGCAAGGCGACTGAGTAAATACTGTTAAAGTGTAGCGTGACTGAAGCTTTCATTATATTAAAAAAAAGAAAAGTATATAAGTATATTATCATTGCATCTTCTCGTTACTAGTTTTCCCTTAAAATGAAAGCTTTTCTTATGTTCAAATGAAAAGGTTTTAATTTAGTTTTTCTCGTTTGTTTGTTTTTTTAAGGCTTGCACTTTAGCATCTAGTTACATGGTCTGTACTCAAGGAAGTTGGCGTTGTGGTTATCTTAAAAATAAAATACTTCATGTTGGTTCGATTGACAAGCCGAGCGTTTGACTCCAATACAAACAAATAATGTTCACGTTATGGTCGAGGTCCACCTCTAGTGTGCATGTCTGTCTTAAGTTTATTACCTAAAAGAGTATATCTGGTCTACCTGGCATGGCCGAATATTAATTTAAATTTACCATCTGAGAGCTGCGAAGTACTTGGATGCCACAGTCTGGTTACCAGCAGGAGGTTCGAACCTCTGTTTTCGTTTCAGTTTCACTTATAGAAAAATTAAAGGGTTCTCTCGTAAAACCGACAATTTCTACCTTAGAATAGCATTTACTGGGTGAAAAAAAGTATATAATAGCTAATTATAGATGGGCTTTTTCCCTCTCCAAGGATACCTTATTAATAGCAATAACAATTTAGTAGTTTGTCAGATATAAACCTCTAAACATTTAATAATCTTATATGATGGACCATTAATTTTATATCCACGATATCATAAATTCATTTTATGATAGCGCAGATTTCAAACAATTTCTGTCTGGTTCACTCTACGAGATCACAAATTCAAGCTGTTCTGATTGGCTGATTTTATATCACAAATTTATTTATATGACAAACCTTTCTCCTCTTTATTCATTTTCAGAGTGAAAATATCTTATACGTCCCATCCCCTCGCACACACTTCTGGACGATGGTGGTTTCAATAATGTGGTCCACCTGGTGTCGTCAGATTCCAGAATACAGTGAGGGGAACCAAGTCTCTCCAATTGTAGGTCATGGAAGTGAAATAAACGATAAAGAATCATTTCTGAACACTTTATTATGGGAGTTATGTCCCCTACTAACTCTCGGTCACGTACGAGTTTCTAAATGACGTAATCACCAACTATTATCACGACAGTAAAATGACTAGGAAAAATAAATCGGACATTTAAAAAAATACAAACCCTATATATTATTTTGCAAAATTGCCCAGACATAACATTAATGTACACTATAATATTTATTGAGAGGTTTTGTTTCTTTTTGTCCTAAGCACAGTAGGCCTACATAGTAACTACTGGCCTTATTCTGGTGGTATTGTTGTACTTCATTATTGCTGTCTCTTTTTGACCACAATTTTGTCTTTTACTCCGATTCTGACTTCCTGTCGGATTTGCCAGAAAGGTTTTAACTACTGATATACGTTTTGAGTTAACTGTTAGATGATGGTATCAACTTCCGTGCTCATGCATTGTATATCAGCGTCCTCCAGATTCCAGTGTCAAGGCCAAGCCATCTCTGTCGCACTGCTGTTCACAGGTTGTATCCATTCTAGCAAACTGTAGATTCCGCTGATCAGCCGACCCATATTATCTCTCGATCCCTTAATCTCTCAGAGACAGCTGGTGGACTCGAATTTCGTTGACTGACTGAGTTTCTCCAAAATAGCATGAAACACTCGATAGATTGCATCCTAACGTTCTAGAACACAATAAAAAAAATGTTTCTTATCTTAATCATCATCAATTCTAAATGAATGTAGGTATATTTGACTAACACTCTACATGTATTTGCTTTACAAAAATACCACTAAACAGAAAGCATTACTTATTATATTTCCAACGTTCCTCACTTTTTATTCAGAAATAAGTTTGATACACTTTACAGCAAAATCACTAATCAATAAGCATTACTACAAGTTATATTTCAATGACTTCTCATCTTTCACTCAGAATTAAATCTGATACATTTCACAGCAAAAAAAAATAAATAAATAAAACAACCCAAACAACCCCCCACACGCACACATGCTAATCATAAAAATTACTAAAAGTTATATTTCAGTAGCCTCTCATCTTTCATTCAGAATTAAATATGATACAGTTCACATCAAAACATCAATTACCACCCTCCTATTAATCAATAAGCATTACTACAGGTTATGTTTCAATGGCCTCTCATCTTTCATTCAGAATTAAATATGATACAGTTCACATCAAAACATCAATTACCACCCTCCTATTAATCAATAAGCATTACTACAGGTTATATTTCAATGGCCTCTCGCCTTTCATTCAGATTTAATTGTGATGCATATCACAGCAAAAAACCCACACCGATAGTAAGCATTAATAAAAGTTATATTTCCATGGTCACTCATATTTTCATTCAGAATTAGTGCTGAAACACTTCACAGCAAAAAACATTGCTCACTAAGAATTAGTACAAGTCATATTTCCATTGGTATTTATTGTTTCATTCAGTGTTAAATCTAATGCATTTCATAGCATATAACTGATGTAAGCATATTTCATTTCCATACATAGCCATAAATTAAAAAAATGTAATTTTACTGTACATGGGAGAGTTCTAATAATAATTATACTGCATTCTTTCTGTTCACAGCTACAATTACTTTACTCTTGATTGCTTTCTTGTAATACAAAAACTAATTATTTGGAGCATACACAAACACAATTTCACTTTTTTAAAAATTAAAAGACACTATATTCTCCTTGCAGTTTTTACCCAGTCAAATCACCAAGCTTTACTTGGTCAATTTATATTTTTGATACAATTTAAAATTTAATATTCTAGGAATGTGTTTGCAATGACTTTGGTAGTACAAAAACAAAAGTGAACTGATTAAATTATTTCATAACATACAAAACAAGCAATAATATCACCCCCAAACCAGAATTAAAAATAAATTTATTCCATCATGCTCTAGTGATTTACCTTGAAATAAAGTTTTGTGGAAGCTGACACATCATACCTGACACAATGATGATAAACAATTTTCTTTAAATTGAGTAAGAACAGGATATGTGGTAGTTCTCCACGAAGAAGATGTTAAATTAAGATGTTATCATATTTGAACTAGTTTTAAATTATACACACTTATAAATATCACCTGCCATCAGACATTTTGTTACAACAAAGATAAATCTCAACTTCCCACTGCAGTGGAATATTAAAAATATATTTATCACAGGTGAAGGTTAATAGTCTCTAAATTTTAAACTTGTTTTTAGTGTCTAGCTCACCAATTTTTTTTTTGTAGTGTATAGTTCATCAAATTGTATTTTAGTGTCCAGCTTACCCATTTCTTTTAGTGCCTATCACACTGAATTGTGGTGGGTTTTTTTTAGTGTCTAGCTCACCACAATTTTTTTTTAGTGTCTAACCAAATTGTTTTTTTTAGTGTCTGTCCCCCCACCATAATCTTCAGAGATACTAAAACTGATAAATTATCAACAGCAAGAACAAAAATCGGAAAGCACAATCCTAAGACAGAACATTATTAAAGAAGGAGGAAAATCAAACTTTTCTTCTATGTTTGCAAGGGAGCAAATGTTTGCTACAAAAGTGTGGAGACAGCAAATACAGCCAAGTGCATCAGAGACAGCTAAGCAAAGCCATACTGGACAACAACATGCCACAATTTACAGAAAACCCATGCCTGTATTGATCTGTTATGGGGTTACTGTCCAATAACAAGGACAGAGAATCAACAAAAGTAGTGAACAGAGGTAAATATCTTGTGGTGGTTAAAAATAAAATCATTAGTGTGTTGCTTAACTATTAGTAGTGGCAATCATGAGCAACCACAACCATTTAAACCGTAATATTTTCTGCAAGAGAGGCAGCACTGTTCCTCTGATCACATCTACTTTAAAAGCTGATATACACTGTAAAACTGTCCTATTTAAGTTGACTATGATGTGACTAAACCAAAGGCCACTACCAGTAGTTCATCATCTACACCAGGGGTGCACAAACTTTTTAGGCAAGAGGGCCAGATTTCCAACTGATAGTGCGTGGAGGGCCACAAGTCAGAAAAAAACCAACACAAATAATGAAACAATGTGTTCTACATTCATAATAATGGTAACATCCTAAAGTCCTGCGAGGGCTGTGGTTTGTGCACCCCTGATCTACAGGCAGTCCATTACAAGCTGCATTTGTCAACATCAGTTAGGTTTTGACCTATTCCAGCTATATTTGCCACCAACAGTTGGGTTTTGACCTATTCCAGCTATATTTGCCACAAACAGTTAGGTTTTGACCTATTCCAGCTATATTTGCCACCAACAGTTAGGTTTTGACCTATTCCAGCTATATTTGCCACCAACAGTTAGGTTTTGACCTATTCCAGCTATATTTGCCACAAACAGTTAGGTTTTGACCTATTCCAGCTATATTTGCCACCAACAGTTATTTTTTGACAGTGAGAGCTACATGTAGTAGTCCTATGGCCAACCATATCTGCCACCATTTGCTCTTTTTCTTTTAAAATGCCAGCTATATACAGTGCTATGGCTGGCTGTATTTGCCATTGTCTGCTGCTTATTGACCAGTGCCAATCACATTTATCACTTGTCAGTGACTGCCATATACATATATGGCCAACTTTACTTGCCACATTTTCCTACTTGTTTGTCTCCTTTCGGTCTAGTGAATGCAATAAAGTCAACAGGTGCTGTGAAAATATATCTCATATTTCCTATTGCTGTTATTCTTCACCGAAGTTATGCTAAGATATATGAACTTTTACTCAATATGATTTTAATAATCAGCAATTCATTCAAGAAAAAAGTGACTGTGATTTAAGGACTGTATTACAAGTAGCACTAACAACTGATAATTAATTGTTTATATTACATCCATATCTTTATACATTTACTGAAAAATTATACTGCACTCATGCAGACTGCTAACCTTTGTGGGTTTATACAATAAATGTTTATTCAGTAAGTGTACAGTATACAAGAATTATTTTGATGTTATGATTACCAGAAGAATAAGTGTATGTCTGTTATTGAACATTTGAAGTACATTATTGCTAATTCTCACTATGTTGTATGTGCATTGAATGTTGTTTGATACAACAATAATTTTATTTGTGGTGTTATTGTAAGGCTGACTGTGTGTACTCATTATCATTTAAATGTAAATAGTGTCCTGTTGTCAGTTTATGGATGTTGTCTCTTTGAAGGCAGTCCTATGCGGCCCAATTTCAGATTACCTCTGGCAACGTGGTAAACCCATTAGGGTAGTGAGTTTTTGTTGCTGACGGCCAAAAGATGGCTTAAATACGAGTGATGTAAACAAGGCATGCATTTTTTGTACTAATTATAGTTTTAGTTGGTGGTCCAGCTCAATAAACAATTTTTAATGTCAGCTGAATGTAGGGTGTTTTTAGTAAATTTAATTCATTACTTTGTCTTTGTATCATTCTATGTCCGGCATGTAACAGTGATTTTGCACATTACAATACTGCATAAGCTCATACCATAATTGACATCACAAATGCACACTATACATTAATAAAAAAAAAACTGCAATAATTAAACTCATTTGAGTAAAACAAGATGTCAGATTTATTAGATAACAAATTTTAATAAGAAGTTACAGTACTTTTAAGGTCTCTGCCCTTTCAAAAATATGTGTATGTACAGTCTGATTTCACTTTATATCACAGAAAGCTAGACTCCTGACTACATAATATTTTAATGGTTTCTTTAAAAATGAAATTTTAATTATTGTTTGAAAAACATCAGCAATCATTTATACCAGTAACATATCAAGAGGTGGTAACGATGAAACAGACAGAAACACAAGTTAAATGTTTCAAAAGATTACTTCAATTTGTATTATATGTATTGCATGAAGACTTTGTCATACACTCATTTTATATTGTGTATCAGAGACACTCATGATTACAGGTTGATACATTTTATGTTATATTGTAACAATTAATTTCCTTAATGTATTTATTTATACTGTGAAACTTTTTCTTCTATGTATTTCATTTCTAAGTTGGAACACAACTTCAAACAATCATGTATATTTAGTTGAACGGTACTTTTATACAGATACAGTGTAGGCCAGGTGTGAGTGCAGCCATCTCTCCTGTCCCCCCACCCTCCATCTAAGAGTATCTGTGAGACCTTTGATAAGGTCTATGCAACAAAAAGCATCAGAGGTCATCAAAACATTTCCTTCCAATTTTCCATGAACAATAGATTCTAAGGCATTTCATTTATTATTTAAGATGGTTTCATAAATTATGTAATTCTCATAGATTTAATTTATTATTTAAGATGGTTTCATAAATTATGCAATTCTCATAGATTATTCATTGTAACTGGAAAGCTAAATTACTGGATTTGTATAACCCAGATTAAATTTCACTGTTAACTAGCTAACATGCTAACTAGATATGGGAAGAAAACAAAATCTGAAAGAGTATTACAACTTTCAATTACATAAAAATCTGCAATGACACTGTCAGTTGTATGAATGTTCAATAGATTGCTAGTAATGATATCTATTTTGCACTTCTTTTGATTTTCTTTCCTCCATCTAGAGTGCATTTCTTGTTTGAATGGTTTGTTTTGCAAATGTCACAAATCACAATTCAGTACTGGCATATGGTAGAGTATTCAAAATAATTAAACAAAATTGTGTTAGAAAATGTATAGAGCATTAGAAAATAATTTCAGACATGTACGCACACACGTAAGCAAGCATGTTTAAGTATTAGACAAACAGTAAAATAAAATATATATTATAGTATTTAACAAAAGAGAACACATTACTTCAAAGGTAAAGCTGTATCAGTTGATTCATATATTTCCAATGACTTATAAAACTTGAGACAGTAGATTATTAGGTGAACTTCATAATAAAATAAAACCATTTATGGGGTTTTTAATTTTGGTCTTTCATTTTTAAAGCTTGTACATACATAACAATTTTATCCGTTCTCAAACCACTCTCTGAAGCATGAATTTCACAGTCTCTTTTTTCTTCAACACACGTGGGACTTTGTACTGGTTTGATGTGGCATGGCTTGACTTGATGGTGAAATCTCTGAGCTCTTTGAATGTTCCAGGTTCTACAATGTGGACTTGCATTTCTCCAATGCTGCCCTTGTTGCGGAAAGACAAGTATACATAGGACTTTGCACACAAAGCTTGATCCACCTAAGATGAAAAATTATAAAGAATTTCTTATTTTCTGAGTAATAAAATATTTATCTAGGCTGTTCTAGATGCAGCTGTGTAAATGACAATACATATAATTTACATATAATATAAATTTCTTTGTGTAGAAATTTGTGTAGAACATATTCCAGCAAAGTGTGCAAATGCCCCAAATTGTGATTGCCATTTTCATGTGATACTATTTCTCTCGTATGCAAATACCATTCCTAATCCTAGTCAGGCAGAAATGAAAGCACCATGTAAAATGGCACCATAACTGTAAATGCTTTATGTCAGTGGTATTAAACAAGCTAGCATGCATTAGAGAAAACTTGTCAACACAGAAAACAGGGCAAAATAAAAATGCTGCAAAAACTTTTCTGCATTACAATTTTAAAACAGTTGACAGATGTGCATATTCACACTGTATCAAATACATTTATGACCTAACAGAATAACAGTACCATTTTTCTTTGAGTGAGAGACACTTCAGTTCCAACAGCCACATTTTCCAGCTCCAGAAATAAGTGATAACAGGGTACTGGACTTTCTTTCTCTGGAAGGCCTTAAATGAAACCATAAAGGTGTAGGCAAATGAGTCAATATTGTCACTTTATATTAAAATATTAAAAAATCAAACTAACACAAGGCTATAATGAGAGAGAGAAAATGCAATTCAATATCATAAATATGACAGCAATGATCAGTTTTAATAAAAAAAGACTGTTTATATGATATCCAGAAGGCAAGAGAGAAATGGATGAAGATGAGAGAGGAATTAAAAGAGAGAGGGAGAGGGAGTGAAAAGAAAAAGGAGAGAGAAATAGTGAGGATGAGAAAGGGACAGAGTAGGAGGGAGTAAGGAGGCAGGAAAGAGAGTGTGAAACACAAATTTACATGTATATTAAAAAGTCATTTTAGTGCAAGAAAAAACAATGTTCACACGAAAACAGTAAAAAAAAAAACTATGCCAGGAAAGAAAAATGACATAAGATGAACAAGAATTAGTTTTTTAACCCTAGCTCTTACTGTTCAGACTGCTATCTTGAACCATGATGCTCTCAGCACAACAATAGTCTCCAAGTTTAAAACTGTCCCACTGGGTCAATGTGTCCATCAGTGCATCGTAGAACAGTGATTCTGAAGTCTTCTCACCTCTCAGATTTAAAAACTGGCCTTGCCTGCAAATGAAGCAATGCCAAGCTTTGATACATAAGAGTACATACTATACAGGTAAATAGATTTAACATTGAGAATGTGAGAAATTACTTACTGCATTATCATTAGCAAGTAAAAATCATTTGCTCTTCATTCAGAGAAGTTAAAGTTATCATCCATTATGACATCCATTAAGTTTTCTGTCACAAATAAGGAATATCACCCACCAAATATGGTAATTCATTATGCTTTCTTTCATAAAAAGACAGCATCATCCAATTATTATGACATTCATGAAGATTTTCTTAAGGAAAGGGAGAGAATTGTCCAACTATTATATCATGTATTTAGATTTTCTTACAGAAAGTGGGACAATCATCCAACTATTATGATATCATGAAGATTTTCTAACACAAAGAAGAGAAATATCCAACTATTATGACATTTATTTAGAATTTCTTACACAAAGAGAGAGAAATATCGAACTATTATGACAATCATACATATTTTCTTACTAAGGGAGAAAAATGTTCAACTATTATGACATTCATGAAGACTTACAGAAAGGAAGAGTAACATCCAATTATTATGGTTTTCATTAAGATTTTTCTTACACAAAGAGAGAATCAACCAACTATTATGGTAATCAGTAATATTTTCTTGTACAAAGTGAGAGAATCAACCAACTATTATGGTAACCAGTAATAGTTTCTTGTACAAAGGGAGAGAATCAACCAACTATTATAGTAATCAGTAATATTTACCATGTACAAAGGGAGAGAATCAACCTGCTATTATGGTAACAAGTAATATTTTCTTGTACGAAGGGAGAGTATCATCCAATATTATGGCATTTTAAAAGATTTTCTGATATAAAGGAACTTTCAAACCTGTACATAAACTCAACAATGGGACACTCATCATAGAAGTCAACCACTTTCACCACATCACCAAGGCGATAGCGGTACAGGCAGGATGGGTTGGTGATCACCAATTCGTAAAGTTGATTAGGCTTCACCTGCAATGGAATCCAGATAAACTTTAATTAGTTGTTCACCAAGTCAAGATAATGACTGAAATTATCATGATACAGGTTTATATGTAGTTATAGTAGGATATAGGCCAGTAGGATATATATCCACTGTTAAGAATTATGCAATTTTAAAATTATTTTTGGTCTTTTTGTTATTGTATGTTTGTTGTTTAGTTTTGTTGGTTTTTTGATTTGTTGATTTCTAGGTCGAAATATTTCTTTCGTTTACAAAATCCTAACTTTAAGAAAAATAAGTGAAAGAATAAAAGAAAGGTAACACAGTCAGTAACTGGGCTTGATGAATGAAAAATGTTTATTTTATGTAAATTTCATTGCTTAGTGACAAAGTGACAAATAATGAGCACTGAATTGGCAGGAGGTATGCTGATTTCAAATATTAAATGCAGTAAAACCATTCTTGAAATTAATTAAGTCAGATGATTGTCTCCACTGTTTATGATGAATAAAGAATAGAGACAAACATTATTTACCACTGGTTTATATAATCAAATCAGGAATACTTCAGAGAAAACCCCCAACAAATAGATGCATGTGAGCATAAAGAAATTATGATTTAGACAAAATCTGTGAAGATTACATTTATTGCCTACATGCATAAGGTTTAATTAATAATAATCACACAAGACTCTCAGAAGATGCCCACCAACAAACAGGTGTATGTGAGCATTGCTAAGAAAATGTATTTTAAACTACGTGAAGGCGACATTTTCCCCCACTTAAGCAAAAGCTCTGATTAGTGTCACCTGATGCAGAAGAAGTGTCTGGGGTTGGTCTTGGTCACTGTCATCAATGGGAATCATCTCGAAAAACTGGGCTTGTGGATGAAGAAGATAACGTGATGGAAGTTTCTCGGGCCAAATGTTAATCCCAAGCAACCCTTCAGATGCTCCGTATATGGGTGAATATAAAGGCACTCCGCTAAGGTAAGTTTCCCTCAGTTTTTTACCATACAAAGTGAACGAGCCTGTATCTGCACACACAGTGATGTGCAGTTCTGGCCACAGTCTTTTAGCCAGGCCAACAACTCCTTCCTTAAAAGCATTCTTTATCTCTTCTGCTCGCTCTGGGTCAGGGTTCAGTAAAGCCTGAAGACGTTGTCGGATTTCTGTGTTGATGGTGAGTTTTTCATTCAGTGTTCCATTCTTCACATCTTCAGCCAGGTTTCTGAATTCATGCATAAGGGTGTTAAAGGCATTAAAAATTATTGAAGCAAAGTTGGCTTCAATGGTACCAATGTGTCTGTCTTTGAGACCAAACAACAAATGTACATACAAAGCATCTGGCTCACTCAAAAGATCGAATGCTGGTTCTGGAGTGGAGTACATGTGAAGCAGACCTTTAGATTCTGAAGGTGTTGATGAATTTGGACCGATCTTTATCCCACTGGCAGATGTTCTCCACAAGGGATTGTAAAAAAACTTCAGGTCTTTGTTAAGGTAACAAGTGTATGGGAAAGCTTCGACCATATACTTGTAAAAGACAGAAATTCCATTAAGAAAGAAAATGCCTCTCTGCTTTTTGGTCATTGGAATGATACTAGGAGTTCCTGAGGTTCCAGATGTGACTGCAAAAATCACAGGTCTAGTTTTAGTCAAAACGTTTTCTTCCCCAGACATCATTCTCTCCACATATGGAGCATAGTGAGTGTATTGAGTGAATGGGTGAACCTGAATGTACTCATCTGCTGACTTAATGCTGGCAAAGTTGTAGAGCTTTCCATACTCAGTGTTTTCAGAGGCTTTGAGCTGTTTTAACAGGAATGCCTCCTGTGTTCTGGCAACCTTCTTTGTGGCAGTGTTAAGACTTCTCTGCATATAAAGATAACAGAATTAAAAATGAAAAATATGCTGAAATGCATATGCATGTTTATGTGTATGCATGACATGTGTGTGTGTTTGTGTGTGTGTGTTGTGACAAGAAAGATATTCAGAGTTCTTTTTATTAGAGTTAATAAAGCAAATAAAAAGTAAATAAAAAGTAGTTAAAAAATTAATCTTATTGTTGGTAGATTTTAAATTATTTAAAATTATGAAAACAAGGATCGTATATAACAAAGATCATCTGAGACAAGGTGTTATCATGCAGAGTGATGATCCCTAAGACAGAGCATAACATAAACTTGTGTACAATTTGTAACCAAGTTTTCAGAATGACAGAAAATTTTCAACTTGATATCAAGATATCAGTGGGATATGTTTGTATAGTCAGATACGATTGAATGTACCAAGAAAACTATGTGAAATGTTAAGTATTCTTATTACACAGTTTTTATGAAAACATTTTTCTTATAGAGTCTGTACTGTAAACAATTCTGCTTACAAGGCAATAAAAATTTTTTTTGTTGGTACAAATGCTTGGATGAAATATTTCTTGCATTATTTAAAAAAAAATATTTAAACATTCCTTTGATAAAGATTTTATAGAAAGCATTTTTTTATACACATATTTGAATGGAAATCTTCATTATCTAGGTATCAATCTGTAGTCAAAAAGAAACAACAGTGGTTCTTAATAAAATATGGCCATTAGATAGTCAAGCAATGTTTTTGCAAAAGCTATACTAAGTTTGACACAATATGTCCCAGGAATCAAGCAGTGCACTGGGATAACAAATGTGATACAAGACAAAATGCCAAAACGTACCATGTAATCTTATGTTTGTATCACCCTATCATGTGTCATACAAGAGAGAAGTATAAGACTTTGTGATAGACAACATTTACTATGTAATGTCTTCTTAATTTATGGGGAACGTTTCTGGCTGAGGCCAATTTCATGTGCCATATAATGAGATGTTTGTACTAATATATCAGATATGACACCAAAGAAACAGAAGCACAGGACTGTGATGTAAACATACACTCTAGTTATTGGCAGATCTACATTTATATGAATAATAATCTCTCAAATTACAAAATTCTGTAGTTGCCCAGCAGTCTAAAATATAATGAAATAAATTAATGTTGTTCTTTTTATCTTCTTGAAGAGAGATTTCCTTTTTTATTTTATGACATCAGACTTTGACCATATCTAAATAACTTTATTAGTTTACAGCATCACAGAAATCCTTAAAAAAAAATTGTTTCATTCAGAAAACTTTGTGAAGTAAAGATCATATCAGAGTTAAGACAAGTACCATCTAACAGCTGACCATGTGAGTAATAGTGACAACCTGCTTGGCAAGCCTGATGGTCTTTTGTGATACAAGACTACTGGTCAAAGTCCACAAAGCAGCTAGGATTTTTGCATCATTACTTTGCTATACTGAATTTATCTTAAATAATTTGCTTGACAGCTCCATAATAGTTCTGAAGCAAGATAAAGTAATAAAGTAAAGGTTTAGAGATGTTTGGTATTTATTTGCTTTTTAAAAATAATATATAATAATATAATAAAAAGATTTATCTCTTGTTAAAATTCTTTTTAAGTAATTGTTCAAGTAGATGAAACATTTCAATTTAAAAGAGCCAATTTACCTTGAAGAAGAAACCAATAAAAATGATACTGTGGATAGTTAAATATTGACGGACTGCTGATAAAAAAGATTTTTCTTTGTAGATTCGTTTTTTCTGGATATCAACAAAGAGAATCACAGCAACAATTACAACTATGAGTACCAGACCTGTTGAAATTCAGAAAAATATTCTGTATTAGTACATGTACTTCTACAAAACAGCAATAAGGAATAGTAATATATGCTATGCTGATCTAAATTGCAGCATGAGGAACAGTGATATATATATATATATATATATACACACTGTACTGATATAAAATGTATATATTATATAGTTTTATTTACCAAATAAGCCATTAAAATATTTCTAAAAAGAAAACAATAATTTATAAAAATAACCACAACATTTTTTACTTCTGTTGTTTTTGTATATATTCATATCTGAACCACTCTGAAGTTAGTTCTTAGTCTATCATCTTATAGACTAAGTCAGTATTAACTTATGTGTTCTTTGTAAATCAATATTAAATTGTGTTCTTCATCTTTGATTGACAGTATGTACCTGGAGTACCCTTACAGAGAGTACTAAGTACAGACAAAGCTATGAGTCAATATTATTATTATTAAATTAAATTATTCATTATTTATTGTTAGCAGTAGGAGTCTAAAATTTATTATTATCTAAACATATAATAAAATTATGGTCGTGAGTTTGTGCAGTCTTAAGTAAAAATGTACTGGACAGGTTTTGATCGGACTTTTTCTATTGCATACCTCATTGCTCTAGAACCAAGAAAGGCATTATAACATCACACTCTCCCACATGGGAGCTCACAAGTAGCTCTAAAATTAAAAAACCGAAAATTTTCCATTAAAAGTAATGTGCATGCACGCATGTCTCTCACCAGTAGCCCTAAAGGCAACATTTTCCATTAAAAGTAAACTGCATACATGCAGGCTTTGGCTAATACATCACTTTGACCTCCATGCACAGCAGATGATTCATGTTTCACTCAGTTTGCATTTCTCATTCTGGTTATTAGATTTTAGGCTGTAGTAAGTATTGTAGTTTGACCTCCATGCATAGCAGATGATTCATGTTTCACTCAGATTGCATTTCTCGTTCTGGTTATTAGATTTTAGGCTGTAGTAAGTATTGTAGTTTGACCTCCATGCATAGCAGATGATTCATGTTTCGCTCAGATTGCATTTCTCGTTCTGGTTATTAGATTTTAGGCTGTAGTAAGTATTGTAGTTTGACCTCCATGCATAGCAGATGATTCATGTTTCACTCAGATTGCATTTCTCGTTCTGGTTATTAGATTTTAGGCTGTGGTAAGTATTGTAGTTTGATTTTGAGGGATTGCATTATGCTGTATAGTTAGCTCTTATTTTTTAATGCCTCCCAAAAGAGATAAAACTTTAATTCAGACCCAGGCTTCTTATTTTTTTAATGCCTCCCAAAAGAGATAAAACTTTAATTCAGACCCAGGCTTCTTACATATCCAGCTGTTTGTTGTGAGCTCCAGGGCCTGCAGCAATGACATTCTCTTCATTTGCACCCCAGATAGCAAGACTCATAATATTGCATACAAAGAAACACTTAGATCAATCTTTGTAAATTAACAAAAAATTATAGTTTACAGCCTATATTCTGCCAACTTTCATGCAAGTGAAGCCAAACAAACATACTATAAAATAATTCTACTGTAAGCAACATATTTTGAAAACTTATATGTACACTAGCTAATCTGCAGACAAATATATAGTAATTAAATATTATTACAAGGTACATTTATTATTATTAATATTACAGGTATAGAAATAGTAAATGAAATCAGAAGTTACAGATCTGTGAGAAGGAAAATGAAATTACAATGTATGTGGCATTTAATGACACAATGCAAGAAATAAGTACACAAATTAAATAAATATAAGAGTACACAAATTAGATAAAATATAAAAGTATATTAATTAGATAAAAGAAATAAGAGAATGCAAATTAAGTTAAAATATGAACATATAAATTAGATAAAACTATAATGGTAGGGAATTTATCTGCCATTTTCAAGATTTATTCTGAGATTGATAACTTGTAAAATCATGCAGATTTGATGCATTTCAAGTTGAGAGAACATGCCTTTATTAGTATTATCTTCTGTACAAGAGCGCACAACATTATTTTTGCAGCAATACTTTCAATTAATTCTGATTTGATATTGTTGATAATAACCAGAAAAATTGCACCAATCTAGCAATGATTGAATTTAAAACTGGAATAAAATTAGCTGTAGTTTTTATTCATCTACTTATACACAGTAAAGGGAGCAATGACAAATAGCATTTTCACATCATCTTAAATATTTACCTTCCAAAACAAGTCTGAAAATATCCATGCCAGTGTTCTATGGGAGAGAGAGAGAAGAAAAAAGAAATCTTTATACATATTTTGAAAAACCTATTTAATTTGAAAGATAATTTTTAGTTAAATCAAGCCTTGAATTGGGACTTCATTTTTATTATTAGCAGAAATAACAATTTTTAAAACAAAATTATTTTATTTCTGTAGTGACTATGCCCAAAGAAGAAATGGCTCATCTAGGCAAATTGCTCAGGAAAGCATTCCTCCCCCAGCAATGTTTCATGTACTGGTTTGTCAAATAAAACACTTTAAAATTCAGCCATAGTTGAAATGAGAAATATCAGAATGCCAAATATTTAGTTAAAAAGAAATATCTTGAATCCCCCCCCCCCCCCCCACACACACACAATTACAAGTGTTATATTTTATTTCTGTCTCATTTCTTGTCCCCATTCCACCCCCCACCCCACCCCCGAAAGATTGGGGTCCAATATGGTTAACAAAAAGATGTATTTCCAATATATTTAACAACAAAAATATAACAAAACTATAAATGCATTTCACTGTTTAAGTGTCTCCATTTATTCTATGATAAATAATTCTTCACATAAACTTGAACAAAGAACTGGAAAATCTTTTCTAAAAATGTCTATCAAGTTTACTAAGGTTGACACATACTGACATAGGTGCCAAAGTTGAATTCTACAATACTTCTATATTGTACTCTTACTGTGTATATATTTTGTTTATTCGTCACTGCACATAGTTGCACAAGTAAGTGGGATAAGGTTTCATTCAACAGGGAGATAATCATAGGAAAACACTCAGATTATAATCTGCACATAGTTATCTCCCATAACAAAATGATACAATCAAATCTTAACAAATATTTATAAAATTAAAGTATTTTACCTAGTCTGAAGCAAAAAAAAGCAAGTCAAATTAAGTGTGCTTTACTGTATGAATGAATATCCATGTACAACTTGTGAAACAAAAACAAAAAAATATAAACAAAACTAGAGGAAAGAATCAAGAAGCTTTGATCAAGTGAAATGACCATTGCCAACATTCCAGACAAGGTCCCCTTCCAAACTCCATAAAGAAAAATGTTATCCAATATACGAAAAAAGAAGGTTAAATAATTTAAGTTATAAATATTTGTATCCCACACCAGATCATATTCAAAACATCATCCCTTTAACCAAAGTTAAAATGAAAAGAGACACAGATGAAGAGAAAGCATGTAAATTATAAACTTTAGCGATATGATTCTTAAACTGTGCTAATTATTTTATGTACTTTAAAACAGTAATTTAAGAAATTAAAAGAAAATAAACTTAATCAAGTTAGTTATTTGCAAACATATGCTGTTGTAATAAGCACATTAGTAAGGGAGTTTTATGGTTTAGTCTTTTACAGTTGTAGTAGTTTACTGTTTAAAATCTATATCACTGAAAGAGAACTGACTGAGATAGAATTCATTAACATCAAAGTTATATCAAATAAAAGTTATGCTAAGCATGAGGCAAGCACATTCTCTAAAGAGCTCAGATTAAAAAAAAAATTAAAAGGTAAACAGTTACTACCATGAAATGCTTACTCATACTCAACATCAAAATGATTACACAGATGTGGTTGTCACATATATTTTTTTAACCCACCCTCCTCTAAAAATAGACTACATCATGTAAACCTACCTTCTAGAAAGCCTGACCCTTATCCTTATGCTGGGAACATACCTGAATATTCCAGACAACTCACTAAACTAACCAATCAAAGCGCAGCTCAGCCAGGTGAACGAATGGACCAGAATCTTGTGGAACAAAGAACCTTGACAACAGTCCTCCAGTGCACTTGATACCTTCAGCATGCATGCAAATCAAAACATTGGGGTTTCCCATGTTCATTGCCATGAACTCTTCTAGGATAATGACTTCTGGTTTATATTATATATCATTTTAAAGGGCAAAAGAAGATCTTTTCAACAATATAAAGGAGGTCAATATAACAAAAAAATGGGTTCTAGTTTATAATACATCAAACATAATGCATAATTTGGACTAGAATTTCATATAGTAAAATTTGACCGATTGATACGAACCTTTACTTATGTTAAAAGTTATTATCTTAGCTTATATAAACTTTATTCTTATTGGTTGAATTCCTTGAGGTGTTATATGGGCATACCCCCAAAACACTGCCAGATGTCAGTCATGTTCAAATTTTTGCATGGGCACTTCAGCACGCTTTATCAGCTTAAAGTTTATTGATCAAAATGTAACAAATACCTCATTCTAATGCACAAACAAAACTCACAATTAATGTTTGAAGATTCCTTTATTCATTAAAACAATTTTCACCCATTTCTTTTCTTCTAATTACCAAGGACAGTTTTGAAAAAGAGTGAAATCAAGTGAAGTGTGATGTTGTCTCCATATAGCAAGTGGGCTTGCCTACTTTATGTAATCATGCTGCCTTATGTTACTTCTTGTTGAAAACAATTATTGTTGATACATAGACCACTCGTGTTAGCATGACTTACATATTATATGTTGTAGTCTGTCATCTGTATTTACTTACTATCTTCGCTGTGTGTATTTGGGGACTCCAGCTATCTTCTAGAACTATCAGTATCAGTTCTATCACTCTTCTACATTATCATTCATCTTTCTAGCATGTGTGACCAGCCAGAAGATGTGTTTTGGGATTAGCCTAAAGTTACGGGTGGCCTGGGGTGATGGAGAATTAACATCTTGCCCATCTCCTAGCAAAACGTCAAAGGTTGTATTTAATATACATGCACAAACGCTGCAGTTGTAATCGAGTTCCAAGGATGACAGGAAAAAATATGATAAATAGCAAATTTTAATTTGTAGTATTAGCGGATTAATTAATTTATTCATTTTCATACTTGAAATAAGTGAAATATTATGTGAACATCATAATAATTTGTTTTTAATTAATAATATTATTTTAAAGCTTAAATGAAGTCAAGAACACGTAGATGATGGTGATACACTGATTAATAAGCAAATAACCAAAATGCGTTTCTATGCAAATACACTGTAAACAAAACATTAAATCTACTAGCATTATGTTCACTCCTGTTTGATCATAGTTAAATATTTACTGGTAAAAATAAAAATAAATAAATATAAAAAGCAGACCTAAAAACATCGCAAATGTTATCAATCATTCAATGTGAAGTTAAACATTTACCTGACACGATAAAGATGCAAAATTAAATTTAAAAAAAATGAAAAGTAACTTTTTATAACTTACTGTGAGACTACAACACTTAACCAGATATTTTATACGTTTAGTTGGTAATGGTATTAACACTAGTGATTGGACAAAATTTACCTACATTTTTACACGGAGTAAAAGTATCCAGAGTAGGCTCCCTTCGAATATTCAGTCTGGGGTCACTAAATCCTTTGAAATGGCGGTAACAAATGACGCTCAAATGTTTGTATGTGTGAATAGTGGGTATGTTTACTTATGTTTAATGTTTATGTTACTGGTTCAGTGCATGATGTTTTAGTGGATGAATAGTTCTTTCTTTCTTTATCATTTTTTAAATATGTAAATGAAAATACATTATTACCCGAGAGAGTGTTAAACTTCAAACCCCAACATTTTTACTATATTTTAGTATTAATCACAAACAAGTAAGTGGTAATTTGATCCAATGAAGGTCAAATTTAAACTTAATTTCAACTTGCCCTTATTTTATATAACTTATAAGCTCTAAGTATCTATGACGGTTAAACTCACAAGTCCCATTATGATTATTTGGCTAAATAAGATTGTATTAAAATAATTTGACTATTATTAAAAATGCCAAATAAAGTTGACTGAATATGTTCCCTACAGTTATTTTGGTCAAATACATTTTTTTAAAAGTTTTTTTTAATTTTTTATTTTTTAGCCGCAATTCTTTGGTAGTCTTCCCATCAAACTTCTTGCAACGCAAATGGCAGCTGACGTTGAATGCTTTTGCACAAGAGTTTGGATGAATAATTATACTACAGGCGCATCAGGAAATGTGACATCATCAAAGAAAGGTAAATTATAACTTATAAAGTAAAACTCATTTGTATTAATCAAATTATTAAAAGTAGGATTCTTTTGAAAATTCGTATATAATGACTTCAAAGTTTAGCTTCGACTATATCAGTAGGCCCCTATAGGTCTCTCTCTCTCTCTCTATATATATATATAAAATACCTAGAAAATTCTAAGCGTTTTGCTTCGAATTTTAGTTCTATAATTTTCTAATTACATGAAGATATTAACTACTCCCAAAATACCCAAATGTGCTGTTAACCAACTCAGACCACAAAGTCAGGCGTGTTTTTAGACAGTGTATGTTCTCAAATTTGGGCTAGTTTATATACATGCATATGCCTAACGTCTCTTGTTATAACAGAAGAAAAGAATCACTTTACCTGACAGGCTGCTGTAAGGGCCTCAAGACATGTTCCTATTATTTTCATTTCTCAAATGGAGGAACATCTTTTCCTTCAAAAAGATACTTGTTTGGTCTGACAGTCCTAGGAATTCTCATAAGACAATGCTGGCCAACTCTGGGCCTGTGTTTTCAAGTTTCAGTCACTTAAGTGATTTCCATTTAGGCATGGGAAATAATAGCTATGAGAAATGGATGCAGGTGATTGGTATGTGCTCATGCATGACTGAGGCCTATAGAATGCACATCTGGTGGCTCTGCTACATAGCACCTCTTACACAATCTTATAGATATTGCTAGACTGGACTGTCCAACTCTTAATCAGCACTTTAACAGTTATTTTTTTATCCTAACAATGGTTCAGAAAGAAATCTACCCCCCCCCCCAAAGTGATGTACAATTAATTAAATTAAAATATAATTATTAATCATTACTTGTGTCATTTGCATTTTGGGTGTTACAGCATGCTTCCATTTTTGTTAGTGTTGGCAAGTGTCAAGTGTTTCATGCATTTTTAATTTCTTGTTAACGTTTGCAAGTTCAAAGTATATGTATGATGTATGCATGTCTTGTTAACATTACCACTACATATTTTTTGTTAGCATTAGCAAGTGTTTGATGCATGTTTTCAATTATTGTTTACATTTGCAAGTGTCAAAGTGTATGATGTAAGCTTTCTTTTCTTGTCACCGTTTTAAGTGTATAATTGTTGCAAGTATTAAACTAAAGGGTTAGCATTGCTTCCAAACATTTTTTCATAAAATTTTAAAACAAAAATTATTACTTTGATAAAACTTAGAGGTTGTATGAATGGATGATAAAATGCACTTTGTGAATTAAAATATATTTTCTTTTATGGATTTTTAGAAACACATAAGGGAGTGGAATAGACACGATGAGCAAGTAACAACTTTTGTACACTTCCATTAGATGTGTCTAACAGCTTTTGTACACTTCCATTAGATATGTCTAACAGCTTTTGTATACTTCCGTTAGATGTGTCTAAAAGCTTTTGTACACTTCCATTAGATATGTCTAACACTGTAACAGCTTTTGCAAAACTACCACTAGATATGTCTCATAGCTTTTACCACACTATCAGTACCACTAGATATGTCTCATAGCTTTTACCACACTATCAGTACCACTTGATATGTCTCATAGCTTTTACCACACTATCAGTGCCACTAGATACGTCTCATAGCTTTTACCACACTATCAGTACCACTAGATATAGTGAAATATTTCTCAAAACATAAAGTAGATCTACGGGGATGAACCTTTTCAATATATTATCAAAATAGTGCATTTTACGATTCTCTGATAGAAAAAGCCTGTCCCCTTTCTGACTATTTCAACCTGCCTTGTGATTTAAATAATGAAATGATGAGCACAGCCTACCTTGCCATCTTTAATTGGAGTTTAAATTAGAAATGTTGAATTAGCAAATGGTATCTTATGACTATCTTAATTAAACAGTGGATTTTGACTGAGGAATGGTAGATTTTTGAAAAGAATGGAAAGAAGTTTTGCAGCTAGTGTAATTCAACAGAAGATTCCAAGTCAAAATTGTTAGCGGAGCACTCACTGCCTTGAAACTTATGAAATAGTGAACACAAGTTAGAAATGCTAGCTGAACACACTTCCTCGAAACTTATGAAATAGTGAACACAAGTTAGAAATGCTAGCTGAACACACTTCCTCGAAACTTATGAAATAGTGAACATTAGTTAAAAAATGCTTGCCTTTGACTATGATAATTATATTGTGTATCTAAGTCAGAAATCAGATATTGGAGCAGGAGTCAGAAATGTTAAGAATGCTACAACCTATTTATGATGATAAATGATGAGTGCATTTGACACTTATTCATATGATTATCACTAAATTATAAGGACTATCCATTTTTAATACCCATTTGTATTTTTATTAAAATTGCTGTAAGATGAAAGAAAATTATTTCTCTTTCTTTTAGGCAGTAACCTTAAACATTTTTTGTTTGATATTGTGTATCACTTCTGGGACTTGAATTACTTGAGACTCCTTGAGTCACTTTTGCACTCCAATTTCCTTTATTTGTGATATTTATTTATCTTGGATTAAACTAGTTCACCAAATTGTTTTTTAGTGCCCCCACCCAACCCCATCTCCATAGAAAGTGAAACTGATGAATTAATTATCAACAAAACAAAAGGTGGAAATCACAAGTCATTAAAGAAATAAATAAATACAATTTTTATAATTTATTTGTTAAGGAGCAAATGTCTGCTTGAAAATTGTAGATGGCAAATTCAAATCATCAATGTATATGAGACAGTTAAGCAAAGCCATACAAGATATGATACCAAATTTTATAGAAAATTCACCTGTATCGATCTGTTAAGGGTTTTTTGCCAAGTGACAAAGACTCAACAGACATAGCGAACAGAAGTTAAATATCTGATTTTTAAAAAAAATCATTCCAGAGTTTTGTTTAACTGCTGCCAGTGGCAATTGAGAGCAACCAAAACCATTTAAATTGTAATATTTTTTGCAAAAGTAGCAAGCTGTTAGTCTGAACACATTTACTTTAAAAGCTGGTGTACACTGTAAACCTGTCCTGCTTACATTTGCTCTAATGTGACTAAATTGAAAATCATCACCTACCAGTACCAGTTGTTCCAATCATTTATACACAGTCCAGTACCACTACCAGTTAATTTGCCATCATAATTTCTTTACCATTGCCAGCTACATTTGTTACCATCAATTAGGTTTTGACTAATGCCCCAACATTTAACAATCATTTAGGCTTCAACCAGTGCCAAACTACGTTTGACACCATCAGTTAGGTTTTGACCAGTGCTAGTTACATTTGACACCATCAGTTTTTGACCAGTGCCAGCGGTATTATACATTCTTACATTCAAGTCTCAACTTAGAGTTTCCTGCAACATTATTTATTAACCTGATATACACACATAGCATAATAAATACAATATAATAGTTGTCACAAAAACGGGAGGGCTCATTACAAGCCGACCCCCGAGCTGAAGTTAGAGATGCAAGGGGTGAAGTCTATTTTTGGCCTGCTCCGGTGCACCTCCAAGAGAAGCCCGTGTGACTTATGCCAGTACTACGTCGTGTCAGGTTGTTACATAGACACACACGACATACACCATTGATGTTTGGGTGGGGCCCACTTTATTAATGTCATGCCAAGGAATGTTTTATTGGCGGTGTGTGTTGTGAGTGTGTATCATAAATGTGAATAAATGGACGAACAGACGAACGGTGCAAAACAATAGTACAAATTCTTTCGTCCCTCTCAAAAACTATGAATAACAAGAGAGTTGAAAGATGTTTAAATCAGGTTATTTATTTCCCGATTTAAAAGGGGCACTACTCTTTCGCACAGTGATTAATCATTCATTCAACTTTCCAATGTCATACACTCTGTGGGAAATAAGGGGAGATGAAAATGATGAAATTCAAAATATAAAATAAAGATTAATTACACAATTCTCATGCGGCAAATGGGGCCGCTTTTACAATAGTTCACATGTAAAATAAGCATTACTTTTAACATTAGAGTTCTTATTTTGCAAACGATATAATAGTGTTCATTTTCTTTGAGTTCTAGACTTAAGTATGTGCGCGTTAGCCGTGCTAATTATTACTCACTATTAATGTCAGAGTTCCAAGGAGATGACGTAATCTCACACGTCACTTATAAGAGGCACTTCAAAGTGAAGACAGGACGCAATTGAGGCGTCGCATTACAGGTGAAGATTCTGCAGAATCTAGGCACCACTTTCAGATTATCACTGGGGAGCAATCTGAAATTTAGCTGACTGTTGTCAGTCTCGATAATTGTCGCTGTAAACGGACACGCCAACGACGTTTAACATTATCGGGTGGAGTCGTCCAGTGGGATGTGTCGTCGCATTACATTGAGTGTAGAAATCCGGATGTCTGAGACGATCACGGTGCTAGCCTTCTCAATAGCGGCATAGATCTGCCAAACCAACTCAGACAGGGGGGAGAACAAATTGGTCCCTCGTGTCGTTAACTGCATACAACCAGCGTCGCATGCATCGGGTTTTTCTTGACAGTGAACTTTCCACTTTGCCAAAAGTTATACTGAGTAATTTTGCCTCGTTACTCAATATATGGCATCAGACGGATGGAAAGAGATTATTGCAGCTTTCCTTTATGAAATCTCTGTACATGAGATAATTCATACGTGAAGTTAGACTGGCTTCAGACGAATCGACGTTTTCAACATTGGGAGTAAAGTCTTCATTTTGCTTCTTATATAGCTTTCACTGAAGGTTTCCAAAACTTCCAGAAGCTATGTCCTGTGACATGATTTTTGCCTTGGATATATAGTGGTAATCGTGATGCACGCTTTTCTGTGGTCAATTCTAATGCGCACTGGCCATTTCTCTCGTCAACAACATGTGACTGTATTGCGCAGTTGTCCCATTATTTAATATACATATCTTTCACAAACTAATATATATATTCAATATGATAATTGACACACACTGCGTCACGAACGTCTGTCTACTAAAGAGATCTTAGGTGACCGTTACTGGAAGTTACATGCTACATACGAAAAATAACAAAACTCGGGTTACTTCAACTAGTTTTGTTAGCGGTTTTTTAAAATGAAATAAAATATAATTTCTGTCCCTCATTTCCTGTGACAATAGTTTATGAACAGGTTCACTAGAAAAAACGTCAAATGTTTAGCATACTATACACAAGCATCTTGGTTCACAATTTGTAAAAATAATAGTCTACTCACATAATACATCTCTATGTAAAACTCAAGTATAACATAGTAGTAGCAAAATGCATTAAATATTTCTAAGACCATTCTCTCTCACCATTAAGCTAATGACAGCCTTTCATGACCGGACTTCTTGCCACTCCAAGTTCAAGTGATTAGACAACAGATTTCTTTACAGCAGGCAAACTTTTGATCTCAGACCATTGGCTGGTTTCTTTCCCGTAAATCTTAACCATTAGATAATAAAAACTACTCATCCAGTTGGAACTTGTTCGGATTGCACCAGCAATTTCTAGCATATTCTCAACTCAAGTTGTTTATATGTAAATTAATTTTAAACTTAGAATTTTATTCTTCTTTGCTTTTGCTATACTGTAAGCTTTGAATTAATTGTTTAATGTAATGTGATCAGTTATTTTCATTTGATACAGGATGCAGATTGAGGAGAATAGAAACAAATGAAATAGTGCAGCAGATTACCTGGAATGAAACATCAAGGTTTGAAGCTGGAACCAACTTTCCTACAGGACTGGAGTTCCACCTAGCAAAGAAATGTCCAAGTTCAAGCATATCTTTTTCTACATTCCTAGATAATCAATCTTACATCCTTTGTAAGTGACAAAGACATTGCCAGTCATCAAGCCAGCAGAATTGTGGAAGCGGCAGAGGTGTGATGTTTTAACAGTATTGTGATTGTCAAAATCTGTCAGGGTTTAAATTATCAGAATGATTACCAGATCACTGAAAATATATCAATCCAGTAACATCTTTTGTTTAAGATTAATATAATAGGCTTGCCTAGATAATACCTTCAGTAGGACTAGAAAAATTGCCTTAAAATTTTCTCAGAGATGCTTATATAATATTTATTCTTTATTACCTTGAAAAGAGATCAAATGAGCATTACAATATCTCTAAAGTACAGCCAGCTATATATCAAAAGTGCTTGAGTTTTTCTGAGTGTATATGTGAAACCTTTGATGGATCTATGCCACGAAAACAGTCATCAAAAAACATTTTTTCCCCATGGACAGTAGATTTTTTGACATTTAATTCATAATTTAATATGACCTCATAAATTACGTAATTCTCATGGTAAATTACTGAATTTGTACAACCCAGATTAAATTCAGTTAACTAGTTAACTAGCTAACTTGCTCATTTAACTTTTCAAACCAAAAATATGGGGAGATAACAAAATCTTAAAAAGCATTATATAACTTTCTACTTTAAAAAATAATGCATTGACAATGTCAGCTTCATCAGTTTTAAGTAGATTGATAGTAGTGATATTTGTATCTTGCACTTTTAAAAAATGTTCATTATTTCACATACAGCATATTCTTGTCTGCTGGGTTTATTTTGTATATATTGCAAATCACAACTCAGTATTGGTTAATGTATGCAAAATAAATTTAAACTGTATTAGAAAAAAATATAGACCATTAGAAAAAATTCCAAAGACATGTGAGCATGCATGCATACTCATGTTTGTATTCTAGACAAAAGGCAAAAGTAAAATATATATCAAGGTACTTAACAAAAATAAGGTAAAACTATATCAGTTGGTCCATATGTTTACAAAGATATGGAATTTTGTGGATTCCCTAAAGTCCAGTGTTTTATCTGTTTATTTTTTGTGGTGTAGATAAAAGGATTTACATTCATTTTATCAGGAAACTAAGCCATATGGAAGATTTAATTTTTTTTTTTTAATAAAAGCATTTCATACATAACAATTTTATCTGTTTTTAAACCACCCTTTGAAACATGAATTCAACAAGCTCTTTTTTCTTCAACACACGTGGCACTTTGTACTGGTTTGATGTGGCCGAACTATAATTGATGGTGAAATCTCTGAGCTCTTTGAATGTTCCAGGTTCTACAATATGGACTTGCATTTCTCCAATGCTGCCCTTGTTGCGGAAAGACAAGTATACGTAGGATTTTGCACACAAAGCTTGATCCACCTAAGATGAAAAATAAGAAAGTTTTTCATTCACTGAACAATAAAATATTAATCAGCTTCTTCTAGATGCAGGTGTGCAAATGGCAAAAAGTATAATTTAATACTATGGCAAATATATTTCACAAAAGTGTGCAAATGTCTCAGACTGTGATTACCACTGGCACATAATACTATTTCAATTGTATGCAAATACCATATGAGTTTGGACAGAAGTGTCATAATAAACATATATATTTTATGTTAGGGATAATACAAAAGCATTAAACAAATTGATAACTGACCAAGCACACTGCATTTCTGGTACCATAAAAAGAACACTGCTCAGCTGTAGATCTGTTATCCTGTGTCCACCTCAAGTGTGCATATAAGTATTTAAATGCCAAGAATGTGTGTATAAAACTCCCACTCTTTCATTATTTTTATTAATATTTCTTCCTGTAGCTGTCAGTGTTACAATTTTTAAATGTTGACAGTATGCCTGTTGAAAGTGTACTAAATGTATGCATGAACTAATAGTAACAGAATAACAGTACCATTTTCTTTTGAGTGAGAGATATTTCAGTTCCAACAGACACATTTTCCAGCTCCACTAATAAGTGATAACAGGGTACCGTACTTTCTTTCTCTGGAAGGCCTTAAATTAAATGAAATCATAAAGTGTGGATAAATGAATCAATATTGTGACCAATTATTTAGTTGTATATAAATACATATATTATCAAACTAGCACAAAGCTATCATGAGAGAGAAAATACAATTCACAAATGATCAGTTTTAAAAATTCAATAAGAAAAATTGTTTACATGAAATCCAGAAAGAGAGAGAGAAATGGATGGAGATGAGAGATGAATGAGAGAGGGAGAAATGGAGAGAAGCAGAGAAATAGGGTGAGAAAGAGAGGAAAAGGGAGAGAGAGTGTGAAATAAAAAATAAAGTCATACTAATGTGTGTGTGGGAGAAATTCACATGTCAGAAAACATTAAAACAAGAAAGAAAAATGATGAGAAAGGTTAATTTTGAACCCCAACACTTACCATTCAGACTGCAGTCCTGAACCATGATGCTTTCAGCACAACAATAGTCTACAAGTTTGAAAGTGTTCCACTGGGCTACTGCATCCATAAGCGCCTCATAGAACAGAAACTCTGAAGTCTTCTCACCTCTCAAATTTAGTAAGTGGCCATGCCTGCATATGAAGTACAGTGCTATTAGCAATGCCAGGTACACAGTACACATATAATAGAAATCCATTTACTGACCTTTTGAAGCACTATTGTTATGTCAGCAAGCAGTTCTGGTCATACCAAGTAAAGAAATTTGTTTATATACAGCATAAATTAATTATATGCAGTATATTTTCAAATTAATATGTTGGGGTTTTTTGTCCTCTAAATATCATTATGTACTTTAAAAATATGTTTTAAGTTTTTTTTTTATTGTGTCCTTAATTATGTTGTAAATAATAATAATAACAATAATAATGATGATGATGATGACTTTTGCCAAATGTTTAATCTAGGACCTCAAAGTGTTTCAGAATTACAATTAAGAAAATGAGTTGTGAGTCTTGAACTTGAGACATGGGTTGAATTGAAAAGCATCACGACCAGAGTGTCATAAATTGATCCTCCCATATGTACAAAAGTCTAGTACTTAGATTTCTTAGTCATCCAAATTTAGAATAACTATGACAATAATACTGATGAGAGTGGTGGATATATTAGTAATAATTATTATAATGATAACAAATGCACATGGTAACCTTTACAAAATGACAAAAAAGTTTAAGACCATTAACATAGATAAATACAATATAATAAGACAAACCACTACAATAAATCATCAACACAAGCATTGTATAGCTGTTACCTGTATTTTGTTAGGGAAAAGATGAATTTTAAACTTTTAAAAGACAAGTTGAAAAAGATTTTTTGCTAGTATTACAGGGAAATACGTCTCTGTGTGTGTGTGTGTGTGAGCGTGCATGCATGCGTGTGTTGGGGAGGTTTTGTTAGCCAAAAATTTCCATAGGTATTGTTCCAAGAAAAGTACAGAAAAATCAGGGGCTACTGCAAACAATGTCTAGCTCATACTAAATTCAAGTCTTAAGATAAAACAGAAATACAGCAAACAATATATTACTTCAAGATCTATTTTAGGATATATACTGCTAACTACTTTAAATCAAACCATTTATTTTTACAAATAAAAACAAATGTAAGTATAGAAAAACTTGAAGTGTGATAGTCAAATTACAGTTCATATCATGTCTGTTCGTTTCTTTTGACCGTTCCTAATCCTGAAAGAAGTCAGACAAATGTCAATTAAGCACATATTCTGCACACTATGGTTTGACATTGGTTTTGTTGGAAATTTAAGGATTTTATTTCTAAAATATTGTGATACAACTGGTTAGTAAGATTTGAAAATTGGTTATCTGTATTAGCAATTATACAGCCAAGCCTCACACATGTTCAAATATCAAATCTTCAAATATTAAATTTTCAAAACAGTAGTTTAGATGTACCTCATACATAATTTTGAATGAAATCCCTATCACACAGATAAGGAAAATAAAGAAGTCATACAGATTTGAACCATAAAAATATTGTAAACATTTGTACTTTTTTCATTAATACTGAATCAAGGCATGATTGCAGTAAAGTCAACTTTGCAGTATATTTTCTTTTATCCCCCCCCCCCCCGAGTAAAACATCACCCACCATGTGTGTGTGCGTGTGTGTCCTGTTATTTAATAAAAATGTATTATTATATTGATCACCTAGTTTCAATAAAGATGCATGTAAATATTCTAAACTTATTAAAGTGCTTTAATAACCATTAATACTGTCAATTTCAACAAATATGATTAATTTTCAATGTAACTTCAACCAACCAAAGCATTTAATTCTGAACATTTTTTTTAAAGAATAATATTCTAAGATTAATTAGAATTTGTTGCAATTATAAATGAGGTTTTTTTTTATACCTCAGGTTATTAGGCAAAAAATGTGTGCAATTATTCAGAAAGTCTTGAAGCGGTGGTTAATAGTGATACTATTGGCTGATTCTTTTCAATAAATTAAAGTGTTAGATTGTGAATGCCTTAATACATATTATATGATCACAAAAAACAACAAACAAAAACATACCCTCAACCAAACAACAATTATCCCTTCTGAATCCTAAAGGTAGAAATATTAAATTGCAATTTTAAGCAGTGCAGGTGATTAGGTTGCCATGGTGAGTAAAATCTGCTGCTTATACTACAATATTTTTGTTATATATTACCAAATTTACAATTCTTATAACAAACAATATAATCTTTTGTGTTTGGAAAACATTACTAACTTTGTGGCACATGAAATTCAGATTGCTGTTTTACTGTCTATTGTTATTTTGTATGTTTACTGTGATGGTGAAATCCCCTTTGACTTGAGACATTTGAGATGAAGAAAGAAAAGAATTTATTATGCTGATATCACTAGCTAAAGGAAAATTGACAACTCGACATGGTAATGTAAATCTGGCTCCTTCATAATTCTCTCTAGTTTCATTATTTAATTAAAATATTTCATGTTTTGTTATTGCTTTGTTATATAAGTTAGTTATTGCTTTGTTATATAAGTTGTTTAGAGACTGAATGGCATTTTACAGACCTTATATATATATATATATTTTATCTGACTGATTGGCATGTTTTTGTTATTGATTGCTGCCATATTGATAATTGTGCATTATTGTTTGTTGTTAAGGAGAAGTTAAATATAAATCTATTGAAGAGAGATCATTAAAGTTAGGCAGGCACTCCATAACTGACCATCGTGAATGGAAAAAAGTTAAGGGGGTCTGTATATGTCATACTAGAGGACAAGAGTTATATCATACATAGAATGTGTTAATCAGTACTATTTTTTCTGCAATATTTAAGATAGTGGCTAAAAAAAATTAGCAGAAACAAAAAATGAATGAGGAAAGAAAATTTAATGAAAAGATAACACTAAATAAAAACAGATTTAGTGTATGGATTTACTTTCATTTTTTATTTGGCAGCTAACCCAAACTCTAAAACCCCAAAACCATAACTCTTCTCTAAAATCCCTAATCCTAACCTTTTTCTTTAAAAAAAACAACTGTCATTTGCAAAGCTATTGGCTCTTCCATTGATGACTGATGTGTAGACACTCCCTTAAAATTTATTTGGAAGTTAACGAACTGTTTTTAATGAGAAAAACAGAGAAAACTGTAAATCCTTTAACATGAGACAGATTGGGGGAGGGTGAATCAATAGAAGTTTTACATCATCACTGGAGCTTGTGTTGATCATTTCATCATCAAATGTTCTCTGATCTGGGTGCCCCCAGTAGACCCTAATGAGACAGAATGTGTATGCTGCTCTATAATACCTCGATACCTAGGAATTATGTCCCTTTATATAAGGGGTCCCCCCACACACACACTCGGTTTCTGTATGTGGTCAACTCTAAATGATGACCTTTGATTTTACATTTAAGATTGAAAATTGACAAGGGGAGTGTTTCTATGCTTTTAACAATGAAGACATGGAAGAGAATTGTGATGAATACATGCTTATCAAAATCTAATGGAATCATCTAAAGTTTTATTAGTAAAGAAAACTCTCTTAACACCATGAACAGAACACTATAAGGGACAGACAGAAAACATCAGATCTTAAACCATCCAAAGTACTTTGTGTACTTTGTACATTAATTAACAAGGAAAAGATATTTATTTAATAAGTGATTTTTATTACTAAATCCAGTTGTTTATTTTGCATACTGTATATAGCAGGGGTCACCAACACGGTGCCCGCAAAGACCATATGACTCGCCCGCAATAATAATGTATAAAGGCAAACTAGAAGAGTGTATCAAATTGGTAGCCCTTCGTATGACTCAGTACCCATGAAGTAGCTCTCAGTATCAAAAAGGTTGGTGACCCCTGGTATATAGTATATGGATTCATTGTCGGATGTGGACAGTTTGGAGAATGACTACAAGCTAAGAGAAGGATGAAAGATCATTAATGCTGCAGAATCAAAATACTAACCAATTTGTAAAATGTGTTATAAACTGTTGCTTATGGTAACAAGAAGTAGTAGCCATGGGTTTAATGAGTTATCCCATATGTAGCAAATTACGTCAGGAACCCAATGTTATTATATCTGCTGTCACATAACTTCTTTAGATATAAGTCATATTTGGAATGTGGAAGCAGAAATATAATTATTAATTTAGTAATCATTGGCAGTTGATCATACAAAAGAAGCAGATGAATGTGTTTATTCCAATTGTCATTGTTTTGCTAAAGAGAGATGATAAAGTTTTTTGAATAGGAGTAAGACTGAATTATAAGTGATTTGAAAAATCAGTTTTCAGGCAAAAATCACAGTCTTCTTATACAGAAGTTAAATGATGAAAAGAAACTCGGATCAAAAACAGACAACTGAAAAGTGTGGTTTGTTTCAGGCAATTTTGACCTCACTGAATTCTCATTTTAAAAAAAAAATTACATCAAAGAAGTTTGGGGTGGGAAAAAGTTTATTTTTTAAATTTTAAATTTTTTTTGAAAAACCCGTACAAAACTATTTGGCCATACAGCAACAATAATGAAAAAAAGTACATTTACTAATTACAGGAAACCCATACTACTTGACATCATTAAGATTTTTTCACAAGGAGAGGAAATCGACCACCTATGGCATCAATATGCTTTCTTTTATAAAGAGATAGTATCAACAACTGTTCTGACATCAAGATTTTCTTACAGAAGAAGCAAGAGTAGCATCCACATATAGTTTTCATTAAGGGAGAGAATCATCCAACTATTATGGTAACCATTATGATTTTCTTTTACATAACAGGGAGAGCATTGTCCAACTATTACAGAATTCTTCAAGTTTTTTTGTTTGTTTTTTTTACACAAAGGGAGAGTATCAAACCTGTACATAAACTCAACAATGGGACATTCATTATGGAAGCCAATCACTTTTACCACATCACCAAGGCGATAGCGGTATAGGCAGGATGGGTTGGTGATCACCACTTCGTAAAGTTGATTAGGCTTCACCTGCAATGGAAAGAAACGTTAATTACTTAGTCACTAAGTCAAGGTCATGACTGAAATTATCAAGAGAGATAAAGCTAAATTAAGATAACAGAGCCACTATGTCAAGTTGTGGCTGATATATATAAAACAACAGTGCCACTGTCAAAGTTGTGATTGAAATTATCAAGAGAGATAAAGATGTAGTAAAGACAACAGAAATGCATATTAAGATCAATATTGATAAGCTTGTCAAAGAAAATTTTGATAGTGAGTATACTGATCTCCGTCTCAACCTACCTGCCAAACCTTCAACTAAATAATGAACGTAAAGTACTACTCAGCAATATATAAAATTGAATTAAATTTATATGAAAATATAATCCTTCCCCCCCCCCACCCAAAGAGAGAGAGAGAAACCAACCCAAAACAATACAATTTATATATAATTGTAAAATGTCTACAGATAAATACTTTGATATTTAAAATATACACCACAGTCACACATTTGTTATGAATTTTTATAATTTATTGACTTGGCCAATAATAATTTACGTTCTCTAATCATTTTCAAAGGTTAAGAAATGTTGAGCACTAAGCATATAAAAGTGCTCTGCCTAAAACAGAATAATAGGGGAAAATATAAAGCTAAGGAGAATAGAGCCGTATAAAGTTGATCTGAAAAAACAAAAAATTATCAATTATGTGAAATGATTTGAATTTTAACATCAGTTGTATAAAGCTTATAACTGGAAATGATTACTCAATGAGTTTACAATATCAAATAACACAAACTGCCCTGATTTATATAGCCTTAACTATCTCAAAGAATACATTTGACTGCAGTCAGTAATTATATCAATGCTAGTACATGTATATGCATTCACAGAAAGGGGATATAATTATTTCAATTTTTTGTTTGTGTTTGATGTTGCTTGATCTTGGTTAATTTTAATTTTAATTATTCTTCATACTTTTTATGTCAATCTGCTAATTAAATGATTGAATAAAAAATGTTCTTTATGTGCCTGTGCATGCATGAATGTGTGTATTTGTGGTTGTATATGAGCATAACTAAGCAAATTTAATTTAGACTAATTATGTGAAGATGACATTTTTTCTCTCTTTAAGCAAAAGCTCTGATTAGTGTCACCTCATGTAGAAGAAGTGTCTGGGGTTGGTCTTGGTCACTGTTATCGATGGGAATCATCTCGAAGAACTGGGCTTGTGGATGAAGAAGATAATGTGGTGGGAGTTCCTTGGGCCAGATGTTGACCCCAAGCAATCCTTCAGATGCTATATACAAAGGTGAATACAAAGGCACCCCACTGAGGTAGGTTTCTCTCAGTTTCTTACCATACAATGTGAATGAGCCTGTGTCTACACACACAGTGATGTGCAGTTCTGGCCATAGTCTTTTAGCCAGGCCAACAACTCCTTCCTTAAAAGCATTCTTTATCTCTTCTGCTCGCTCTGGGTCAGGGTTCAGTAAAGCCTCAAGACGTTGTCGAATTTCTGGTTTGATGTTGAGGTTCTTATTTAATGTTCCATTTTTGACATCTTCAGTTAGATTTTCTAATTCATGTTTAAGGGTATTAAAGGCATTGAAAATTAATGAAGAGAAATTGGCTCCAATGGTACCAATATGTCTATCTTTGAGACCAAACAACAAATGTACATACAAAGCATCTGGCTCACTCAAAATATCAAATGCTGGTTCTGGAGTTGAGTACAATTGAAGCACATCCTTAGATTTTGAAGGTGTTGTTGATTTTGGACCAATCTTTATCCCATTGGCAGATGTTCTCCACAAGGAATTATAAAAAAACCTCAGGTCTTTGTTAAAGTAACCAAAGTATGAGAAAGCATCGACCATGTACTTGTAACAGACAGTAACTCCATTAAAAAAGTAAATATCTTTCTGCTTTTTGGAGAGTGGAATGATACTAGGAGATCCTGTAGTTCCAGACGTGACTGCAAACATCACAGGTCTAGTTTTAGTCAAAACGTTTTCCTCCCCTGATATCATTCTCTCCACATATGGAGCATAGTGAGTGTATCGAGTGAGTGGGTGAACCCGAACATACTCATCAGCAGATTTAATGCTGGCAAAGTTATAGAGTTTTCCATACTCAGTGTGTGCGTTGACTTTGAGCTGTTTTAGAAGGAAGGCCTCCTGTGTCCTAGCAACCTTCTTTGTGCCAGCATTAAGACTTGTCTATATTTGAAGATAACACACAATTAAAAATTAAAAAAATCATCTGAAATGCGTACACATGTGTATGCATGTATGTATTAGTAGGTTTGGGTCCACATGTGCGTGTGTGTGTGTGTGTTGTGACAAGCAAGTTGATTTTGTTAGAATTCTTTAGACAGTTAATAAAGTGAATGAAAAGCAGTTCAAATGTGAACTTATGATTGTTAGATTTTGAATTATCTGAAATTATGAAAATGAGGATTATAATTACAAAGGTCTTCAGAGACAAAGAAGTATTGTTGGATTGGGTTATGACCCCTAAGAGAACAACATAAATTTGTGTGGTTTTTTTTTAATGTGAGTTCTCATACTGACATGAAATTTTCAAGATATCGGTGAGAAATGTTTGCATTGTCAGAGATAATGAATGTATTATAAAAATTTACTGAAATAGTAAATATTCTTTTTTTCATATGAAAACTTTCCTTTACAAAGTCTTTGCTCACGTTTAAAAAGAAAATTCTTGTATACTTGAATTTAATATTTAATTCATTATTCATTAATATTCCCTTGATAAAATCCTTTAAGAATACATTCTTCATACTTAGTTTTGAATGTAAATCTTAATTTTATGTATATCATTCTGTGGTCTAAAGAACAAAACAATAGTTCCTAATAATAATAATATGGCCATCATATGGTCAAGCATTTTTTGTACAGCAAAGTTTTACCCAATATCTCACATGATCAAGCAGTGCAATGGGAAAGTTGAATGATACACATAATTATGTGATACATGAGACGAAATGCCAAATCTTACTATGTAATCAGATGTTTGTATCACCCTACATGTGTCATTCAGGAAAGAGAAGTATATGACTGTGTGAAACACAATATCTAAAATTTTACCATGTAATTGGATATCTGCATCAATATATCATATATGACATCAACACAAGAGAAAGGTGCATGACTCTGTGATGTAAACATACATCCTAGTTATTGTTAAGATCTACATTATATGAATAATAATCTCAAATTAAAAATTATAGAGTTGCCCAAGAGTCTAAAATACAATGAATTAATAAAATATTTTTGTTCTTTTTTTAATTGATAAATTTTGCTTTGTGACATCAGACTCTGACCTTATCTAAATAGCTTATTAGATAGGTTATGGCATCACAAAATGCTAAAATATTTTATTTATTCAGAAAACTCTCTGAAGATCTAATACAGTTAAAATAGACACCAATTCATGTAATGGTTATGGAGAAACAGGGACACCCTTAATGGCTATCTAGATGTTTTTGCATGATAGAATTGGTCAAATTCCACCAAGCTACTAGGGTTTTTTTGTTTACATCATTTCATTGCTGTATTGAAATGACAGCTCTGAAAACAATTCTGAAGCAAGATTAAAGGACAATAATGAACAAATGACATTCAAAATGATACCATAAGAATGCATTATAATGTTAATTAGTTTAAAATATTCAAATTAAAAACTAGGGTAAGTAGGCAAAGAGATGTGTGGTTTTTATTTGTTTGTTTTAAATAATAAAAGGATTGTCTCTTGTTAAATAAAATTCACAGTAATTGTGTAGGCAGATAAAACATTTAAAATAAAGAAACATTTAAAATAAAAAAAGTCAAATTACCTTGAAGAAGAAACTTTCAAAAATGACTATGTGGAGAGTTATATACTGTTGGAGTGCTGATAAAAAAGACCTCCCTTTGAAGAATTGTTTTTTCTGAATATTAATAAAAATAGTGGAACACAATAACAACAGCAACTATAAGTGTCAGATGTCAGATCTAGTTACTTTTACAAAACAAGCTTTCAGAACTTAGCAATGAGGAAAAGTGATACAGATTGTATATATGGAGATCTTTTAAAATGTTTCTAAAAAAGAACAAAAAACCCAAATAGAATTTAAAAGAACAAACAACTGTCTTTTATTTCAATTTCTTCTGTTGTTTTAGAGTGTGTTCATATCTGAACACTTAAAGTTTGTTTGTAGTCTATCAATATTATCTTTAACTATTTTTATGTTCTTTGTATGCCAATACTACCTTTTATGTTCTTTGTATGTCAATACTACCTTTTATGTTCTTTGTATGTCAATACTACCTTTTATGTTCTTTGTATGCCAATACTACCTTTTATGTTCTTTGTATGTCAATACCTTTTAATGTTCTTTATATGTCAATACTACCTTTTATGTTCTTTGTAATAAGTCAGTATTACCTTGTATGCTCTTTGATTTCCTGTTAATATTACCTATGCTATGTTCTTTGTTCAACTGTCAGCATTTACCTGATGTGCCCCTATTAATCTGAGTGTGCTAAATACATGCAAAGTTATGAATTATTATTAATAATATTATTGTAATTATTATAAAATGGATATATTAGTTATATTTACTGTTACTACTATTAGTATAAACAAAAAATATTATTATAAACTATTAATATTATTACAAGATACACATTATTATTAATTATATAAAAATAATAGTGAAATCAGTTAGGTGCTTATATTAATACTTACTGTGAGGGAGTATACATATTTAATAGACTCTAAACGTAGACATATTAGAGAGGCTACAAGCATTTACATATTAGATTGACTCTAAGAGTAGACATATTAGATAGACTCTAAGAGTAGACATATTAGATAGACTACAAGAGTAGACATATTAGATTGACTATAAGCATATACATATTAGATAGACTATAAGCATATACATATTAGATAGACTATAAGCATACATATTAGATAGACTATAAGCATACATATTAGATAGACTATAAGTATAAGTATATACAATGTGACTTATAATCAAGCCATCCAAACATACAAGTTCATTTATGTTCCTAGCAATGCATTCATTTTAATATTATCCCTGTCATATGATGGGAGGAAAATACTCTAGTAATTAGAGCAACAAAAGAAGTAGCATTTTGTAAACACATCACACTATCTTAAAAATTTACCTTCCAGTACAAGTCCCAAAGCATCTGTCATGGTGTTCTATGGAAGAGAGAAAGAGAGAAAAAAATAGGAAAGAATTCATTCTTTATACATACAGTGAAACCTTTTTAATTTAAAAGAGGACAACATGAATTTCTGAAAATCAAATCAAGGCTTGGGATTTAACTAGTAGAAAGAATTTTTTTTTTTAAACAAAATTTATTTTTGCATGACTGCTCAAAGAAGAAATGGCTCATCTAGCAAATCACTCAGGGAAGCCATAATTCTTGCAATGCATCATCTAGTGTTTAACCCATGGCTTGTCAAATAAAACACAAACATTTATCTGTAACAATTTAAAATGAGAAATATAAGATTGTCAAATGCTGAGTAAATTTGAGAATGATGCTAAGGAAAAAGAAATGAATTATCTTACCAAACAACAGCTGTAGCAAATACAAATTATACTAAGAATGAGGTAAGCAAATACCCTAAAGATCTGATTTTTTTAAAGATAAAGATAAAGAGTTACTATCATGAAAAGCTTACTCATATTCGGCATGAAAATTACGTAATTACATAGATCTGGTTGCATGCATTATGCTAACCAATAACTAAGCATCTACCTCCCATAAACTTTATAAAAAATGATCGAACATATTGTTTGTTGAAATTAATGGAAAATAATATTATATACATCTTACTTTGAGACTGCAATATTTAACCGGATACTTTAAATGTGTATTTGGTGTTATACTAACAGCAAGAGTCCAAACAGCTCCGCATCTGTTATGTGGTAAATATGATCATGAATAGGCTCCCTTTAAATATTCCACGGGCTTTGTATGGCAAAAATAAATGACGTACAAAAAATTTATATACGCGCACTGTGTATACAATTGTGTATGTGAGTGTGCATGTAAAGTGTGTTTGTATTCATTAGGTTTGTTGTGTGTGTGTGTGTGTGTGTGTGTGCGTGCGCGCGCGCGTGTATTTGCGGCTGAGGTTGGGATCAAACTTAGGGCAGTACATATTTGAGTGGATGAACATTTCTAAACAAAGCAAAAAGCCCCAGGCTCTTAAAAATATTACTATTATTCACAAACAATGTTACACGTACGTTTACTAGTAATTTGACTCGACTGATCTGGTCTTGTTGAAACTTAATTTTATTTAATTGCCAGTCCTCTCTTGGGGTTCTTAAGAGCCATGGACTACGTCACACTGGACGTGTAATAAGAGTATTTTATGGTAATAAGAAGAAAAAAATTATCTTGAAACTCGAGTATATTAAGTCCATCTCATACGTTATGTTTGTTAGATTTCCAATTTCTTCATTTATTGAGCATTTATTTCTCTTTAACAGAGGAAACAAAAAAAGGACAAGAAGCAGAGTAGAAGTAGAAAAGGAGAAAAAAGAGGAGAAAGTCCTGCTAATATCTCGCTTATCTGGCGCTGACCAAAATGTCGAATGTAAGGGTGACTAGACCGTTAGTAATAGAAATTCCAATCGTGTCTCTTAGACCAAGAAGGGGTTCCTGAGACGGATGGCAGACCCTTTCGCCTCAGTAGGATTTGGTCCAGAGTTGAGAATCAAGAGAAGACTGTAGGCAGATTGAAGACAAGGGCATAAGCGTGACTTAATTTTGCGCCAAGCTAGAAGGCAGCCTGGCGAGAGAAAAAACGAACGATAGCTCAGTAACATTTTTCATAGTAACTTTTACGGACAGTGGGACACAAGTGCATATGGGCTTAGATATGTGTACGTAGGTATGCAGTTACACAAGGACGTAGGTATACAGGTACACATGGACGTAGATACACAGACGTAAGTGTATAGGTATGCAGGTACACATGGACGTAGGTATACAGCTAGACATAGACTAGGTATACAGGGATACAGGTACATTGGAATATAGATACACATGGACGTAGTATTGTCTACAGAGATTTATTAGATTTGATTAAGAATGCTCTCATTAGATTGTCTATACAGGGACGTATATATAGTTACCCATTTTGTTTTAATCAAACCTCTCAAAGTGAATTTCCTAGACATAAAAGAAATCGTCAGTAGAGTGCAGAACCCGACAACAACAACAGAAAGCCAGCCTACAACAACATCAATAGAAAAGGGCCAAAGAAGGCAAAGAGGGCGCTCACCACCACATATTCGAAAACAACAACAGCCGCAACAAGAACGCAGATACCACCAACGTCGACAACACCAACAATGGCGGTACTACGAACAACAGTACCCGTCATGGGGTTTTAACCACCCAATGGCTCTACAGATGATTTCTTAAGTTTTATTTGAACTCTCTTTTTGCACTATCTATGGAAAAGTACAATATTTGTTGCCCTGTTTCGTCTGAAGGGAATCAGAATCTAGGTTGTTGTTTGAACTGATATCTGTCATCTTATTGTCTACAATAAGAGTACGAGATTTGTTGCCGTTTGTCAGAGTTGCGTCTGAAGAGAATTAGAATCTAGGCTGTTTGTTTTGTTGTTTGAAATTATATCTGTCAACCTCTTGTCTACAGGAAAAGTACAAGATTTGTTGAAGTGACATTTGTTAAACTCTTGGAAATTTTATATATCAGTTTCATTGTCCTGTCGCCATCACTACTCATTGTTTGTTTTATTGTCATAGAGTGTAAAATTAATCATTTGCTAGAAAGACAAGTCGAACGGAAATATTTCATCACGAATAGGGGCAATCAGTTTAATGTGTCAGAAGTCTTCAGAAAGTTAACCCAAGACCGAGACAGGCGTTGTCACATACAGCTTTATGGTTGTTTTCTCCCTGTCTCTCTCACACACACACACACACACACACATACACACACACACACACACACACATACACCTGATCGCACAAAAGCCTGCATGCACATATGCACGACATTTATCTCACACTCTCTCTCACACACACACACACGCACGACCGAACTCCGACATTAATACTCACAGGCACATACGCATGCCCAAGCGCACCCATGTACACAACGCAAATACACACTAACATACACATAAACACACACACACACACACACAAGCTTCTATCAACACAATCAGTACTACGTCAAATTGCAATGACCAACATTTCGGCATTCTAGAAAAAAATTATGAAAGGGATGTTTGTAACTGTTTAGAGTTTAATTAAAATTTTTAAGTGCTTGACTTTTGAAAGCGAGTTACTCAGTTTACATACTGTATTGTAGTTTGCTTCCTTTTAACGTCGACTTATATTATGTCTTAACAACTCCGCTACACCACTCTGGGCACCCTTCACTCATTATTATTATTTATTAATTAATAACACATAATTAATTATAAGTAATCGAGAATCTTAATTTATAGTTATTAATAATTCTCCTACAAGACCAATATGTCTCTCACTTGGCAGATTATAAGGGCGTCGTAAAACTCTACCCTTTACGCAATAATAGAATAGACGTTTTACTGTTGCATAATGTTCTGCAAGTGGAAAACTTCTTACCAAAGGAGAAGATAAATCCGTCTTTTAATCTATATATAGTGAGCCCCCACCCATCTAACATATGGTTATCAATATAGTTAAGGTCAATAAATTTATTAATGTACATTACCTTTACAAAGATGGCAGCTGTCACTGGCACGTGTTCACAATCACGAGGTTTGCAACAAATCACTGTCTTTCTTATTTGGAGACAGTTCAACAAACCTCTTCTAGGCACATTACAAAACTGTTTCAGAATTTTTGATGTGCTCACAAAGCACACTGTAGAGAGTCGTCCAAAACTAGAGCATTCTAGAATCTTCATGTGCACTACTCAGCACACCATGAGGAATGTTCAAGAACTTTTTTGAAATCTCCAGACCAAATTCAAACCTCAACTTTCACTGTTTTGGCTCTCAAATGGAATTCACAGGAATCAACTTACAGCAATATGTTTACTGATAAGTTCAACGACAACACTGAATTCACATACCTACGTGATCCGGTGAAGTACAGTACCCACAGTAGTCTGATGTGGATCAAAAGCATAAAAGAAAATAGGTGCACTCTTTTCTGAAGAAGTCAAATTGGTTTATTTAATCTCTAAACTCCTTTCTCTCTTACACACATTCTCAATTTACAAATCAAGTAATAGATTTCGTTAACCCAATATACAAGCAACATAAGAAATACAGCATCAATCAAATTTCACAAGTATTTTGTACAATGTAATCAAATTAGTGAACATAGAAAAACAGAAATACTGGTTCAGTTACATAAAGCATTGTCCAATTCTAATCATAGATCAATAGCGAATGTACAAAATATTCTAAGTCCATTCTTCCTTTATCAGTCAGTTAACTTACCATAAGTTAACGATCTCCTTTATGACCTGACTCCAGTTTTGTCAAAATCAAAGTGATTTGAGTAGAGAACTTCTTCAACAAAGTAAATTTCGGTTCATCCCCATTGGATAAATTTGTTAAGAGCATGTATGGGACTATTAGTCAGAAAAACTACTCATCCACTTGGAACTGGTTTGGATTGCATCAGCAAGTTCTAGCATATTCTTTACCTGAGTTAAAAGTACCATCATAAGCATTGCCTAAGGTTGTGTCATGTTAGCACTTAACAATTTATACATCAATTCAGTTTAGAAATATGGACAGGCAAATGTACTCTGCCACACTACCGTACTGGGTTACTTTTAAAAGCCAGTTACATTGTCTTAATTACAATTGTATTGTTAATACTGTACTTTAGTTACTTTAAAGATCAAGTTACAAGTATTTCTTAACAATTCTGTTACAAATTTAAAGTTTTTATGTTAATGAAATAAATAACAATATAAATAGACCCGATAATCGATGAAGAGGTTTTAACAAAATGTAATTTGGGATCCTAAATCACATCCTGTGCTGCTATGTTGGATTTTGCCTCGAGCATACATTGATTTATCAGGTATACAATTTTGAAAACAATAAAACAGTGTAAAATATTTTTAAAACCTTTATTGCTATAATTTCTTTAATATAAAAATCACGTTCGAAATTATGATGCAAAATAGTGTGGCTGTTAAAACTGTAAAATATTTGTAAAGCCTTTATTGCTAAACTCCTTTAATATAAAAGTCACATAGTGTGGTTGTTAAAAAGAAAGTTTTGTCGTTTTCATAGTATTGGTTTCATGAGTGCTACTGATGTTTTATTTTCAAATCTTACAAACCGATCAGTACAGAATTGGACACATTCTCGCACTTAATTATTTCCTAAATTGGTCAGCACACTTGCAGACCAATACCAAGCCACGCTGGTCAACTCACTCGCAGACCAATACCAAACCACGCTGGTCAGCGGATAGTCTAACTAGAATATATTTTCTTGTAAGAATATAAAATACAGTAGTTTAAAAGCAAGCGACGGGCCTTATTTTAAACATCAAAGAGACGTGTGTGCTTTTTTCTATTCTGTATTTTATCTTCAATCTATTTATTTTCCAGTCTGCGATATACAAATATAAAGTCTACCTTGATTTCTTTAAATATTGTTTGCTATGTTTATATTATAATAGCTATTAAATTTTGTGGACATTTTGAAGACAATCGGATTATGTGTTATAATAGCTATTAAAATTTCCGGACATTTTTGAAGAGAACCGAATTATATATTATATAATAGCTATTAAATTTTGAAGACAACCGGATTATATATTATAAATATATATATTAAAATTTCCGGACGTTTTGAAGACAACCGGATTATATATTATAAAATAGCTATAAAATTTCGGGACATTTTTGAAGACAACCGGATTATACATTATAGCTATCGAAAATTTTTCCGGATATCTTTGTAGACAACCGATTATAGCAGAACATCTTTATCTGCTGGGAATTCTGACCGATATGATATTATTTTTATATTACAATGTACGGTACGTATATATATATTATTATTAATATATTATTATTATTATTCATCCATCTGGCTGCCCCTGTTATCCGAACTTTATTACGATTTGCTGTACACGGACCAAAGTCCCGTTAGCGTGGTCGTTAAATTCGTGTTCACTGCTCGGCGTACTGACGCGTTTGTTCAACAAAGTAAATGAGCACAGGAAAAGTTGAACTATGAACAATAGAAACTTGTATTTGTAAGACAAAAATAGACACGGACAAAATTCCGCATGTAATAAATTAATACGTGTATTTATAAATATAAAGGGGAAGAAGTGAAATAAACAAGCCCCCGCACCTTGTCTACTCTGTGTGACAAATTTAGAAACTTTTAAAATTTGATTTTTAAGTTTCTTCACGTCTCTTCTGCAAAATTTCGCTGATTTCTCGGACGTATGAAAAAAATAAAAGGAGTGTGTGTGTATGTGCTTGGGGAGGGGGGGGGGATTCCTTTCTCTCTAACCATGGGTGTAGTGAGTAAAGGTTTGACTGGACGTTGGGAGAATTTTCAATGTGCAATGTTACAAGGGCATCAGTCAAAGACTTTTTCTACTTTTTTAATTTCGAAAGGATCTTTAACGTGTGTGACCTATCGTCAAGTTTTGAATGCGTGAGAGAAAAAGGATCATCTGCAAGTTTTTCACTCCAAGCGGCATTCGAAACCTAGTCACTTGAGCGAGAAGTTTTATGCGTCACCGCTTATCTCTCGTAAGGAACATATACAAAAATATATACACACATTCTTATATACACATCTATAATGCACACGAACACATGCATGCACACATACATATTAACAAATACGCACATACAAATTTGCACACTAACGATATATATATCCACACACATGTAGTCACCTACAAACATCTACGCATACATTCATAAACATATACTCTAACAGTCTAACTTATTGTAAAATTTTCAAATTGTATTCCATTAATATAATTAAATTTGTCCGCACTTTTGTAAAATAGCAAATCCCATCCCTCCAGTATTATAATCAGACTCATCTGTATGTGTTTCTATCTCTGCCTGTGTGTGTATGTATTTCTATCTCTGAATGTGTGTTTCTGTGTATGTGCGTATAACTTTTTCTCTGTGTGCGTGTGATTGTGTGTATACTTCTATCTCCATCTGTGTGCTTGTGTGTGTGTGTGAATGTGTGTTTCTATCTCTGCGTGTGTGTATGTGGCGGTCTCTCTGCATATTTTCTCTTTCTATCTATGTCTCTCTCCTTAATTGATGTGTATGTTTCTCTCTCTGTGTATTTGTCTCTTTCTATGTGTCTCTCTCCTTAATTGATGTGTGTACATGTCTCTCTCTCTCTCTCTGTATTTGTCTCTTTCTATCTATGTGTCTCTCTCCTCAATTGATGTGTGTGCATGTCTCTATATCTGTCTGTCATTTTCTTTGTCTCGGCTTCTCCCCCATCCTTCCTTATCTCAATCTCTCACGATCTCCGCATTTCTCTCTTCCTGTTTCTTTTTTCTGCACCCCCACCCCTCCAACACCCAGTCTCCTTCATCTCCTTTCACGCCGTCACTTAGTGTCTTTTGTGACAAACAATTAATTTTACATTAACCAGGATTTAAAATTCCTATCGATTAAACTGTGTAGGTAATAAATACACATGTCCCCTTTTGTTTAATTTTCCTTGACAGCCCCACATAATGAAATATCTCCTTTTTATATCCACCCAGCCACCCGTGACTGGTCGGGATATTAAACAGTCCATAAAGTTGTAATCTACGTATCAGTGTCACACACAACTGGACTGCCGACGTCAAGAAAACAATTGAGCTTAAGTATAATATTTTCAGTATTTTAAGACTTTGATCACAGCATGTGGTCGCGTGTGCTGGTAGTATTTCTTGACGAATAAGCAATGTTTTTTTTGTTTTTTTTAATTTATTTGTGTTGTTGGCAGACTCACCTAGTGGGGACCAACACGGCGGCTACTGGAAACTGCTGCATTCAGAAATATTTGAATTTGTTTAGGATTAACCTTTATTTATTTACTTTCAAATATTTTTAATTGTGAAGGATTTTATTTTCCCCTCCCCACCCCCTCCACACACACACACGCTTAGTCATTTACAGGAAACCGAGGCACAATCAAGTTGAAATTGGCACTTGTAATGAAAGAAATGCTTTCCCCTGTTTCCTGCTTCCCGTCAAATGTCTATAAATAACCTCTGTGTTTTCCTGATGATAGTTTTATCTTGCCTTTCTTTCCAGAGAAAGAAGCATGGTGTGTATTTGGTTATTTAGAGCACAATAGAAATTAGGAAAATTGCATATTTTTTAAAATTTGAAACAAAGCAAAACAAGAAGAGTAAACGAACATTTGAAAAGGAATGCCATGCTTTTAATCCCCACTTTATTTCAGTTATCCTAACAACGCAAGCAACAGATATACATCTTCACATATACACTACAGTCACATCCATACCCCACACATCTTTATACATAATCTCTCTCTCTCTCTCTCTCTCTCTCTCTCTCTCTCACACACACACACACACACACACAGAGTTGAAATCACGAGGAAAACTAGATTTATGTATACAATTGGAAATGGTAATTTTTATTACAGAAGGGACATGATTAATTATAAAAAGGAAATATAATTTTCTTTGAACTCCTACACGATAGGCAAGGGAGAAGATCATGTTACGCCATTAAAAGCAAACAGTAATTTTCTTTAAACTCCTACTGCAAGGGAGAAGATTATGTTACGCCATTAAAAGCAAACAGTAATTTTCTTTAAATTCTTAAGGAAGGAACAGGACTGAATTATTATTAACAAGCTAATCCACTAAAGAGGAATGGTGATTTTCTTTGAATTCTTACGCTATTTGGGAGGGACATGATTAATTACTTTATCCAGTTACTGAACTAAAAGAAAATGGTAATTTGATTTGAATTCTTACGCGACAAGAAAGAGACAGGATTAGGGTTTAAGCACGTACACACATTTATGTTACAAGCGATTTACACTTGTCCAATCCGTCGGATACCCAACTGATGTCGTCATGAGCTGGAACAGTCGATATTGCAATTACACTTTACAAGGAGCAGTTCTCGCGTCGTGTTTCCTAGGCGACAATAAATAAAATATATAAATATAGTTATAACAACTTCAATGTAACGAAAACTTTGTTTTTCACTTATTAAACGGTTCGGTTTTGATTCTTCCATCTTTGAGACGGCAACATTTCCTGTCAAGAAATGTTTTTATAGAGCAGATTTGCCTAACCATGATAAATACATATATGCGAATGGTACCACTTCATAAAATTAATGTAAACTTAATAAAATGCTAAGGAACATATTGAAAAAGGAGATTGTTACTTATTTCCTGAGAGGATCAATCATTACTTATTAGCCAGTTTTGAAACAAAGCGAAAGCACTGAAATAATTTGCCTATATTCACAGGCAGGCACCCCCACCCACCCCATTCACTGCAAAATGAGTTGGGAACATTTATGGATTATGAATCAATATCAGTGACTCGATTACTTTCAATTTTGATAAAAGTTGTCTTATTCAATTGTTTCGCAATGCCTTCTAAATCAAAAATGAAAGTAAATAATAAAAAAAAAAAGCTTTAGCCCGGGCAGAAACAGCTATGACGCTTCCTTATTACCCTCCCCAAACACAACACAACACACACACACACACACACACACACACACATTCCAGTAACAAAGTATTTCCTTAAGATTCGCGTCAATTATGTCGGAAGTAAAACAAAAACAGCCAAGAAATCGTAGATCTGTAAAACTGGGAGCGGTTTCGCTGCCGTGCTGTTGCTACTCGAACCCAAAGCCTCAAGAAACTTGGTAGTGGTAGCCAACTTTCTGTACGCATCACAACTGTCTACGTCACTGCACCGCTGTCTTCAGTGAAGACCTCTCTTAGTCTGTGTTGCTCTCCAGGGCCAGGCAATATACTGACTTGTGTGATTACCCAGAGAACGTGTTCGCAGGACTGTTATTATTATTTTTGTTGACACAAGATATTATGGAGATGCCCATTGATGTAAACAAATCAGAGGAGGTAAGTGTCGATTAAGTCTGGGGGTAAGGTACGGTAGTAGGGCAAGGAAGTACATTCTTGGTAAAATGTTAGAATATTTAATTATTAAGGCAATGTTTCGGTATCGTTTGAAACGATTCAGGGCAAAATTTTAAACAATAAACGATTCAGGGCAAAATTTTAAACAATAAACGAAAGCGACTGATTATGAAATATTTTTCTGATAATCAAATGGCGTATGGTGTTTAAATGAAAATGCCATGAAAACATAACATTAGTGTGTATAATTTTATATATAGCAACGAAGTGTACTCCTTTACATGTGAAATTTGATAAAATAGGTACAGTAGGTTTTGTTTGAGTGTTTTGCTTTTTGTCCAGAGAAATGTTTATGACTTATGAAGATTTTTTAATGTCTAGATAAGTGTTTTCATGTCCAGCGAACTAAGCCCCAATACTATTGAAAAATCGTATTTCTATCAATATCATTGGACATTTCCGGTCACTCGAAAACAAGGTGATCACGTTTAAAGAAATGTGACCCTTCAGTAACAATAATATTTACAATACAATACAAGGTTGATAACACTATTACTGTATAAGCTGTAAACACTTCTCTACCCCCGCCCACCCCCACCCCCCTTCCCGGAATGGGAAAGCGGTAATTGTCATTCACAACGAGATTTTTGCATTTAAGACTGGTAAGGAAATTGAACACATACCACCACCGCCCCAACACACTCCTCATTCCGGCCAAGAAGTTTAGCAAGATGCAAAAATAAATGTTAAAATTATTTTTATTTTATTTATTATTTAAAATTAGTTACTAGCGTATGAACAACAAACCAGATGCAAAAGTGGACTGAATGAAAGCCACAGTCGGTTAACAAATTATTAGATAATGTAATCGATGAAATATTTTGTATTACATAATGCCCATATGTAATCGAGGAAATATTTTGTATTACATAATGCCCACATGTAATCGAGGGAATACTTTTGACTTTGTATTACATAATGCCCACATGTAATCGAGGAAATATTTTTGACTTTTCAGATGGAAGAATGGGCTACAAGTAGTAATTGTAAGTAATGGTACAAAGTACATCTGGGCCTATTCATCTCCTATGATCTTTGATTATGCAGTTGTTCACTGTTTGTTTGTTTGTTTGTTGTTGTTGCTGTTGAAGAAAACGTTATTGGATATGTTTGGTTGTTTTTATTTTTCTCCTTCGATGTTATTTTCTCCAATGGTGCAGAACAACATGACTTTCCTTCACACCGAGAATAGTTTTGGGAGTAGAAAGAGGAGATAAACATTTTTCTTTAAACGTTGCTTTCCTTTACACCGAGAACAGTTTTGGAGTGGAAAGAGGAGATAAACATTTTTCTTTAAACGTTGCTTTCCTTCACACCAAAAACAGTTTTGGAGTGGAAAGAGGAGGTAGACATTTTTCTTTAAACGTAGAAGTTGTTATAAATGTATTGTTGATCATATTTTGTAATTTAATGTATGTAAATTGATCATGAAATAAATTGTTTTATATATACATCGTATATTATAACAAAAGTAATATTTCTTCTTCTTCAAAATATCTCCCTCCTTATCTCTCTCTCTCTCTCTCTCTCTCTCTCTCTCTCTCTCTCTCTCTCTCTCTCTCTCTCTCTCTCTCTCTCTCTCTCTCTCTCTATCTATCTATCACTGCTTTCATACGGATGGATAACTTAATTACTGAAATCGTTTGTTCCAGAAAAGTTCCTACGTGAATGTAGAGACTTCACCCTGCGGCCGTTGTGACAGAGGCCAATCAGCGAAAGCGTCTTGCTCTGAGTGCCAGATGTCCTTTTGCCTGGCATGCCTGGAAATCCACCGGAGGCATTTTTCAGGCCACCGAGTGCAATCCATTTTCCCACACTGCCAGGCTACTGAGGACTGTTCGTTGCTCAGCGACATCATGAGTCACCTGAAAATCGTAGAGGCCTTGCGAGATCGTTTGGAAGGAGAGAAGCAGGAAGTGGAGCGGCAGAGACACCTGGTGGACAGTGAAATCAATGCGCTCTTCACATCCGGCCTAGAGCAGCTGGCCAGAGCACGCGACGAGTGTACCGCCAGTCTCGCAACGGCCGCGGCTTCAGCTAATGACAAACTTCAGGCTGAGTTGCTGACAGTGAGCAAGACTCATCTACGGTTGTCCGGATTGGAGTCTGCTGTCAGCTCAGTGGATGATGCACCGCTTGGGGACCTGCATTCACCGACATCACTTGGGGACCTGCATTCACCGACATCACTTGGGGACCTGCATTCATCGCTGTTAAGTGAAAACGAGCTGCTCCACTTTCGACAGCGAATGAATGCATACGGACGCTCCATCTATTTCGCATTCAGTCCTGGTAAGGTAAGTCCGCCGGATCTGGTTGCTTTTTTTCGCGGATACATGGGAACGGTGATGCTTGCTGAAGAAGTCTCCACCTTACCCTCCACCTTACCCTCAGAAAAAGAGGGAGAAAGTGATGATGTATCTAAGAAAGAAACTCAACACACCAGCCCCAGCGTCAAAAGGGAGTCGGTAGACACACAGGATATGCCACCACATCTGGCTTATCTTGAAGCGAAATGGACTTCACAGTTTTCTAGCCTGGCTTCGCTGGTTCAGGATCTAAAGAATCGGAACGATTTAATAGACCAAAGGGAGGTTAATTTACAGGAAGAACAGTGCCATCTTCGTGAAGACGTACGGGCACTGCGCGAAGAAAACACTGTTTTTCAACAGGAAATAACATTGATGCGCTTCGAAAACACACACCTGCAAGAAGATATTGCGGATCTCAAGAAAGAGACCTCAGAGCCTAGTGGAAATGATCCCGTGATTATAGACGAAAAGGGCATTCTTGCAATAGATTTGAATGAAATGCTGAAGGAAAACTCTTCGCTGCAACAAGAGTTAACCAACTTGAGGGCCGATATTGAAGTATTGAAAAGCATGGGAGAAATTCTAAGGGGTGAACACATTAAAATGCATCAGAATACGATATCTCTGCAAACAAAACAAAACAATCTGACAACGGAAGTTACCGAACTCTGGGACGAGATGCGGGATCTCTGCCAAGGTCTGAAATCGATGCAGGGAGACAACTCAACACTACGCTGCGTCTTCATACAAGTCCAAGCGGATCTCACTAAACTGAAAAACGACTTCATTGATCTAAAGGGCAATAACACAGTTCTTCAGCAAGAATTACAAGCCATTCACGAAGACAAGTCGAAAGTGAATGAGAAGATGATGTCATCGCAGGTCGAAAGGGAGGAAATCCGGAAGGACGTAACTCATTTGCAGGACGATGTATCACGACTCCGCTACGACTTAACTGAAAATGAAGATCACAATAAGGAATTACGGCAGGATCTGACCTCCACGGAAGACCGCATGAAACAGCTGGGAACAGATCTATCTTGCAAGCAGGACGTCATTTCAGAAATGCTCCAAAAACTGTCGACTTTAGAAGAAGCGGTTGCCAAATTACTTCACGAAATCTGTATAGTTCAGAATTCACTAGTGTCTCAGTCCATGATAATCAATGCGCTCGAGACAGGGAGTCGTAAGTGTGAGCATTTCCTAGATCATTTTGGTTTTCTTTCCACTAATTATTTTACGGTCGGAATATTCCGTGGCTTATTATGTTTGTTTAAAGACAATCTTAGATTTTTTTTAATTTGCCAATGAATCATTTGTTTTTTACATTACGAGTGGGCTTGATTTTAGCTTGCGAACAATCCATTAGTTTACAACATGTTTAGTTTACTAATCTCTCTACCGCTTTTACATTTCAGACTAGTCAGTGAGTAGGTCAGTTAAATGATTTCACCTGTCGGTCTTGTGTGAGTCAGTCAGTTAAATGATTTCACCTGTCGGTCTAGTGTGTCAGTCAGTTAAATGATTTCACCTGTCGGTGTTGTGTGAGTCAGTCAGTTAAATGATTTCACCTGTCGGTGTTGTGTGAGTCAGTCAGTTAAATGATTTCACCTGTCGGCCTTGTGTGAGTCAGTCAGTTAAATGATTTCACCTGTCGGTGTTGTGTGAGTCCGTTTAATTGGTTTATGTAAGGCTAGTACTAGAGAAGTCTGTTTAATTTGTGTCGCGAGTCAGTCTGTTTAGTGAGGACACGTCAGTCTAGTGTGAGTCAGTCTGTTTAGTGAGGACACGTCAGTCTAGTGTGAGTCAGTCTGTTTAGTGACGGTTAGGTTGTTGACTTTGTGTTTATTTTTTAATGTCTCAATATGTTTACTTTTATCGACATATGAGTTTCTTCAGTTAATAAGCGTGTTTATTAATATGCGTTTCGTTTTCTTTTAACTGTGAACAAATTTTATTTCTTAGTTAATCTGCTGTGATTACAGGTCAGTTTTATTTCTTAGCCAGTCTGTTGAGATTTCGGATCAGTTCAGTTTTATTTCTTAGCCAGTGTGTTGAGATTACGGGTCAGTCTGTTTTATTTCTTATTTTCTGTTGAGATTACTGGTCAGTCTGCTCTGCTTAGGAATCAATCTGTTTAGTTTATAAGAAAGTTTATTTAGTGTGCTAATTTCATTGACAAATTTCTTAATTTTTAAATTATTGGCAGAATATTTCTTCTGGATTTTTTAAAAACTGATTGTCATCAGGGAGACTATTGTCTCCACCTTATGGGTAAATTACAGATTTTAAATTAAACATTGAGAAAAGCATAGTATATTTCATTTAATGATATTGCAAGAATACATTTTATTTGCTGAGCTGAGAGCATTTTTACAAATATTCAGCTTGTGCATGCATTCGCACATAACACACATAGACAAAGGCACACGTGTATATACATATTCAGGTCTAATCATGTACCTACACTAGATCCTACACACTTCTATATTTTCTTACACGAAAAGCCTCAAATGCACACAATTTCCATACACAAAGAACTTCACATGCTCAGACATTTCCATACACAAAGAACTTCACATGCTCAGACATTTCCATACACGAATAACCTTACATGCTCACACATTCCCATTCACGCATAGCTTCAACTAATCACACAAGCACACTCCTCGCGTTCACAAGCAATCGTAAATCCACCTAATTAATACATTTGCACATATACCAACAAACACTCACATTTATACGCAACGTATATTCACACACACACACTATTATACTACACTCACAAACACATCTGCAAACACACCAACAGACACAGTTAGTCATACAATCACAGTCACGTTCGCATATGCACGCTCGCACAATTCTTACACAAAACGAATTTCCGTGCTGTAGAATAAAGAAAGGATGATCAGGAAATACATATTAATAACGGTCTGGGTTTGTTTTATTCTAACCCTGTCTCATAAATTAAATTTCATTGTCTAAAATTAAAAAGAAATTATAGAGAAATAAATAATTGCATTATTTAGCACGAGCTCTGTGGTCTTATTACCGTTAAATGAAAATAATTCAAAAATGATCTCAGAAATCAATCTGAATATTTATTGAAAATGTCTTTGTTTTCTGTTGCACGTATCCTATAAGATACCAATATTTAATCAATAGTTATTTGTACGTTTACAGGAACAGCTGGGTGTTTGGTCGCGTTTCATGCGATACTTCAACACTGTCACGTGACGACGACCAAGAAACGCGTCTTAATCATGGACGTTATAATCACCAACATCGGGGGAGGCTATAATATTCAAACTGGTATCTTCACTACTCCGGTAGGGGGCACGTACATTTTCCTTGTCACCACAGGCCCGTGGGTGGAGGAAAAGATTTCTAGACTCGTTATGGTGGTCGATTCTATCAACGTGGCGTTTCTTCTGGCCAAAGGAGAGACGTCGTGTTCTGCGCATGCTACGGTCAAGGTCGTTGCGGGTCAGAAAGTGTGGCTGGAGACTTTCGACGGCGACGATTGCACCTTCCGCCACAACTGGATGACCAGTTTTAGCGGGATTCTCGTTCAACCGGAACTGCGGAACTAGTGAACTGTGAAAATACAAAACTGAATAGACAAATTGTGAATATAATCTATCCCACGACTGTGCTTACAAAGATGGCAAACAATATCGCATCACCTAAACGAATATATTTCGTTTTCGTTGTCGTTATTATCACCACTACAGCGGCAACCCCTCAATCTTTCCCTCCTTAGCATCATTATTAATGTATTAATTATCACCATTCTTCTTAGCAGCATCAGTATCTGTGACTAATGTATGGGTGGGTTTGACTAGTTGGTGTTTTAGATCACTTTCATATCTGTGACTAATGTATGGGTGGGTGTGACTAGTTGGTGTTTTAGATCACTTTCATTCCTCTTGCTCCGAGCAGCTTCGGTACGAGACAAGCAACAAATTGATGTGATTGGTCATACACTATACAGATCGATAGAGAAGTAAATGTAGTTATATTAGTCTAGTATAAGTAGAATGTATTATATTAGTCTAGTATAAGTAGAATGTAGTTATATTGGTCTAGTATAAGTAGAATGTAGTTATATTGGTCTAGTATAAGTACAATGTAGTTATATTGGTCTAGTATAAGTACAATGTAGTTATATTGGTCTAGTATAAGTACAATGTAGTTATATTGGTCTAGTATAAGTACAATGTAGTTATATTGGTCTAATATAAGTAGAATGTAGTTATATTGGTCTAGTATAAGTACAATGTAGTTATATTGGTCTAGTATAAGTAGAATGTAGTTATATTGGTCTAGTATAAGTAAAATGTAGTTATATTAGTCTAGTATAAGTAGAATGTAGTCATTTCAGATGAGCCAAAGTAGAATGTAGTCATTTTAGTGTATAATAAGTAGAATGTATCAAGACAGTAAGATTAGCAGAGAACAGAATGGAATGGAGGAAAGTGGATGTCAGGTCATCAGTGGTGCCCCAACGGTCGACAAGACTAAGGAATACATAGATAGATAGATGGAAGTAGAATAAAGTCATTTTAGTTTAGTCTACTCTAAGTAGAATACAGTCATTTTAGATTAGTCTAAGTAGAATAAAGTCATTTTAGTTAGTATAATTAGAAAAGGTAATCATTTTAGTCAAGATATGTAGAATAAAGTCTTACTATCAGCATGATAGGGACACAATATTACAAAAAGTCACAGGACTCTATAAACAATGCATGCTTTACTATCAGCATGATAAGGACACAATATTACAAAAAGTCACAGGACTCTATAAACAATGCATGCTTTACAATCAGCATGATAGGAACACAATATTATAAAAAGTCACAGGACTATATAAATTATCAAACGATATGAACCTGCATTTGAGTGAAGTAATATAATAAGAAAAGTACTATAAATAATATTCATAAAATAACAGAACTGGTTCTAATAAAAAGTGCATAAAATATTTCCTGAGAGAGTAAAATTTTACATTTAAGAAAATGTGTGAGAAGGTAGAAAGATATATAAAAAGTAATTTATAAAATGATATAATTGAAAAAATCGTAGTATGATTTACGGTAAGGTAAATGGGAAAAAGAAGTACTTTCTTGCATGAAGGTAAAAAAGATTTTAAAAAATAATTTACGGAAAGGATAATTAGAAAAAGATTTAACAAAACATTTTACAGAAAGGTAAATAGAAAAAGAAATACATTCTCACATCTTAAAAAAATGTTAAGAGAATATTTCTGATAATTAAAACACATATGCTACATTTAAAAAAAATACAAAAAAATACTTGCACCTCATCGACATGATACCAGTTTAACAGTTTCCTCACGGGTATACTGGCAAAACAAAACAAAACAAATCTCGAAAGTGCGCATATTTCTTGACTTTTTCCAGAGTTGAATCTTCCTCGCACTTTTTTCCTGTTTAGTTTGAGTCTTTTCCATGATGAATGAAATGCAGTTCCTCGCACTTTTTTCCTGTTTAGTTTGAGTCTTTTCCATGATGAATGAAATGCAGTTCCTCGCACTTTTTTCCTGTTTAGTTTGAGTCTTTTCCATGATGAATGAAATGCAGTTCAAAGTACAGAGAAGCGTATTACGTCTTTGAGTGACAACAAGGTCAGTCTTCAAGGACGCATATTTGTGCTTTGAACTGTACAGCTAATATATAATCGCCCGGTATTTTTTTCATAAACGAGATTGAGAAGGAGCGAAAGATGGGGTTGCGGCTTACAAACACTACATTCCTTCTCTTTAATTTTCGATTATTTTTTTTAACCTGTTGGTTGCATTTTGACACATACTCATTGTCATCACCACTTTTATCACAGTAGAAGTAATAGCAGCAGTAATAGTATTGTTATTATCATCATTCATCCGTGTTATGTATAAGTTTTATTTTCTTTAATTAATGTATATATGTATGTTCACTATTAAGTACTTTATATTCATGTGTGTGAGTGTTTACTTCAATTTGTTCAAGGACAGGTCAAATCGAAGATTAGGTCGAGTAGATAGATTAGATTTAACCTCCATGCAGTTTTCTCAGAGAATAAATATAGCAACCACTCTCTGGCACAAAACGATTAGTTTGATAATTGAATAACCAGATGTCATTGTTAAGAACCACTCTCTGGCACAAAAAGATTAGTTTGATAATTGAATAACCAGATGTCATTGTTAAGAACAGAAGCGCCGTTCCTGAAATAGAACATTTCAGATTTTAGCCTCATTACTGCAACAACCATATTATTAAAACAAAACAAAACAAACTTTCAGATGCTGTTCTGATATCCTGGGTGACAGTTGTACATGGAATAATTGTGCACATGAGAAAACATTAAGGGATCCATAATTGTGGTAAGTTTAATCTGGTTGGTATATGTAACAGTATTATTTTTTTATTTGAAATGTTGTACCGACGTAAATCGATTAATCTACTTGTATGCACTCTGCTTAGATAATGACTGGCATTCTCTTGTACCGTAACTCATGTGTGAAATCTATCTCCGTTAAGGTGCGAAATTTGCCAATGATAACTGCTGTACTGAATGCAAATAATGTTTGATAACTGTAAATCTTGTATTACATGCGTTGATTGTGATCTTCGGAGTTTATATTCTGTGATTGTGCAAACACGTAGGCCTAAGTGAAATCACTAATACGTCATTTCGATTTGTGTGGTTGATTATGATCGACTGTTATTAGAAAATGTAAAAGTTTTCACATCACCAATTGATGTAACACTGACAATTAATCAGTGAAATTCATAATTAGGCATTGCGACTTCTTTAGCATCCTCTCTGTTTGTCTGACCTAGTCATAGTCTCACATCTCTCGAACTCGATGTACATTGTGGGTTGGTCTAGTCACGTGTCCTGCGACTCTCAGCATACCTACAGTGCTAAACAGAGTGGAGGTCTCCAGTGTAGCTTGCAGTTTAGAACCTATTGAAAGGTACACAAGCAACATAAAGGGTAGAAGTTTCTAATTATTGCCAAATGAAAACAGAACGCGAGAATGGCTGTACTGTAAAGCGATCAGACCTACCGATACTGATAACTCTTACGACACGATGCCAGACGAGTAATCAGTTTAAGAATGTGAAACTAACAAATGCAGAAACAGTTAAGGGAAATAACTTTAGTGACGAACTGCCTTTCTAATAACATTCGATTGCAATGCATGGATGCATTGTATAGTTTACTTTTTCACATTTTATCTTTCATTAAATTGTTAAACATTTACACAACTGATTTGATTCTTTGGAAGAAAGAATAGTCCGAAGCAAGGGAGACAGAACTAGTAATTGTAACGTATTGTTGGGGTCAACCTATTATATGTAAAGATGTGTAATGGCTGATCTACCGTCCTAATTGTCCATTTCTTACTTGTAAGTGGTTAGGATAATTGATAAGTGATAAAGCAGAGAAACTACCTTTACCTTTTCACATGATTTGTTTTAATTCAGTCTCAGTTGAATGTACATTCTACCATGTTAATGTGTATAAACGCTAGAATCAGTGATGCACAAATGACACTGCCCACATGAACGATAGAGCAAAGACTAGTTTTCTGTTTCCTTTGTATTCATTATCAGTTTCTGATTTTCTCTTAATATTTTTGATTCAGGGTGTAATTCTTTTGTAGGTGTGAGGCTTTTTATTCATTTGTAGGTAGACATTTTATGCTGTTAAAGGTATATTACTCTTTAGTAGGTAGATTTTTAAAAATGCTGTTTGAGGTATTTCACTCTTTTGTAGGTAGATTTTAAAACAATGCTGTTTGAAGTATTTCATTATTTTGTAGGTAGATTTTATTATGCTGCTTGAGGTATTTCATTTTGTTTTCGTAGATAGATTTTGTTATGCTGGTTGAGGTATTTAATTCTTTAGTAAGTAGATTTTGTTTGCTGCTTGAGGTATTTAATTCTTTAGTAAGTAGATTTTGTTATGCTGCTTGAGGTATTTAATTCTTTAGTAAGTAGATTTTGTTAAGCTGCTTGAGGTATTTCATTCTTTCGTAGGTAGATTTTTTTTTAATGCTGATTGAGGTATTTCGTTCTTTCGTAGATATATTTGTTATGTTGTTTGAGGATTGATGTAGTAAATTTGCGGTGAGTGAGAGAATGCTACATATGTAGACAATCTCGATCTTGGAGTTTAATAAGCGAATGATTTAAAATAAATAAGAGCCTGACTACAACCAGGTCAGATCAGAATTGTCTGAATGAAAATGAAGACGAATGTGTTTATGGAGAGAAACTTACACAGAGGGCACATATCGAAATGCACTTTTGACCGAAAGGGCTGTAGTGGTGCTTCTTTAATTAGAGCTTAGGCTTAGGGGTTTATTGGAGTCGAAGTGCAAACGACTGGGTTTTATTTTGGGACGTGTTTAAATATTCCAGGTCTTCATGAACGAAGTTCTTTTTCTTGTTCTGTGTTGAGTGACCATAGGTCAGACTGTGGGATGTATTGATTGGTTTTTATCAGGGAAATTTGTTCTTATAGCTGTGGAAGCTCTGACTTTTCTGTAGAGCTGTGAATATTTCCCTGTCTGAAGACGGAGTAAAAAAACACCTTTTAACTGCGTGTCCTAGGAATAGTATCTAGGTAGCCGTGACTTAGAAAATGCATTGCTGATTATCACTGTTGACGGGTCACGTATCCTAGGAATAGTATTAAGGTAGCCATGACTTAGAAAATGCATTGCTGATCATCACTGTTGACGGGTCACGTATCCTAGGAATAGTATTAAGGTAGCCATGACTTAGAAAATGCATTGCTGATTATCACTGTTGACGGGTCACGTATCCTAGTTGAATATTTGATTTCTCTTTTCTACTTTTCTTATGAAGGTAACATACTGGTTTTGTTTTAATAGATGAATGAATGATGTCAGAACTATGTATTTAGCTTTAAAACAAAACAAGTTGTAAACTATAAGTTAAAAATGCTTTAGATCTTTATCATCCTTACTGCAATAGAACTATATGAATACACAAAATTCCTCAGAAAATTATGCATTGATGCTTTTTCTTGTGGGCGATTATGTGAATCCATAAATGAAGTTTTGAATTAAAATTATTGTATCACTTTCCGATAAAATCATTGTAAGATAAATATATTAAAGTTATATTTGTTCTTAAGCAAGATACAGCTCTCATGACATTTTTATGTGGCGGAGATTGAGTGAGTGAAAAAGTTAGTGCACCGAATGATAACTATGGCTAACCGCTTGTTGGTAAGCGCGTTTATTATGTTTATAGACATTGCTAATAAATAAATATATTTTTTATAAAGGTAAAAATTGTTTTAACTCGGATGCAAACAATAATTTAATAATGTTTAAACTCCCCATTATGCAAATGAGTAAAGATCTGCGTAAAAAAAAGAAAAAAAAAGAAAGATAAAGATAAAGGGAGTTAACTTCCTTTAAGAACGAAGTTGTGACAAAGGTAAGATAGACTGAGCCAGACTCCGATGTCAGTAAGAACGAGATTGCAGAAACTTGTGGTCTAGTGTTTGCCACGAAAATTAATCTGTGAAATAAAAAATGCCGCCTACCCCCCCCCCCCCGAGTTAAACTCGGAATTTTTTCTTTTGTGTTTTTCAGGCAACTGGAAGATTTAAAAAAATGATAGATGGCAAATGGGAAACTTTGCCAAAAGTATAAGATTGGCAAATGCAACACTTTAAACAAAATGTTTAGTCAGGCAACAAGAAAGCACACAAACGTTCACTCAAACAAAAAGTATTTACATTGGGAATTTTTCTACACAAACGCAGGTACTTGGCAAGATTTAACACATCTTAAACAAAGCACATCTCCTTAAATAATTGCAATTCTTTACTAATTAACCTCATTAGTCAACCTCTCTCAATAGCCAACGTCTTTCAATAGCAGCCGTTCTGAATAGCCATTCTTTCTCAATAGCCAATGTCTTTCAATAGCCAGCCTCTCTCACTAGCCAACCCCTCTCAATAAAGCATCATAATAAGCATGATGAGGTTGCAGTTCAGAGTTTGCATAAAATATATCAACGCAATAAACACAAGTAACGAAAGGAAAAATAACTTCGAGATAATGTATACCATCTACTTATGCTATTAGCATACAGTCTACAAAATTTATGACTACTACAATTTAATCTAAGTTACAATTTTTTTGACTGGAAAAATATCTCCTGTTTCATTTCTTTAATTAAAATCTACGGGCAAGTAAGTGTTCGTAAAGATATGCATTTACAAGTAAATCTGTATGCTATTCATATGTTACTTATCTCATAGGCTACAAGACAAGACGTTAACTGTACACTAACGGTGAGCCAGAAGGGGATTAATAAGATTAAATATGAAATTAATATAATCAACTCTGATCAGTTAACCTACGTGCTGAACCCCGTCCACCTCTTTAGTTCTGAAATGACAAATTCGTTTAAAGTGGCATCTGTCTTTCGAAATTACTTACCCAAGTTTAATAATAGTATGTTTCCCTTCATTATCAGGTATCGAAGATAACGTCCACCAGTGTTATCTTTACAGCATTTAACCATTGAATATAGTACACACATCTTTGCACATGTACATAATTATTTCAGCCTATCAATGCTTTCACTGCAGGGTACGGGTGGTGAGTATGACATACACGACACAAGTACAGTAACCACCCATTCATACGTCACAGACATGCACTGTCAACAGAGCATACAGTTATAATATCAAGGCATTTTCCCCCCAGTACCACAGTAGCGATATGTTCCATTAACAAAGCCCAACATTGTAGTGTCAAGACATTTGTTTAATATTTAGCATAATTAATGTAAGTATAACTTGTAATTTGTTTTAAAGAACAGCTTGTGATGTTGTGCACAAAGTAGTGATAGATACGTGATGTTAATACAATTCAGTCATCGCAGGAAAGAGATGACAAGCTGTCATATATCACACAATAGTTATATGATTAGATACGTGATGTTAATACAATTCAGTCATTGCAGGAAAGAGATGACAAGCTGTCATATATCACACAATAGTTATATGATTAGATACGTGATGTTAATACAATTCAGTCATTGCAGGAAAGAGATGACAAGCTGTCATATATCATACAATAGTTATATGATTAGATACGTGATGTTAATACAATTCAGTCATCGCAGGAAAGAGATGACAAGCTGACATATATCACACAGTAGTTATAATCTGATTAGATACGTGATGTTAATACAATTCAGTCATTGCAGGAAAGAGATGACAAGCTGTCATATATCATACAATAGTTATATGATTAGATACGTGATGTTAATACAATTCAGTCATCGCAGGAAAGAGATGACAAGCTGTCATATATCACACAATAGTTATAATCTGATTAGATATCCCCTTTTTACAATTTCTAGACCGATTGTCGCTATTGTCTTCCATAATACTTTGCATACATCTTGTTGAGAGTATACATAATGTCAGTGCGTCAAATCACGAGATCATTATTATAAATCCTTAAAACAGACTAGGATTGATTATATTTATGGTACAGAATATGTACAACTATCTACTCGCACAAGCTCATTCAATTTTAATCATTAAAGCGAGATTCAATATTTGCATATACCATTAAAAGTAACGAATACAATACCCAGTCATTTCAAAGTGTTATTAAATTTATCGTGATCGACTCTTATCAGTCCACAGGGAACAAAGCACACAAAAACTAATTCTGTCGGGCAATTGGGGAAAAAAAATCACGAGTTTGACAAATACGTTTGCACTAAAGACTAGCTAGAGCGAACAAGTGGTCAACCAGACCGGAACTATTGTTGATTTCCAACAATACCCAAGGGAGATAATATCGGGCCTATCAGACAGCCTCTATCACGAGGATTGTAAAAGTTTAAAGTTAGTTTCAATTGATGTGAAAAGCTTTTTTAAAAATGTCATTTTAACGCCAACGCCACATAGTTAATGATTATTATTATTAATAATTGATTAATCATTCATAACTAATTACAAGTGATGAGAATCTTAATATATGTTATTAATATTAAAATCATCCAGCAGACACTACCCGTCTCTCTCTCACATGGCGGATACGCGGGCACTGTAAACGTTTTCTCTCTTATACAACATTAAGACAACATTTACCGTCACAAAATATTTCCGTAGGTGGAAAACGTCTTACTAAAGGAGAAGACAAATCCGTCTTTAATCTATTTTAGCTACTCCCATTTACCCACTTTCTTCTCCAACGTAAGGTTACTAATATGTGTAAAAAGGTCAATAAATTTAGCAATAAATTTATTATAAATTTCAATATACATACGAAAAATACAATGAAAAAATATTACTTGACATCAATATTTCCATAAAACCAAGTTCAAATAATTTCTATATTTATACAGTCTTATATCCTAAACTACAATTTAACAGTAGTGTCAATACAAATCACAGGACAGTTTTTATCAGAGAACAGAAATGGAATTATTAGAGAAAGCATTATTGTTTTTACATAAACTGAATTAAGTACTGTAATATTCTTTTGTATGCTTTTGCAACACTGTCACAAGTTATTGTCCATATCAACATATGTTTCTCTTAACACATTGAAACACTGATTTGCTGCTATTCTTTCAAAGCCAACAAGGGTGCCCTCTTTCGTTGTGTCAGTTCCTTCAAACAGAACAACAATTGTAGTGATTTCTAGTAACTTTCCTGTACCAGAAATTGCTCGATATAATTAGCATATTTTGCCATGATGCACCAACATAGTGTAGAATATCCTTTACATTTACAAACTGCACTAGAGGCTTCCCACATCTACCATGGTCATAGATGTTTATAATCAGTAAGCCAGGAAATTCAAATAACACAAAGAAAGGCTGCTTGTCTCTGTAAAAATATCAGGGAACAAACACTAAATTTCCTGTATATCCTTTTTTAAACTCCATTCATTCTTACATTCGAATCTCCACACACATACACACACACACACACACACACACACACACACACACACACACACACACACACACACACACACACACACACACACACACACACACACACACACACACACACACGCACACAGCATAATAAATACAGTGTTATAGTTTTATGAGTGGTTTCACTAGGACAATGTCAAGTGTTTGCATACTACAAATAAGCATCTTAATTCAAACATTTGTAGAAGTAATAGTCTACTCACAAGATACATCTCTGCATAAACACAAGTATAAAATATCAATAGCAAAAATATAACAAAAATATTTCTAAGTCCATTCTCTCTCAAACAGTCATTTAACTCACCATTAAGCTAAAAGCTGTCTTTCTTGACCGGACTTCTTGCCAAACCAAATTCAAGTAATCAGACATTAGAGTTCTTTTACAGCAGGTAAACTTTTTTATATCAGCCCATTGGCTGGTCTTGTTCTCGTAAATCTTAACCATTGGATAATAAAAACTACTCATCCAGTTGGAACTGGTTTGCATTATATAGGCAATTTCTAGCAAATTCTCAACTCGAGTGTTTACTCCAACTCTGACACATACAAAAATATCATCATAAGGCGTGCCCAAGGTCGGGTCACTTTGAAAATTTAACAATTTATACAACAATTAAGTCCAGAAATAATGATATGCAAATTTACTGTGCCACAGTCATTTAGATGACAGGAAGTGATTAAACATCTAAAGTATTAAACTAAATAAATCTTCGTAATTTGCTGACTGTTAAGGCCTGTGGTATAAAGGGAATGGTTCCTGTTTATTTTTGCGTTTTCACAACAGGATATACTTGAGCAGATGATGTATTTGAACTAGACATTTTAAGACGGATCAAAGCATGCACATCTACTGTATGTACACCACTTGCTGTACATAGGCCACTTTTGTACTTACTGTGTGCACACCACTTACTGTATGTATGCAACTTGCTGTGTGCACACCACTTACTGTAGGTATGCAACTTGCTGTATGCACACTACTTACTGTAGGTATACAACTTTCTGTGTGCACACCCCTTGTATGTATGCAACTTGCTGTGTGCACACCACTTACTGTATGTATGCAACTTGCTGTGCACACACCACTTCCTGCATGTATGCAACTTGCTGTGTGTAGGCCACTTACTGTAAGCACACCACTTTATGTATGCCACCTGCTGGTGATACCACATACTGTGTGCACACCACTTACTGTATGTAAGTCACTTGCTGTGTACGATCCACTTACTATATGCACACTACTTACTACTGTATGTACACCAGTTATTGTTGTGATATCACTTACTGTATGTACACCACTTACTGTGTGTAAGCCACTTCTGTGTGTACGCCACTTGTTGTATGTACTTGCTGTTTGTAAGCCACTTATTGTATGCAGGACGCCGGTTTATCTAATGATACGGTGATTAAGTGGATTTACTAGCGCTTCACATACTTTAAGATCTTTAACTGCTTTAAAACCTAGGTGCTTGTAAACACACTTTAACTAGGGACAGAGGTACATCACGTTTTTAAATTCAAATGCTGTCCTGACTGAAATGGGGTTAAACGGCCTCTTAATATTCCGCTTGTGGGCCAATGCCCAGACCTCGCGACCATTCCGTTTCTCGGCATGTGGGCCAATGCCCAGACCTCGCGACCATTCAGTTTCTCGACATGCCATGCATTTTCAACCTTCCCCACCCCAAACCTGCGAGATCAGAGCCCAGATCTCTACATATTGTGTGTTGTTTTTTTAAGCTAAAAGTACTCGAGACACTTGGGGACCAGGATGATGCTAGAAAACGAAACATCGACCGTTGCTTGATGCAAAATGTTGCGGACTTCCCTGTTTCGAGATGTGGCTAGTTTGCACAACGAAAACAAAGTTTCTCTTACTCTGCGGGAAACATTTTCGTCCAAGCAATTTTTGAAGACACCATTCACTTGACCTATATGAGGAAATCTCTCCAGCTAGTCGACATTGTTTATTTAGCTGCAGTTTTGTGTTTCCGGTGATGGGAGACCTTACTGCTGATGGGACGTTGTGTGGATTTTTACAATTAATCTTACGAATGTCGCTCCAGATTTAGTGATATTCCGTCGCCTTTTCCATAAGTCCGATTTCACTTGGTTTTCTACATCAAAGTAGCAAGTCGTTACCATGGATATGTTGTCAACGTCGTCTACCCAAGATCAGGTGAGCAGTTACAGGGTTATGTGTGATTTTTAACAGGATTACGTGTAGTGTTAACAGGGTTATGTACGGTTTATATATAATGTGAAAATGGACTGGTATTCTGTGAACAGGATCTGAACAGATTTATTTTTGGCCATGTGCACAGGAATAGGTATGAGGTGAATAAGAATTTTTAACGTGTGAATAGGAATGCGAGATGTGATGAGGGATATGTGTGATGTGAACAGAAACCAGGTATGAGGAGAGTAGGGATTAGCAATATGTGAATAGGGATAAGTATGGTGTGAATACACACAAGTGTGATATGACGAGTAATGTAAGTGATGTATAGACTTATGTATTGTTATGTGAATAAGGATCGTGTAATGTGAAAAAATATTTGTGTGATTTATACAGATTATATTATACAGATTACTGTATAATGTGAATATGTATATGTGTGTGTCGTGAACATGAGTTGAAAAAGAATATGTGTGATTTTAAGATACCCCACACCCGAAAGAAAAGTCATCGATTGATTGGATAAACTCTCAGTTAAAAGCATCTCTTACTGGGACTAATGGGCTATCGTAATTGAAACATCCATCATCTACGCACTTCAAATTGCTGATCTAATAATACTCTACTTTAATTCGAAATAAAATTATTATTCATAAAATTATAAATAGTGCTTATATGATTATTGGGAAATAAGTAAGATCCAGCCCACAAGGAAAATTCAAGACAGGCTTTACATATAGGCCTATTGGTTGGAAAGCCGATCGCAAAAATATTAACCGAAGTCGGGCAAATGCGATTGCTCATGGGAAATCTTAACAACCACCACCACACTTTTTCTTAGGTCAACCGGAAGTGAAGACAGTTTTTATATATGAAACTCATCAAAGCGTAGTGATTGACAAATGCATTTCTAATCTTTTGATTTAAGCATCACGCCTTAAATGGGAAGAGTGTTATTATATTTTTCTTTTATACTTTAGTTTCACACAATATGATCGTCAGTGTATTGTGTTTTGTAGGATAAGTTGTAACTTGTGTGGTATTGTTTCTTCGATACTCTATGACCTTTGGCATATGTTGATGCGGTGTTGTATGTTGTAAGTATATATTGTTTGGACCGGTAATGATTTTTTTAAAACAAGCACTGTAAGGTATTGGTATATGTATATGTTTTTAAAACGTTTTTTCTTATCTAAATGTTTCTGTCGCTTTAGGGTGGGATAAAGTTTGAACCTTAACCGTGGCATTGTTTTCTTCATCTTGTCTGACATGGTGCTCGCGTTGTTAGGAAATTGAAAAGAGAAGAATGGGAAAACCCAGAATCAAACGGAATTCATAAATGGTCAATACTACTAAAATGTCTATTCTGTCTTTATGATCTTTAACTCTTTGTATTTCATTCACCTTTAATCCCTGCTTACTCCGATTTGTTACATATCTATCTATCTATCTATCTATTTATCTATCTATTTATCTATCTATCTATCTATCTATCTATCTATCTATCTATCTATCTATCTATCTATCTATCCATCCATCCATCCATCTACCCACCCATCCATCCATCCATCCATCCATCTATCTATCTATCTGGTTTCACTGCACAATAGAAGATCTTTTTTCAGACCTCTCATTAATTTTCTTGTCGGACACTTAGAGAGCTAAGTTATTATAAGGGGAAGTAATTGTTTGATTTAAATACAATAGTCAGTAATTCCAGATTAAAGCAGAGTTTTCCTTTATACACAAATATCTGTGACTGCATCTAACAATTGAGACGGGCTCAAGCAATTAATATAGTTTATTTAATTAAACTGTAATAACAACACATGTCATGCTTTATATCCTTCACTTGAATGAAATATTGGAGTAGATTTAAGAAAAAGTAATAGGAGTGTAAGGGAATCGAGGACAACAACTGTTATCGACAGGTGTGTGAAAGGGTCATCTCAATTGGGATATAGTCGAAGGAGTGAGAGCAACCGATGAATGGTCTGTCGGATTAGGAATGACACAATGATGAGGGATGAATGGTGTGTCGGATTAGGAATGACACAGTGATGAGGGATGAGTGGTCTGTCGGAGTAGGAATGACACAATGATGAGGGATGAGTGGTCTGTCCGATTAGGAATGACACTGATGAGGGATGAGTGGTCCATCGGATGTGGAATGACACAATGATGAGGGATGCACGGTGAGAACTGACACAGTGGTTAGGTATTTGAGGTGTTTATTTAGATGCAACGATTATGTCCGGAAGTCACCCCCCAGATTCCTTGCTGTATGTTCATTATAGTCACAATGTATAAGTTCATTATAGTCACAATGTATAAGTTCCAAAGACAAACAACGATCAATCCATTTGGAGCTGGAACCTCAGCCTAAATCTCGCCCCCATCCCCATATTTGTGCATGGCACCCTCAACGAGAACAAGCATTCAATTTAAATAATCATGAACAGCAGATTCGGGGAGAGGGGACTGACTTACAAACGAGTGTAGGATATTCAAAATTGAGTAGAAAAACTTTCTTTTTTGATACTTTGACATTAGACGTAGAAGATTTTACATTTGGTTAAATTGTCAAATATGCTGTATTCAAAAATTTCAAAGATATTTAAATTTAATTTAATAAATTTGGATTGCCGGTTTCATCAAACCCTAACTTATCGGCCTGTTGCTAGACGATATCTAAAACTTAAAACATGTTCTGAACTATTAAAAAAGGATACGCAAAGATCATCAACATTTTAAAAAAGAAAACTTTTCCGTAGAATTAGGAAGGTGTTAAAAATACAAACACACCAACAATACCCTTTGATAGACTCAATTATGCTCAGAAAGAACAACAACAGAACAAACGACACACGAAATCCCCCCCCCCAAAAAAAAAAAAAAAAAAGAAAAAAGAAAACCCATTCCTGAGAAAATGTTGCTCACACTAAGTTTTCACAAAACCGCGCTGTTATCATTTGGATGGGTTGTCTAGCAGACTTCTCTTTCATTGATATATTCAAAATTTTCTGACGAGGTGCGTTTTCTTTTCAATTGTTGTTTGGTGTAGCTTGGGAATCAAACGGTGTTATCTCCCCATTTGTCGAAATGCATTTGATAACTGCAGGGCTCACATTTTGAATTGGCCGGCCAGTATATTTACCGTGTCAACAGCACGTTTTCACCCAGAAAAGATTGTAAGATTTTCGGTTTCATTTGGAGAACCTCCACTGCAAAGAGAAATTCAAAAACTTAATTGCATTTCATCAGAACTCAAACCATTTTTCGAAAGCGCGATCCTGTGCGAACAGCAAATGAGCAATCAGTTTCATGCAAATTATTTTGGCCCGCAGAAATCACGTTCCTGGCTTTTCATTGGTTGATGACGTTGCATCACGAAGTGTCTTTTATCTCTGGTCAGGTGACCGCAGGCGCTGCCGGAAGCGCTGATGACACCGAAAAAGGAAATGACGACGTAGCTATGACGATTTTGTGTCCTATGTGTCGCAAGAACAGTTCTTCATCTACTGACTGTGAAAGAGGTTTGCAGGTTAGTAAGTCTCCAGACATCAACTTTGTGCGTGTTTCATTTAGTCTAAAATGTAAAGCATACATATTTATTAAGTACAGTTGTATAATAATGTAAATAATTAAATATTTCGTCACCCAATAAAGGAATAAGTAGCTGTCATTCGACTAAAATTCATGAATAGTATTTACAGATGTGTGTAAATTTGACAGGCGAATCTGTTGAAATTCACTGACTGGCTGATTGATTCACTGACTCATTAATTGACTGACTGGCTCACTCACTCACCGACTGACTCACTCATTCACTTAGTGTTATTAATATAGTCAGATCGAAGCATAATTCCCATTACCAAATTTATTCGCTTGTCAAAACAATTCTATTTATTTTTGGTCTCAACTATTCTTTATGAATTAAAAGTATTTCTGCACATTTGTGTCATCATCTGAGGGGAGATTAACAGTTGCATCACACATGATCTATCCACAATTGTCTGCCCACAAATTTAAATGTGTGACATGCACCCCTTTGTTACTGGTTATGATAATTATTATTATTAATCATCCATAACTAATTACAATTGGTAGAGAAATCTTAATTTATGTTTGTTAATAATTCTCCCACAAGTCCAAAACGTCTCTCACTTGGCAGATTACATAGGTTGTAGTAAATGTCTTCTCTCTTCCACAACAATGCGACAGACAGTTTACTGTCTCACAATATTTTTGCAGGTGGAAACTTCTTTCTAAAGGAGTAACAAATCCATCTTTAATTATATTTAATGAGCATTCTCCCATCCCCAACTGTCACTCCAAAATATGTTTTATTAATATGTGCAAGAAGGGTAATATTTTTTTTTAAATCAACACTCAAATATGCATATATACAAATAGAATGAGAAAGTTATTTGACATCAATATTCCATGAAACAATGTTCAAGTAATTCTAATACTTATCTCAGTCTTATATTCTATCACACAATTCTGCAGTCATATTAGTATCAACATAAATCACAGGCTATTCTCATCATAGAAGAAATGGAGTTATAGAATGATATGATAATAGTTTGTAAATAAATGATATACGCTGCAGCAGTCCTTTGCACTTTTGTAACAATGTCACAAGTGTATTGCTCACAATAGAATAGACAATCTTCTATATGCTCTGCTAAGCAAGTTGAAGAATGTTCCAACACTGTAGATCCCTCAAGACTAATCTAGACACACTTTCCCTGTATTAGCTTCTTGAGTAGGCAATCACATTAACGAAATTCTAGTACCCCCTTTGCTAGAAAGAAAGCTCCACTGTAGAATTGGATACACTTGCTAATCCACACAAACAGGGTGCAGTGAATCAACACAACTGCCACTCTCTGGATGGAAACTTTTGAATCTACAAGTGTACAAAGAAGAAAAGGAAAAAAGTCTTGCTCCTTTCTGAAACATCAAATCAGAGAGCAACACTTAGTTCCAATTTTAATCATCTCTATTCTCCATTCTTTCTTATAATCATTCTCAGCTTACAATTCCTACAACAGTATTTATTAGCCTGATACATCCATGCAACATAATAAATATAACATAATCAATTACAAATGTGTTCCTCCTAGAAACAATGTCATGTGTTTAACAAATCACATACAAGTATCATAATTCACAACTAGCAGTCTTTTCACTTAATACATCTTTACATTAAATTACAGATATAATGTATCAATAGCAAAGTGTATAAAGTATTTCTAAGTCCATTCTCTCTCAATCAATCAGTCAACTCATCATTAAGCTAACAGTCGCCTCTTATGACCAGACTAATTCATTATTTGTAAACCTTAAACTATTGGATAGCAAAAAATACTCATCTACTCTGGACTGGTTTGGATAACATGAGAAAGTTCTAGCATATTCTTTACCAGAGTTGCTATTTTAACTCTGGTACTTACAAAAATATCATCATGTGCAGTACCCAAAGGTCACGTCATGTTAGTTTTAAAATAGGGACAAGCAAATTTACTCTGCCACACAATGCAATGAGCCATTTCACATAGTTAAATTTATCTTTTTTCTGTTTTCTTTAGGCAAACATGTGTAGTTCTGAAAGTTTCCAGGAACGTCAGCAATCTGCAATCAATGATTTTTGTGATAATGCCTCTGAATCTAGCATATCAAGCTCGGAGTATGACACAGTGGCCTGCCACTGCTTAAATGATGAAACACAGGAAAAGCTACCAGAAGGTCACCATGATCCACCACTCCATCCTCCCTGCCCCCAGGCAGGAGAAAATGACCTTGTACTAAAGAATATTGAAGAGCAGGTCAAAGTCATAGAGGCTGTGCACTCTTTCCTGGAGGACGAGAAACTGGCACTGGAGCGTCAGAGACAGGTAATTGAAAATGACATCAAGGAACTGTTTGGATCTGGTGTGGCATGTTTGACTGTAGCCCGTGACGAGTGCCTCAGTACTCTAGCAGAAGCTGCACAGATGGCCCTAGAAAAACTGCAGTGTGAGCTGTCAGCTGCAGACGATGCACACAAGAGGATATTTGGGCTGGCGTCTCTTGTTACCAAAGTGGAGCGGACCCTCCCAGGCACAGACATTCAGAATGCACTCCTCAGCGAGATCGAGGTTGAACAATTTCAGCGTCGGATGAATAGGAGTGAACACTTTTCACCATTTGCGCACAAAGTGGACAAGGATAGGGCTCAAGACCTGGCTGAAACTTTTCGTGGATACCTGGGGACTGTTGTCGTGGTTGATAGAGAATCGATTGAAAGCAAAGACAAATGTGCTGACACGTCTAGTGTAAAGCCTGGGGAATTGCAGAGCTTCCCCAGAAGTTTCAACAACGAAGAGAATCCCAATTTTTCAACACTTCAGTCACACTTTACAAGCATGGAGGCGAAAGTTATGAGTCTGGCAACACTAGTCGACGACTTAAAATTCCGTAGTGCAAAACTAGAGGAAAGAGAGACAATTGCGCACAAAGAAAATTATGCTCTTCAGGCCGATTTACACTCTTTGCGGGCAGAAAACTCCTCACTTCGGCTAGAACTTACATCACTTCGGACAGAGAACTTAAGAGTGCGAACAGAAATAGCAGAACTTCAAAAAGATAAGTCGACCTGTTTTAAGAACATTGATTTATTGCTAGCCGAGAATGCCAGATTTCAGAAAGAAACTGTTGTTTTACAAGAGAACAACATCAATTTCCACAAGAACATCACTTCTGTGCTGGAGACTGTGGACGCGCTCAAATGTTCAGAGGCACACCTGAGAGGAGATATTTACATCTTACGACAGGATGTCATGCTCCAGCAAGCGAAAAACATTAACGTATGCAAAGAGTTATCAGATCTCTGGCAAAAACTGTGCGAAGTGTGCCAGAATTTGAACGCTTTGCAGGGAGACAAATCTGCAATCAGTAGTGACATCACAACAATGCAAGCAATCCTTACTAAGCTGCAAAGTGATCTTGCTGACTGTCAAGGAGAAACGACTTTTTGTAAAGAACAGCTGTCGATATGTCAAACGGAGGAGTCAAAAGTCAAGGACGGTCTAGCATCAGTGTATGCAGAGGTCACTCTCATGAGGGAACAGTTGGCAGACCTGAAAGATTTTACAACAAGTCTCCGCCAGAATATTACAGAAGCCGAAGAACAGATGGATGCAATCCTGCGAGACTTGATGCAGAGTGAGAATCAGATCACGGAGCTACGAGAGAATGTGTCCTTCACGCATGACAGTGTAACAGAGCTGCAGCAGACTGTGACTGATAAAGGACATCTGATTGATGAGTACAAGGAAGAGCTGATTTCATTCAAGAGTTCTTTGGGAACCCAGTGTATGCAAATATCCAATTTGGAGTCCAAGATTCGTAAGCACTTTCTCTCTCTCTCTCTCACTCTCTCTGTGTGCATGTGTGCGTGAGTCTGTTTATGTGCGTACATACGTTTGTGTGTGTGCTTGCCTGTTTATTTTTTATTTATATTTTAACAACCGCTAAACACGATCATCTTAGCATGCTTATTTATAATTAGTATGTCTGCTTAACTTTCCTGGATCTTTGACCACTCCGAAAGCAATGTAAATTCAGACTGACTTAACTGCTAACTGGAAATTGAGTTCTTCTCTTAAAATAAACTCACTCCATTAATCAAGACGTTAAGGGTAGCCTGTGTTTCTGCAGCAGATCATATATAATTGTCATACACACTCTGATCGAATATGAACGTCCTAGCTTAAATTTCAGTTTAACTGTTCATCGGATTTAGGATGAAGAATAACATGTATGATATTTAATTTCTTATGCAATGATTATATTTATAGCAGTCTGGTATCCCCTCTCCCACCAACAACACCCACATTTACTCTTTTAAGCATTGACTGAAATAAATATTTATTCATTCGTTCATTTAATCAACCCTTGCGCAATCATTCTCCTACTCAATCATTCAATTTATTTTATCATTCACTCAAATATTCTCTTAATGATTGATTACTTACTACATCCATTCAATATTTTGCTGATCAATCAGATTCTGAACCTTAACAAGAATTACTCAACCAGTTCATCAAACAATTAAGGACCAATTCATTAAGAAAAATCAAAGCCAACCGTGTCAGAATCTATTTGAACAAGATAATGAGCAACGTCATTAATGCTTAATTTTTTCACAAGAAAAACCAACACAATATCATTAATGCATAATTATTTTCACAGGATACGCCAACACAACTTCATTAATGCGAAATTTTTCCCCAAGAAAAACCAACACAATATCATTAATGCGTAATTATTTTCACAGGAAAAGCAAGCACAACTGTAGTCTTCCACGCAATTCTGCAAAACGTCAATGTGACGACAACCAGGAAACGAATCCTCGTCATGGACTGCATCTTAACGAACATTGGGGGTGGCTACAGTGCCCAGACCGGCGTATTCACCGCACCAGTAACCGGAACGTACATCTTTCTCATCACCACAGGCCCATGGGCCATAGACAAAGTTTCGAGACTTGTCGTGGTCGTTGACACCTATAACGTGGCGTTCCTGCTCGTCAAAGGGGAAGCATCCTGTACCGCCCACGCCGCCGTGAAGATCAGTGCTGGTCAGAAGGTGTGGCTGGAGACGTTTGATGGCGACAATTGTTTGTTTAGCCACAACTGGATGACCAGTTTTAGCGGCATGTTGGTGCAGCCAGAGCTCTGATTTCTCACCACTTGGTCTGTAGTTCCACAGCCTTCTTGACCTCATCTATCCCAACCCAAAGCCACAAACATTCTTCACAGACTCTCACCTTGTGAAAATGACACACAACGCATCGTTTTTGTTATTTTTTTCTTGTGCGTTTTCATTGGAACTTAACGTAAAGAGTGCTGAATTGTTCTTTGATAGACAAAGAGTGTTTAAACACAGCCAAAACTGAATTGTTCTTTGATAGACAAAACATGATTATAAAATTGCCGCCCAGAACACCTGTATCTATCAGTTTTCAAGCTGGGAAGTCGAACATAACAATCATGTGTGATAGCATATTTAGTATATAGTCATTGAATAATCAGACAATGTATAATGCCATAAGTATATATTCGAAAGGTTTGATTGAAAGCATAATTGTCATGATAAAATACGAATATTTTGTGTTGGATTGGGTGGATGTGACAAGTTTGAACTTTCAGATCTTTCAGTATTTACCAGTGAAATGTATTTTCTAATCCTTGTCTGTATAGTGCGACCTTCGTTCCTTATTCCCATGCACAGTGCTGCATGTAATCAGTTTAAGATCTTGCAGGAGTGTATTCGCAGTTCTATCTGTAATACAAGTCCTCAGATCTTGTTGGAATGTAACTGCAGTGGTGTCTGTAATACAAGTCCTCAAATCTTGTAGGAATGTAACTGCAGTTCTGTCTGTAATACAAGTCTACAGATCTTGAAGGAATGTAACTGCAGTTCTGTCTGTAGTAAAGTCTTCAGATCTTGAAGGAATGTAATTGCTGTGCTGTCTGTAATATAACTCCTCATATCTTGTAGCAATGTATTCGCAGTTCTATCTGTAATACAAGTTCTCAGATCTTGAAGGAATGTGCCCTGCAGCGCTCGTTTATTAAACGTGTGTGCGATTGGAGGATATATACCTACATCTTAAAACCAAGTAGCTAATTCTGAGTGCTATACTTTACTTTCTTGTTGTACAAACGTGAAGTACATTACTGTGTCCTAAATGTCGTCCAAGTTAGGTGCAGCTATACTCTTGTTGCTGTGCACACATGCAGTGGTGTACAATGTTGTAAATATCGTGTGAATGCATTACTGTACTTCTTTCGTACAGTTGTGCAAATGTTCAGTAGTGTACTGTGCAGTAAATATTGTGCAAATGTTCAGTAGTATACTGTGTTGAAAATTATTGGTCGCCCATAAATTAATGGATAATTTGAACAACGCAACAACTGAGGTCAACCATTTCTAGTAGCTTGTACAAGCCCCAGAGGAAGGAATTCCTCACATTTAATTAGGCAAAGACAAGAGACATTTACAATGTCTACAATGATGAATTTAAAATGAAGATAAAGAAATTACAGATGGAAAATTAACAAACTATTTATATTAAACAAATAAATGAACAATTAAAGAAAGGAAAACAGCAATCAAGCAATCCCACACAATTACAATTTCCCAGTGTTCATCAGTTTATTCAGAGAAATCTTTAGCCTCCCCTAAAATCCTAGTTTCTCTCTACAGGGAAGTCTATCCAGTTCATAGTTTCCTCTATCAGTTTCCTTTCTGTTCTCTATCATTTTTGCTTTCTATAAAGTTTCCCCACAGTTTTCACACTCCTGGCCAATGTATCCTTATTGTACTTGGTCACCACTGGTGGAATCTCTCACACTCCTGGCCAATGTACCCTTATTGTACTTGGTCACCACTTGAGGAGTCTCTTAGCACTGTCACCATGCACTTGTGCTTATGACGTGTTGGCCAAGGACCATGTCACCAGTCGAATCTAGTGTAGGCTTTTTGGCTTTCTAGGCATGGATGGAAGAAGAAAGATAGAGATGATAATAATCGATCCTGCAATTAATATGTGATCAGACTCTGCTGCATACAAACAGATAGTACTCAGTGCCACTAGCTAAATCTATTTTCTCTGAGCACAATTTCACTAAGGTGAAAGAGACATGGATTAATTTCACAACAAAATATTCTGTTTGTATTCTACACAAAATCTCAAACCATAAAATTTATAAATGAGCAGTATGTACCTTTATCCATTTAGTGAAGCTGAAAGGATCAGAAGTGTCATCTGCTATTAAAATCTCATGAATTTTCCACACAAAACATTCTCTCTTTTTTGAAATAAAGCCATTCCTAGGCTATTCATTCATACAATATTTCGATCTAATTTCACACTTTAGACCGGACCTCTCGCTATACGTCTAGATGTGCCGTACATGTTGAGAAAAGCACCTGTCACCCATTTGTCTCCCCTATTTAAAGACTGGCCAGCCTGACTTAAAGGTCAAGGCTACTTCCCAAGCTCATTCATTCATACTACGCAGTAAGTTACCACCCACTAAATTACCACTGGACTTCCGAGTTGGTTCCCCCAATCCCTACACCTTCATTGATGCCACTTATGGTCAAGGCTATCTTTATACACCTATGCATGTTTACTATAGCTGGACCAGTTGGATTTGTGCACATACTTCCGTTTGACCATGGTTCATGGCCAAGGTTTAGATTACCAGAATGAAAAAAAATACATTTAAATTAACTGATCAACTTCCCTATGACCTGTAGTCCAGCAAAACATCCCTTTGGTACATACTGGTGATGTGAATAACTATGTCAAACATGTGACTTGTGCTGGACTTTCTCATACACCTTGTGTATCTAGATTTTATTATTTTCATTATTCTTTTTATAAAAATATTTATTGATGTGAGGCCGGGCAAATTTATGCCATCGACTGACATAAATATTGTGCAAATATGCATATTGTATTGTTTATTTATGTGATGTTATAGACCTAATCTTTAAATTTTTATTTTCCTTGAGCATGGTTTTTGAAAAGCAATTGACTTTATACTGTACCTAATGAAAATATCGAACGATTTCAAGATAGTAAATTTACAAGGCCACCACTGAAATGGTATTAAAACTAAATCTTTTAAGGTGTGTGTGTGTGAGAGAGAGAGAAAGCGAGAGAGAGACCGATTTTTTGTGATTAAAAACAAACAATAACAAAAGTACAACAAATATTGTGTAGAATGTTATTATAATTTAAAGGTAACATTTTAACATTTATATTTGTAAAGATATTATTTAAATATTTATTTTAGAGGGGTCACACAGCCACAACACACACCAAAGAGAGACTTGCACGTGTATATAAGTACATGTTCAGACAAACAACTACAAGCAATACAGAGCAGTCAACCAATAGGATCTCAGCTGTCTTGTTTTCAAACATACTTTGTTGATTACACAAAAGTTCCACCTAAAAATAAAGTTTTACGTTGAAATATTCTTTTTTGTTTGTCATGGTTTCTCTCTTTCAGTTCTGTTGCTTGCATGTGATTCAAATTTATTTTTGCTTATTTTAATTTATTCTAAAATATTAATCTTAGGTTATGCCGGATGCTTATTTGATAGAATTAAGAAGTTGTGATTATTTTTTAAAAAGGTTTTTGTTGTCTTCTCACCCACCCCATTCCAAATATTCTCTACGTCCAACATGAATGGTTGCTACGGGTGGCAATACTGTAAACTATTGAAACATTGTTTACTGTGAAAGGACTCTTCATCAGTTTTCATTATTTTAAAAAAATACTTATTGAATTTGAAAATGGTTCTATAATCGTGGACATGTTCACCCTTGACTTTTGTATGGAATTGTGAGAGGCTTATTTGTAGTTCTGCAAGCAGATTAATGCTTTATTCGAAGACCTGATAAGTGAACGGGTATTTTGTGAATTTAGATCATCGCCGTGCCCGATAGTGAAATGACTTTGCATTGCATATCATTTATTTTGAATTGTGATGGTGAAATTGGTTCCTTTTGTTCAAGGCATGCTGCGTGATAGAATGAGCTTGTATTGTATAGGATTTATTTGTGATTGTGAATTGGCTCATTTTGCTCATAGTCGTTTAGTTTGACAGGATGAGCTTGCAATTTACAATGATTTCTTTTCTGCAAATGTAAAATATGCTCACTTTGTTGATAGGAATGTTGATGGAATATGTACAAATTGTGATATTGAGTTTGCAATAGACTGATGGTTTGTTTATAATCCTGTATGTCAATCTCGTACAGGATTAAGTTTTTACTCGGCTCCTACTTTCATAGATAGATGGACAGATAACTAGATATATAGGTAGCAAACAGCGCATGGCTAATCGTTTTACTGATGAGGCAAATATCTATTTACTAATCTGGAAGGTGCTTTTGTCAGCTGAATCAAAATACGGATAGATAGTGTGATAAAGTAAATTTGCCCCTCTCTATTTTTAATTTTAATTGTTAATTAAGTTGCTAAATTGTCAGAGTGACCCGACCTTGGGCACTCCTTATAGTGTTATTTAGAAAGTGTCTGATTTTGAAGTAAACAGCCTAAGGGAAGAATAATCTAGATTTGCTGACCTAGTGGAAACTGAGTGAGCAGTATTTTTTTTATTATCCAATGATTATGATTTATGAAAATGAGACTAGCAAATGGGCTGAGTTTAAGGAGTTTACTTACAGTAGAACATTTTGCTGTCTATTCACTTTTGAATTTGAAGACAAAGAGAGAAGTGTGGCTCTGAAGGCAGTCGTTAGCGTGAGTGGTGTTTAAACTGACTAATTGAGAGAGAGTGGACTTGGAAACATTTCATACAATTTTTTATTGATATGTTATACTTGTGTTATGTAAAGATGTATTATATAAGTTGATTTATTTACTACAAATGTTTGAACTAAGCTGCGCTCATGTGGTGTATTAATATGTGACATAGTTTGATACATCGTATTTATTGTACCACGTGTGCATGGGGATAATGAATACCGTTGCAGGAATTGTAATAAGTTTGAGAATGGAGTGTCAGATAGAATGGAGTTATATTGTAATGAATAAGAAACTTAGGCTTGCTCCTTGATTGTGTTGTAGTCAGGAAGCAGCCTTCTGATTTCTTCTTCTTTTGGTTGTGGTTGAGTCTCAGTCTGAGTGTGAGTTCAACCCTAGCTACCCTTTCTTTGTTCACTAGTCATGACTTGAGTGACTGGGAAAGGGGGAAACTTGCAAAGTGTATTGCAGAGTGTGTAAGCATAAAGGGGTATGCTACACCCCTACTTTTGATATACCAAAGTAAGGATGCTAAGTACATCAAGAAACTGATGGCAAGAGGGTGCCAGGTCAGTTGAGAGTAATGATGCATCAGTGTTTTCTTGCGCATGAGGCAGGAACACGTACTGAATGTGGACATTTTGACATTGTAACATTTTGACACTGTGATTGAAAAGGCCAGTGAAAAGACTCTGGAAGCTGTAAATCCAGGTTATGTGAAGTTTACAACCTCTCTCTAATAACTCCATTTCTATTCTCTGATAGGACTAACCTGCAATTTGTATTGACTCTATTGTTGAACTATAATTAATTGTATTATTATATGTGTAGAGAGAGAGACTGTAAACTATAATTATCCTAATGTAGGTTCGTGGAATAATGATGTCAAATTATCTATTTCATTGTAATTGTCACATGTATATTTAATTTTCTTTTAATAAATTTATTGTTAAATTTATTGACCTACTTACGCATATTGATATTTGATAATCTTATGTTGGAGAAGAAAGTGGATGGATGGGGGCTCGCTAAATCTGATTAAATTCGTATTTGTCTTCTACTTTAGTAAGAAGTTTCCAACTGCAGAAAACATTATGTGATTGTAAATGTTGTTTTGTGTTGTGGAACTGTGAAAACGTTTACAACGTGAAAATGTCCGCCAAGTGAGACGAGTGGTGTCTGTTGGAGTATCATTAATTAATAAAATTAAATTAATATTCTCATCACTTGAAATTAGTTATGAAAGATTAATTAAGAATAATAATTATCTTCATTAACTAAGTGGCGCACGTGTCACAGAGTGGTACATGTTCGGTGTTCTAGTTTTCCAGTACTTACTTTGGAGTTCATGCGAATAAATGAATTTGTACACAGACTGTGATGTTTAATATATATTCCTATTACGTAAGGGCAGTGATGATAGATAACAGATAATTGCGAGTGATAACTTATGATGGGAAAGAAATTGTATGAGAACGGAGCCCTGCACGACACGACACAACAAAATTATGTGGACTGGAATGCATACTATTTAGTGATTCAGTTTGTTTTCCATGAGACAGATTTATATGGGTCAACACAGAGCAGCGCCATGGATGCTTAGTGTTTGCTGGAAACGATGGGTCAATTTGTCATGGATCAGTATTTCTGATTTATTTACGTCATGTTCTAATCATTTTATTGTTGATGTTTCTCTTAGCAAGATCGCACTTCGCTCACATAGTAATATTATAGTTACAAACAAACACAAGTGCAAACATATACATTTATATACTAGACACACAGACACACGCACGCACGTACATACATACATTGTCAAGAATAGCTCTCTACTTTCCTTTCTATCATTCATCCACCCAGCCCATCCACGCAACCAGACAATTAATGAACCCAGCAAACCCAAACAAGCAAGCAAGCAAGCGATAACAGTATCATCAAGTACAAATTGATTTAATTTTTATTGCTTTTGTTTGGTTTCTTCTTACTAAGCAACACAACGGGCAACATTCAACTCAATCATAAGCACAGTGGCCTATGGCCTATAAAACCCAGAAGTGTGAATGACTGTTATGAAGTCTTATCGGCATGCATGTATGTACATGCATACTTAAGTTCTGCCCCCCCCCCCCCGCTGACACTAGGAATCTACTCCAAACAGATTTATAGTGTGTTATACGCGGTTCGGCGAGACGTTAGTGGAGAGCCGAAAGTAGGTCAGCAGTAAGAAATTTGTCAGGCCGGACGATGACATAGGACAGTCGTGTGTGCATCATATGTCTGGAACCTCTATGCGGGCAGAGATCCAAGATTTTGCCTTGATTTCACACCTGCCTTCAGTGCCTATCCGCGCTTGCCAGCGAGTCCGAATCCGCTGCACAGGTAGGAGGAATGTCTGTCACATGCCTGTCGGATGGTTTCTCATGGCACAGGTACACGGTAATAGGTGCAGGTGCGAATTTATGTCCGGGCGACAAGCAGATGCGTCTAATTTAATACTCAAACAGTCGGGACAGGTAGAGAATGCACGCCTGGGTTCAGATGACCAGCATATTTTCTGTGACTTAAATGACACATTGTCAAGATAGGTGTAGACTGTCACGAACAGTTTTTAATTACTGTCGAAAAATTTATACAGATTATGCTGTCACAAACGGTCACTTACTATCTGAATGGCAGACACGTATTACAGTGGCGCGAAAAGTGCTCAATTACTAATAATCACAACCCCCCCCCCCCCAAAGCATATAGTGTGACGAACAGCATAGTTACTGTGAACATGGTTATAATAGGTAGAGTGTGAATTTACTGACTGCTTATAGTCAACTCAGAGCTAAACGTTTGCTTTCGTTAAGAAATATTTCATTGGCTGGTAGTCGTTGATCGATTAATAGTAAGACCCGGAAACGCAAGAAGAGAAACAGCGCAATTATGTTTTTGCTAATTTTATAAAAGGCATACCATGACCTACATAAACAAACCTACCAGGGCCATATGACAGTGTATGTGAGTGCATGAGCTTAGTTGATTTTAAGTTACGAGAACACAACTACACACAAAACAGGAAGTTTAAACGACATAAGGAAATGTTTGGCTTTAATCATAAAACACACATATCCTTGTGTGGTGTCGAAAGACGCATACTTAACTTGTCACATTTTTGTGCTCTATTCTACTGACGAGTAAATGCGCAATTGAAACGTGCGACTGGCCACGATTGCGAGGGAAGTAGCGATGCCAGGAAAATAATCTGGTCACTTGTCCACAGAACTTTAACATTTATTTAAATTTTTATTATTACTTTATTTGTGGGGTGGAAACTATGAATTTTATTTCTGCTATTATTGTTTTCAAGGCATAATAGATATGTTCAATCCGAGAATCGAGCACTTAGATTAGAATGATCCGATTGCATATAATTATTCTTTTTATCTACTTATAAATAAATCAACTGCTGATGGGCAATGGACATGTCAATTATGATCTATTTCTGTCATTCGATTCAAATGCATCTCGGTTATTTTTAAAAAAATCCTCTTTCTACTCTGTATCTAAGACACTCGAAGTTTTGAATGTCACGGAATCCTAACAACGACCGAAGCTTATCGTTCCCAACTAATGAGGGTTGGGTGTGACCGGTCACACAGCTTGTAAAGCTTTGACGTCTCTTGTCACGCTTTGTTCTGGCACTTTCTTGGACATTTGCAGAACATTTGTCTGTAATCTGCTGGTTTTGCAGAACATTTGTCGGTAATCTTCTGGTGCACTCCTTGTCTATTTGCACAACATTTGTCTATAATCTGCTGGTTTTGCAGAACATTTGTCGGTAATCTGCTGGGTTTTGCAGAACATTTGTCTGTAATCTGCTGGTGCACTCCTTGTCTATTTGCAGAACACTTGTCTGTAATCTAACGGTGTTTGCAGAACACTTGTTTATAATATAATGGTGTACTCCTTGTTCATTTACAGAACACTTGTTTGTAATTCCATGATGTATCCCTTGCTCATTTACAGAACAGTTGTATGTGCTCCACTGACATATCCCTTGACCACTGATGTACTTTATTTTACTGTTCTGTCAATTTGTCAATGAACGAACAGCAAGAAATTTGTATTTACGGCTTTGTGTTTGATTTCCAATTTAAAATTGATTTTTTCAAAACTGTTTCTAAAGCTAACACAGTTGTCAGCATTACACTTAAAAGTAAAACTTAAAATAATTCTAAAATTCTAAGTAAAGTAGTTAGCTCCCTAAATTTAATATATGCATAAAATGGAGTCAAAATAAAGAAAATATACAATCTTCATCTTACTTTCAGAGGAAACGTTGTCTGTTTACTTAAAAAAATTTGCTTGTTGTATACATGAAATCGTTTTTGTTTGTTTTTACATGAAATGGTTTGTTTGTTTATACATGTAATGGTTTATGCTTGTTTATGCATGAAATGGTTTGTTTGTTTATACTTGAAATATTTTCCAAAATTAATTTTTAAAATGTCTGACGTATATAGCACGTTCCCTTTAATGTACATTATCTAATTATATACAATCACTCTTTCTTAATTTTGCACACCATTTCAACTGGATGACTGACTGATTGTAATTTCACTTATTCTAACAACTAATGCTGATTTCGCAGAAGGATGCAAATCACCTAGATTCCTAGAAAGAGTTTTGGATGAGGAGCGCAGAGATGAAAAAATTATGAGCACAAAATACATCGAAACCGGATGTATTTCCTTGACAATGGGCGAACGCGCAAAGGCCTATTACCTCTCTTGATTCGAAAAAAGTTTATTATGTTTGTAGCTACTTATCGCAAGTGACGTAAAAAGTGTATTAAAAACGATGCCCAAATTTAGTCACTAGGCTATAAAAATTGCCTGTATGAAGTGGCAATGCAGTGTTGAAACCCGATTTCGCGTGGTCTGATAGGAAGTTTAGTATCGGCCATTATGTTATATTATGTATGTACGTGTTGGGAGTGGCATATTTCTCCTTTTGTAACGCATTTGTTTATCAACATCCCCACTCTATCACACATATAAATAATTTATTGTGCACTTTTAAATTCCGACACTGACAGTCGAAATAATACTTCGTTCTACAGGTATGAAAAATTTAAAGTATCTTTATTTTATAAAAATTATTTTCTCATCACTGAATGCCAACTACTGAAAGTTGACATCGATAATTTTACTGAAAATGGTGTCATTATTTATTGACAGATCACGTTCTTAAAGTTATTTTCAGGCTAAAAGGAAACATTTGTCCCGCCTCCCGAAAAAATGTTTAAATTTAGTCGCTTAATTTATGGCAGTGAAACGCAGTTGATAAGATAAATTCAAACAGCTCGGTAAAATTTTATCGATTATATGTACACAGTGAAGTGAGGATTGGGATTTATTGTGATATTTCAGTGGCATTAACATCTGTAGATTGTACATAGCAAAGTATAGTGATATTTCTGTGGCTTTAATCTCTGTAGATTATACACAGCGAAGTATAGTGATATTTCTGTGGCTTTATCTCTGTAGATTATACACAGCAAAGTATAGTGATATTTCTGTGGCTTTAATCTCTGTAGATTATACACAGCGAAGTATCGTGATATTTCTGTGGCTTTATCTCTGTAGATTATACACAGCAAAGTATAGTGATATTTCTGTGGCTTTAATCTCTGTAGATTATACACAGCGAAGTATAGTGATATTTCTGTGGCTTTATCTCTGTAGATTATACACAGCGAAGTATAGTGATATTTCTGTGGCTTTAATTAATATCTGTAGATTATACACAGCGAAGTATAGTGATATTTCTGTGGCTTTATCTCTGTAGATTATACACAGCAAAGTATAGTGATATTTCTGTGGCTTTAATCTCTGTAGATTATCCACAGCGAAGTATAGTAATATTTCTGTGGCTTTAATCTCTGTAGATTATACACAGCGAAGTATAGTGATATTTCTGTGGCTTTAATCTCTATACACAGTGAAGTATAGCAACAAAAGGAATGCGCATGTCTATGCTATAAAATGTACATTTTAGTGTGTGTATGTGCCTGCACATGTGTATATGGATGTATGAGTGTGTATATACATGTATATGTGTGTATATAACTGTATGTATGTCTATGTGTGTACAAGTCTGTGTATGTATATATATATGTGTGTGTGCACATATATGTGTATGAGTGTTTATGTGTGTATATATATGTATGTATGACTGTGTAAGTGTTATGTATGAGTGTGATTGTGATGTATATGTGTGTACTAATACAAAGATGTGGCAGCAGGATCAGTCTATTGACTTTAGTCATTGTATGCTGTAATGTTATATGTACTTCCATTTTATCATTTAAAAAAAATCATTACAGTATAATTGTATTGTGTTTAGTTATAAGAGTTTAATGATTTAAGAAACAGTTACTGTGCTAAGGTAGATTTTCTTTCAAGGAACAATGGCTTTATCATGCAAAATGAAACTTGTGAGTGTCTGCTTTTGTTCACACACAAAAATGAAAGTACAAATGTCAACTTAAACATCAGTAAGGAAAGCATATTACAATTTTAATGAAAACCAACTTTCAAACTATGAACTAATCCAAAACATAGTAAATATTTATGATATAGATGTACATATTTTACATTACATTCATTATAAAACATGCTAATTTATACATTTGTATTTTTGTTTGGAAATTTTAGTGGTCATACAGAGAGTTAAATAACAATTCATTTTTTTTCTGGTTTTATACAATATATAAATATATTATTTTGGTATTATACTCACATTACGTATTTTTTACTAGGTATGATTATACCCTTTTTGCTGTTTCTATTATGAAAAATTCTGAAACTGTGATCCAGTTTTGTTATTAAGTCCAACTCAATTGTAAATATATTTCTTTTTAAAATTGTTGAAATTAAATTGTATTATTTTATTTATTTCTAAGTAGATATTAAATATTATTAATGTTTTGATGCCAAATACTCATTTTTATGAGTACTCATAGTTACACAAAGATGCATTGTAAAAGTGTAAAATTAAATGCCATTTCCTGCAGCTTTGCACAAATTAAAAAAAAACACTGAATGCTATTCAAATGATTGTTTAAAGTAATGTTTTTTGTTGGATTCTTCCTTGTGCTGTATGTTCACATTATTTTTTTTTTAATTTAAGCAATCTTACATTGTGTTCAAACAACAATTTCTTAGGAAACAATTCTTTTTCATGTTCATTCACATTCATCTAAAATTAATTTTGTCATTAGGTTTTATTACAAATGTTATCACTCTCTCTCAGTATATTTATAATTTGAATAGAATTGTGTTCTGTTTTGTGTGTGTGTGTGTGTGTGTGTTTTACAAGGAATATATGTAACTGCAACATAAAACATCATTTATTCAAAGTAGAGTGTTATTCCCACACTTAAAAATACTTTATAACTTATTTAAGAAATTAAATGAATTACTAATATAAGGAAATGAAAACATAAGCTTGTAACAATCAGTAATTATCTAAAGATATATGCCAACTGTTTTTTCTTCTTTCTTTTTACCTGTTGTGATGCATCATGGCAACCTAACAATCTTTTCCTCTATCTCCAAAAGTCTGAGTAGAGGTGTGATGCTCCAGTCACTCTTGCATGATGGAAAGAGGATTAATTTAGAGGTGTGATGCTCCAGTCACTCTTGCATGATGGAAAGAGGATTAATTTAGAGGTGTAACCATTCATTTTTCATGTTTCTTCATGAGCTGAATCGATATGGATAGAGTAACGGACTCATAGCCTAGGGCTGAGAGTGAGTGACATCTGACTGAAGAGATTAGAAGTTTAAGTATGTAGTTACGAATGCGATTGAATGATGAATAGTGGCTGGAGGGGTGAGATGAGTGACATCTGACTGGAGAGATGGTTTCTGATTGGAAGCTTAAGTGCGTAGTTGCGAAAAAATGACTGAATGACGCGGTGGCTGGGGGGTGAGTAAGATGAGTGATTTTGGTTAGCTGACACATGAAGTTAGTATAAATGGCCAGTCAAACTCTTTTTGATTACTTGCGATCATTATTCAAAGTCTGGTTCTAAAGGCAGACCACAAGCAGTTGTGAGTTTTCTGGTACAATATGTGAGAATGACCTTAGAATAATTTGTACACTAAAATTAATACTTCATGTGTTGGACTTAGAATGTTTGTTCTTTGATCTGTATACTGTATATTCTGGGTTGATTCATTTAAGATGTATATGTTAGGTTAATTATATATTATTGAATGTATGACTGTGTTATAGATCAATCAGATTTATAACAGGTGTTTATAAGTGAAGTGTGCATGAGGGCTAACAATTCTCTTGCAGACACATAAGTTGAGTGACTGGAGAGAGAGTGTGCAGAAAATTATGTAGACTGAATTAAAGTGTCATGCTTGAATATTCTAGGGCATGTCTTTCTTATTCTTGGGGTCCTCAACACTGCTTTCTTGTCTTGAGTGATTCCCTATGATCAACACATGAGTAATCTTTGTCGAGTTAATATCTACCGTGTGAACTCCAAATTGTGGTGAGAACAGAGACGCCAGCACATCATCACTTCTAATAATGCCAGCTGAGTTTGAGAGTTCTTGTGCAAGTTCTGCATATATGAGTTGGAAACGAACTCTGGTACCCTATCGACTTTTATGAAATGTCCATGTGATGTGAGGCACGTGTTTCCTCCTAAGCTGCAACATAAGGTGGCCCATCAAAACAGGTCATGTGCTCAGTCATTTATCTCCTACCTTTCTCTTTTTCCAGTTCTATGAGAAGAACTCTAAACCTTAAATAGAGATTGTTCCCTCGAAGTAGTCATTGTTAATAGTGACTGTATATGAGATAGACTTGAACATTTATTTAATAGTATATATACGTGACTGTTTCAAATCTTAGTTGTATTTATTTATGATATGGTTATTTTTATAATAAATCTTTAATTTTGTTAATCCCTTCTTACTCATGTCACTTCATAGATGTCTGGGGTAGTCAGTGGGTGGATGGGGGCGTGACGAGTCAGTGATTGGATGAATGCTAGTAAGTTGATGAAATACATTACTCCTTAAGTAAGAAGTTTCACCTGCAAACAGAAAATTATGTGTTGATAGTATGATTATTTACAGTGGGGTATGGATGTGAAATTCATATGGGAAAGAGCCTAAATTAAGATTTAACCACTGATGTGCTTATGCATTATTAAATGATATGATATTCATAGTAATAATCATAACGGAGGCAGGATGTATTATAGAGCCACGAGAGGTATAGTTTAATTAAAGTTTTATGTAAAGTTGTAGAATTATTTACATATATAATTTATGAAAATGTAATCCCTATATAAAGAAAATGGGCACTTATAAAGAAAAGCAACATTATTATTTTTTGTTTTTCTTCCTTTAGAAACTTGGAGTAAAGGAAAATGGACCAGCTGATGACATTCTAGATAAAGAGGTAGTTATTTGCCCCACCTGTCACAAATGTTTTCCCATCCCTCCAGGAGGTGTGTGCAATTTTCAGGTGAGAAATATAAAACATTTTAGGGTGTGAAGTATCAACAATATGTTTTGATTTAAGTCAATAATTTAAAGCCAAAAATGTTCATAAAACTTAATTAGCAATAGCATATAATCTAATATTTGCAGCTTCATTTGATTAAATCAACAATTTAAAGGAGGAAAAGCTCGTAAAAATAATTTCCCTTTAAATTTACATATAATATATGCAGTTGAAGATAAATCACGCTTTGTGATAACTATTTACAGTAAACAATATTGTGCAATTCACAAGTGATATCAGTATTTTTGTTTGTGTTATGTCAACAAGCAGACTGCCGCTGCGGTGATCACCCAGTTTAGTTAATTTTGTCATTTAGCTCTATGGCCAGATTCTTTTTACTGTACACTTTAAATCTGAATTCTTTTCAAGTAAATTTTATTAAGAGGCTAATGAGCAATATAGAATATTAAGGGCATTATTTGTTCATGTGCTGAATTAATTTTTCCAATCGCATTTATGTCTTTTACACATGTATTTTACAGACAAACTTTTACGTCGCATTTATGTCTTTTACACATGTATTTTACAGACAAACTTTTACGTCGCTGCTGCAAGCGAAGAACAACCTACACAACACTTGCCATGTGAACTGTGTGATCGTGATGAGAATGCTAAATGCCAATGCACTGTGTGCGAGAAAGATTTATTCAAGACGTGTCTTTTACTTCACAACAAACTGTCCCCAGACCTTCAAGTCAAAGATGTCGTGTCTCGGCACCAATATTTGCTGTTGACTGAAACTATGCCTGCCACAGAGGGTGAGATCATTGCCCTGAGAGCAGTGCTGGAGAAACTACATCAGGATGTGACGTCACTGCAAGCGGACAACAATGAGCTTAGGAACAGCGTTGCCAGTCTAAAGAAATGCAACTCTTCCCAATCTTTGACGTCATTGCAATCGGACAACGTCAAACTAAAGAATGACGTGGACAAAAATTCTCTCATCCAGGATTTAAGTGAATTGCAAACGGAATTCGATTCACTGAGGAACGAGGGAATTGTTTTAAAAAGAGAAAATTCCCTACTTAAACAGGACATAGATTCTATGAAGAAAGAACTCGGCCAGTTGAAGGAAGTTCTTACATACCAACTAGACCGAAACTCAGATGCATCAAATCTCCCATTTAATGAAGAGGTTCCCTTGCTTCAAGCAGCAATCGCCAAACTAAGTCATGACGTCACAGACATCCAGGAACAAAACGCCGAGCTTCGACGGGACAAGTATTTCGTGACGTCAGAAACAGCAAATTTAAAGGCAGAAATATCACGCCTTCATATGCGGGTATCACAACTTAGTGAAGACTTAAACGCTGTGCAGCGCGAAGCTGCTGCATTGCTCCTTCAGATAACCACCAGTCAAAGTACTACGGCCAGATTAAAGGGAGATGTCGCAGTTTTGCAGAGAGATACTGCAAGACTTTTCCGGAATTTGAGTTCCTCTGTGGACCAGTGTAGAGGCGTGGAACAAGAAGTAAAATCTCTACAGGATCAAGTCCAGACGTGTTCCAAAGAAATAACTAGTCTTAAAACTGTCAAAGGTTGGTGCTTAGTGAAAATATGCTCCAAAGGGACACCATTCTTATAACAGTAATAGATTAGTAACTAATGAAAATATGTTGTAAAGATACTACCAAACCAAGAAAAGTAATTTTAAATATATATATAATAAACTGAAAGTTCGACAAAAACGACCATTGAAACTTAATCAACAAGCATTTATGCTTTAAACATTGACAAGAATACTAGTTAGTGAAATATATTTTACACCCACCACACAGTTTGTTAATTACAATCTAAACAAATAATGACTTACTTTCCACAACAGATCAGCGCGAAAGCGGCGGAAGCCGGAAGCGCCCCCAACACTCAATCAAATCGAATCAATCAATTCCACAACAGTAGGCTACCAGTCTCAATGCAAGGGAAATACACACTGTTGTATGTGTTTTTTTATAATTTGAGGTTGTTTTTTTTTTTTTAGTAGATGCGTTTGGTTAAGATGTTTTGCTGTCCCCAGTCTCTGCTAAACCATTGTCGTAAGGTTATACAAATGAAGTAGCCTTTTTATGATGTAATAATTCTTGATTCATGCAGTGCTGGATACTTATCATCATTAGAGCAGGTTTGTAATGCTCGTGATCAGCACTTGCTTATTCCCGATTTATAACTATCCCTGTTATGACGTTGTTGTGGTGATGCTGGTTGCACAAACAATAGGCATGGATGATAAACGTTATGGTTGACTCGTTACAAGTCCCACCCTTTTATTTACCAAAAACAAAGACAATATAAACATTACAAGTTAAAATTACATAAAGATGAGATGATAAGAACTAATAATGAGATGTGTAAAAACAATAATTATATTAACAAAATCAAAGAAGATAAAAGATTGAAAGATATGTAGGACACCGCTCAATTAATAACTATAGGACGGAATCTGACATTGCCCTATTCAGTACTACAGTTAATTCATGTCATCCATCACTCGAAGGTTACAGCAGTTGCAGAACAGATAGGTAAGACTATTCCTAATTTTCTTTCTCTGATCCGATGTCGACACGAGACGAAAGTCTAAATATAGAATCATACTACTGGATCTGTTTAATTCCAATGAAAACCCCAAATCAAATTTCAGTCGGTTTTAAATAAGATCAAATCACAGATCTACAGCCTTCTGTCTACAGAACTAAGATCGTCGTGATGACGTCACACTGCTACTAAAGCTGGGTTGTTTTCCCTCACTTGCACTCCCAATCTTCTCATTCCAAATAATCGGAATGTAAAATACCAACAAGAAGAACAATATCCCACCCCCTGCAAATAATTATTTGCAACTTTTAAGTATTTTATAAAACATTAATACTTGCATTGTGAAACTCGGACTATTTCCAATGTTTCACAAAAATACACTGCAGTAATTCTGAAAATGTTTTTTCATGAATACATTCTTAAAATGCAGTACCATTCACACTTTTGTTAAATAATACAAATTCTTCTCAAGGGGATGCTGCCTCAACTCAGAAATGAAGAAAATAGGAATTCTTTTTTCTATCTTTCTATTCGGATATTTAGTCTAGGTTAGTGGCTATCTAAATGCCCCAGTTTCGTCTTTCTCAGACGTTTATTTAGTCTAGGTTAGTGGCTATCTAAATGCCCCAGTTTCGTCTTTCTCAGACGTATTTTATATTAGTCTAGTTTCATTTTAAACAGCTAAAATTAGTCCATAGTTACGTTTGAATCATCTAACGATTGGTCTAATCGTATGAATTTTGTATTTTCTTTTAGGCCAAAAAGATAAGCCAGCTGTTCAAAAGCCTTGTATGGACCAAACTGTTTACCACTCAAGAATTTGTCGAGACAGCCAGGTGTCACACGAGACAGGCATTCTTAGGTGAGTGTTTCTAAAGTAATTAGTAAGTTTCCTGTAAATGTTTAAAGTCTCTTTACGAAATACATCACATGTATCTCTCTCTCTTTCACACACTCGCCACTTCGTTCACTTCAGTAATTAACAAGCATGTTTCTTTTCTTTCTTTCTTTATTGCACAGTTACAAGGGAGGTCGAATAACAACACCAGCATCACAGTTTGTCGGGCAGCGACCCCTGACCCCTGAATGCAACAAGTTCTCCATTGGTATGGAAAGGGAGACAATTCACAAGCAGACACACAATACACGTAACCATAAACAAATCCATGCAGATAGTCTACACGTAAACACATAAAGTGCAACAAGTTCTCCATTGGTATTGACAGAAAATAAATAACAGGCAAATATGCAAACCAATTATCACAACTATACTTATAACCTGTGAACACGTGCTGTACAGTGCAAAGAGCTCTGACATACAGCTTTATGCTTACACACGAATGTAAATTTTAATAAACTGTTGGCATTTAAAGGGAGACAATCCACAAGCAGGACACGGCCGTAGGCATAAAACCATTCAAAATTATTTGAGTAAATAATCAGCAGAGACATTTACAAACACAAGAAAACAATTTGGGATGAGGTCTGTTTATCATATACATCATTTTTTTTTAAAGGAAACTTGTAATTGTAAATTAACATTTCAATAATATTCCCTTTTAAATATTTAACTTCACAAATGCATAGATAGCAATGAACATTCATTCTTGAAGAGCAATTACATCACAAACACTGTAAAAGACATATTTGAAGACATCATCTCTACATTATAAAGATATTATTCTTAGTGATGTGTCACTTTGCAACATCACTCAACAGTCATGTCTCAGTTTACTAAATATTAGCCACTTGCAAAACACCCAGTCTTCAGTCACTAAATATTAAACCAATTGCAACATCCTAAAAAGGATAACACTCTTTCTCCAAATTACAAGTTATAAAACTTCTTGTAAATCACTTGAAACTGTCATTCTGTGTGATTATCCAATCTTTGAAATATTTTACCATTGAAAACCTTACATAACTCTCATTTTATTTTACCCAAAGTGATTATTGATCAAGGACGTTCTCGAGAAATAGCCATTGGTCTCTGCCCACAGTCTCTACCAGTGAATAATCTACCTGGATGGACTCCACAAACTGTAGGATACCATGCTGATAATGGCGGGTATGTTCAGTGTGAGAGTGGTTATGAGGTCATGCACTTATAGGCATGCAGAATTCTGTAAGAATTTTGAATGGAAGTGCAGTGGGGTGGAAGTTTAGAAATAATTGTTTTGATAAATTGTCAGGAATTTTGATTAAAGGCTCAATGAACTGTGCAAAATTTGCATTAATAGATATTTAAATGGGACAAACTTTATTTTGTTGTTTGATGAATTATCTCCAATGAATTTAAATTAAAAAGTTTAACGAGCATTGAGAAATTGTAAATTAATAGCTTGACTAACATGAATTTTAATTATAGCTTTGTTGACTTTGGAATATTCATGAATAGCTTGATAAACAGTGAAGAATTGTCTTTATTAAATTTTGATGAAATGAGAATTGGAATGAATAGCTTAATAAATTTTATTAGTATATTGATGAATTGTAATGACTTTTAATTAACAGCTTAATGACTTTTAATTAACAGATAAAAGAGTTGTGAGCAAATTTAATTCATAGTTTGATAAATTAGCTGTGAGAAATTGCATATAATAATAAATAAATTAATAAGTTTTAATTAGTAGTTTGAAGAACTGGGATTCGTTAAAAGTTTTTTCTTAGATAGCTTTATAAACTGAACAATTTTAATTAAAATCAGTAATTAGAAAATGAATAATATTCTGTAATATTGTAGTAGCTTAATTTACTGAGTATAATTGATAAAAGTAATTAAGCACAGCAATGGCAGACTTTTCTTTAATAAATATGTCATCGAGATTAGCTTATGATGTCAATGTCTGTTATGGACTTATTAGTCTGCCCATTTCTTTTTTTACTTTGTTTATTACTGCATATTTAATTTTTACCAGGAAAATCTTAATTTTGTGAAATGAGATGAAGATGAAATAGTATTCTGCATCACTTTATCAACACCTTAATGGGCATATATGATGAAGGATGAAATTGTATAATACATCACACTTTATCAACACCATAATGGGCATATGTGATGAAGGATGAAATTGTATAATACATCACATTTTATCCACACCATAATGGGCATATGTGATGAAGGATGAAATTGTATAATACATCACACTTTATCAACACCTTAATGGGCATATGTGATGAAGGATGAAATTATATAATATTTAATTTAATTTAATTATATAATACATCACCACTTTATCAAAACTGTAATAAAAATTTCAAATGTTTCTCATAAGCAAGTGTAAATATTTTTCTTTTCAGTTTTCATTTTAATAACAAATGTTTAAAATCAATATGAATCTTTTAGGACTGTAAATAGGTGTAATAAATTTTACAGTTAAGATTGAACTCACTCCCTGGGTCTAAATCTACTAGTTTCAGACATGACTTAACTATCATTGCTTTTGTGGTTTTTTTTTTTGTTCTGAATTGTTGAAGTCTAGGAAGCTAATTATATCAAAACCTATTTTGAAACTTTTTTCCTGGTGTTAAATGATAGACATGCATTTAAACAAAATATCACAAATGTTATAATCATTTTATTCTCCTCCTAATTAATACTGTTTATGTATAATGCATTTGTCTTTATACTTCTAATTAATACTATTTATGTATAACATATTAGTCTTTAAATGTCTAATACCATTTATGTATAACATTTGTCTTTATACTTTAATTAATACCATTATTTATGTATAACACATTTGTCTTTATACTTAATTAATACCATTATTTATGTATAACACATTTGTCCTTATACTTCTAATTAATACCCTTATGTATAAAGTATTAGTCTTCATACTTCTAATTAATACCATTTATGTATAACACATTTGAAATTTATACTGCTAATTAATACTATTTATGTATAAACTATAATGTATTACTCTCTATATGTCTACTTAATACCAGTTATGAATAACACATTTGTCTTTATATTTTGAACATTTTTTTTTGTGTTGCAGTAAATGCATATTTTGTTTCATGGCAGGATTTATCTAGGTGCAGTCACTGCACATGTTCAGAGCCAAAGTAATCAGTGCTGGGAAGGAGATGTAATGGCAGTGGAATTCGACTTCGCAATGCAGTGTGCAAAATTTTACAAGAACAGTTTAACTGTATGTGTGATTATGCTTTGTTGATGTTTGTCATGTGTCTGTTTATGTTTAATTACCCTATCACTATATTAGATTCTACAAATATAAATATTGGTTATTGATTCTCTTCTAATACTAGCAACAGCTGGATGGCCTGACCTATCTTCCATGAATATGCCAAAGATTCGGGTTTTTATTCAATGAATGAATGATACACCGACAGATAAATCAGCCGACATGCCCAAGCTGGTAACCTTATCTCCCCCTTTATTTATTAGTTATGATTATGATTTTATTCCTCCGGCTCATGCCCCCATACCAGCTTCTATAGTTGATATTACAACAAATTATGTAACATACGTGAAGATAACAAATAAAATTTATTAACAATAAATGTAGTAAAAAGACATCAATTTGATCGCAGAAAATTCGCGAGTTTGTCTATCTTGCCCTGCCCGATTATTCGTATATTTTTCGTTAGATTGATCAGTTTATTTGGAGAGAGCACACTTAGCTAGAGTCTCATGAAGATCTGCAACAGCTCACTATGCTCCAACAGTAATGACGTCACGTTGCGGTTGACTTCCAAGTATGACCAACTCGGCATCAGATAGGTGCGCTAGGCATTGTCATCAGAGACTCCTAAGTCCGCCATAGTTTAGGCCTGGAACCGGCTGTAATAAATAACATTCCTCTATAGCAACCTATTAGCATGAATAATCATTTGGGCTTTGTGGCGACAGTGATAGACTATTCTTTACAAATTCGTCGCAACTCGTTAGCTACACGCTAACATACAAATCAAAAGTCAATAAAATATTTATAAATGGATAACGATTTTACTTTTACAATTGTATAAATTCTCGGTTACAATATATTTAGCAAGCAGTTCACATCCATACTTATAAACAATCATTTTTCTCTCTGTTTAGCTCCACCAGCTTCAAATGGTTTAACAAGCGTGAACACAGTGAATACACATGCTTATGCCATCTCAACATTTCTACATAAATGCAATCATTGCTAATGCCACTTAGCTTCTGTGAGAAGAAATACATTAATCACACAATCATTTAATAAATCACATAAATATTTTACAAAGCATTCTATAAATAAGAAATACAATATTTTAGAGAAGTCACTTATAGTTACCACTTTCGTAATTCGTGCGCGGTATCAACGAACACAAGCAGTTAGCCCATGGTCAGTGGGTGCGGTGAAATGCGGTGCATTTGCGGATTTTAATTCATTGATAAGTATATATGAATGGACTCTAGATCAGCTAGCAGATTCTACTACACCACAATACAGAATGTGAATGACCATCTCGTATCCGGCTAGCGGTTCCCCATTCTGCCATTCCCCCTTACCCTTCCACATCCTTTACCCTTTTGAGTGACCTACATCTTAATAGGTTGTAAACACTATTGCACCACAGGTATGCAACTCAGCTAATGGTACTATACTTCTCATGAAATAATAAAAGAGTTTATTAATTAAATATAGAAAAAAGTTTAGAAAATTGGCATAATTTGCCTAGACACCTCTGACAATGTTGAAATTAAAATACTTTGCACTATATTTAATAAGAAGACATGCTGATGGAAATAAATGCAATATAAACTTCTCTCATTAGAGAACTGTACTGAATGAAAACTGATAATGAAATTTCAAGTTTTTCACATTACTTTTCTTGAAATTCAAGGCATACATATTACAAAAAAGTACTGGCAGAGACTTGTCTTTAAGACTTTTGATAAAAGTGAGTGAAAGAGCGTCAGTCTCCCCCGAGACAGAGTATATTAATTTAGCCCTGTTGCATTACATAAATATTAAATATGAAATTCTAAATATACAAGATATACTATTTTAAAAGCTAAAGGGCATATTCACATTAAGTTTAAGTATTTAAGTTACAAGGAAAGGCAGACTGGAAATTTTTCAGTTGAAGGCAAACAGAAATAAGTAAAATATATTATCTAAACTTGTAGATTTGACCCTGACCTTCAGTAGTGAGTAAAAGCCAGAAGTATTAGTAAAGTCAGAAGTAAAACTAGTCAATGTTAACCCCAGGCAAGATAAACAGTATTGAGTAAAACCCAGAAGTATCAATGAAAGTCAGAAGTAAAACTAGTCAATGATAACCCCAGGCAAGATAAACAGTATCATGTTTCTGCCCATGAATGAGTAGGTGTGGAAAAATACCTTGACCCACAAGATAGGGTGTGTCATAGGCATAACACAACAAAGGTGATATGGACTGAAGGAAAAATTCTGAATCACTCTTCTTCAGAATTACCCTCACTATAGCAGGCTGGAAGAAATGTCCAATTCACTAAATATCATAAAAATGTGTGTGTGTGTGTATGTGTGTGTGTGTGTGTGTGTGTGTGTGTGTGTGTGTGTGTGTGTGTGTGTGTGTGTGTGTGTGTGTGTGTGTGTGTGTGTGTGTGTGTGTGTGTGCATGAGTCAAAAGAAGCACATGATTCTCTGTAACAAATTCAGGAATTGTTGATACATTGTTTCTTTCACCCTTTGTTTTAGCAGAAACTAAAGGGTTCTTCTTCATTGGTTTTCATCAGTGTTTCCTCAAGTTTTGTTTTCTTGGTCTGGTTTGGTTCACACACAACATCCCAGATTCATGAGGTTATATTTGTATGGCGTAAGGACCAGATGAGAGAGTGTGTGTGAAAGATACACACAGAACCACATCAGCTGTGGTGTGAAGATAAGTGATACCCCGAACTTTAGTGTCACAGAGTGTGTTCTATTACATTAATTCATGAAACAGTTGCATTAAGAGAATAAAAACTATAGTTGAACAAAAAACTTTGGGAGAACTTGCAGTTAGAGAAACAGACTTGTAGGGCAGGCTTGATCCCTCTGAGGTAGATAGAATAATGATTTTGTTGGATTTGTAAATTGATGTGTATTTGTTTTGACTTGATTTCACTATCTTCATGTAAAATTCATCTTGTAACTTACATATTACCCCTGTTTTGTTCTGTGTTAGTGAGGATACTCACTTGGGGGAGGGGGGGCTCGTATGAGTCACTCCAATGCTGTGTTGTCCTAGAATTTTAATTAATTTACGGATGACCAACAGAGAGAAATATAAATTGTAAATGAAGTAAATGGAGTTAACTTGGAAAGCTGTCAAGTTTTAATCCATTTGTCAGTATACATAAGTGAGTTTGGTGTATCTAATCAAAACATTTTCAATTTTTATTTCCATTCTTAGATATTCATGACTGATCGCCTTGAGATACCAGAAGGTGGATTCTACCCAGTAGTTGGTATGCATTCTCCAGGTGAGGCTGTGCGCCTTCTTCAAAAGGAGCCTTGGAAACCTGCTTTAGTATAATAGGTTCAGATCTAGACAATGCTTGTACAAGTTGCTTTTAGTTTTTACATATATTTTGATGCTATTTAGTGGAAATACTTATTTTTTTCTGAGTTTATCTTTTCGCTTCACACAAAGTGAAAAAGATTAGTGTTTATTTGTTTTACTGCTGATTAGCTGTATGATAATTAATTACCTGTATTCATAATTAATATCTTGTCAAGTGCCCACCCTTTATGACCAAGAATAACAAATCTTTGTAAAAAATAAGATTTATCTTGATGATGAATAACAAGAAGATGAAGGACAAAATGAAGATAGTTTACATGAAAGTGTTATTTTGGTAATTAAGAAAAGAATAAAACACACGGTCTCTAATCTATAAATACTGTCAGCAATGATAATTGAAACTCTCCATGTGGAAATAAAAATAAGCAAAAGCATTTAACAGGCACAAATTGATAAAAAATTCGGATCTGTGCTTGTTAACCTGAGTCTATTGACCTGTATCTCTGCATCTCTATTCTGATCTGTTCTGAAGCTACGCTGAATGGTTGTTATCTGAAGATCTAATAATCAGAAAGAATCAATCAAATTGTCGGATGAATCGAGCACAAATGTGACCTGTCACCACAAAAAGATACTTAAGTCGCGCAAGACTAAGCCAAGAAAAATGGCAAAAACGAAGGTGGGGGTCTACATGGGTGAAATTGAGATTTTCATTTTAGCGTGTTCCCAAACCATCGAACAACAAATTACTAGCGTGTTTTTCCTTAATTCGAACTAGAAATAGCTTTATTATTATTTTTTTGTGACCTACTGTCTAACTTCGAAGGAAAAATATGGCCCAAAAGTGCTATAATCTGATGATCGTAGACGGTAGAATCCCTGGCTGAACCTCATCATGTTGTATATCAGAATGCTCAGGAAAAAGCCTATTTTTATGCTGATGACACTGATTATTTATAATGTTTTATTTAGAATGTTTTATAAGGCTGTGCTTGGCGTAAACAAAGTGAAAAGCGTCAGCCAATCCGCAGACAGTTTATCAAAGCTTGCTATAAGTTACCAAGCATGCTCTCATAAAAAGACGGTCGCGATTGGTTGAAACGCACACAAGGGAGACAGTTTCGTCCTGTAATGTGTAATGTAAACATGGAGAAACGAATCGCTAATTTGTTGAATTCATGTAAAGAAAGCAACATCTTAGAAAAAGAAAGCATTCAGATTAAAGATTTGATATCTGATTATTTTGCTAATGAGGATGTAACTGATGGATTTTCATCTGAAAGACACGGACAGCGAATCGCGTGATCGAACAGACGACAGCTGACGATAACTGACTGTACACTGAAGTGAAAGGTGTGCTATAATTATTGGATTATTTAAACGATATTTTTTTTAAGAATGTGAAAGTAATGCAGCTTTAATCTGTGATTTATTTAGTGGAGCTAGCATCAGATTTAGAAAGAGGTATCAATTCAATATTATGCCTTAATTTTAGAATATTCTGTGAGCCACAATAATCATTCTCGCATACAGAAATTCTAATCGTTATGGCTTAAAAAGACTGTTGTCTGTAAATGATGTAACAATATATTTGTTGTTTATAGTTATTACAGTGTTAACAATTGTGTCTTCTTCAACTCTGATTGCAAATGAAGCAGATTAATATATGGTTGCTAAGGAAAAACCTCTCAGAAATGTGTTCAATCTTTGAGGCCGATTTTCTCAAAATGGCCGTCCGGACAGTAGTGCACTTCAAACAAACATAACTTTTCCATATTTTGTCCTACACTCTTTATTTTTATATCAACAGAAAGCCCTTTCAATTTTCTTTCTATTGATATATATATCTCAATACCCCCAAAATCCGACTTAAGTATCTTTTTGTGGTGACAGGTCACAAATGGCTGACGCTAACAATAGTTATTAAAGTATTGCAACGACAATATAACAAGATTATCTCCTAGCTCGAGACAGCCATTTTTAGCATTACAAATTTGTTCCGACAATTTAGAAATAACTGCTTTCGAAGCCTGGTCATGTATGCGTGAGTGAGTGTGTGTGTATGTGTGTGTGTGTGTGTGTGTGTGCGCGCGTGCGTTTGTGTGACTGTGTGTCGGAAGGATTGGAGAAATATTAGTTTGAAACTCTGGGGCCACATTTCTGTAGTGTTTAAATACTGGTAAGATCCCTGGTGATATTCATTTGCACATATTGCAAAACCCCGCATTATGCGACCCCACTATTAACGCAATCTGATTTTATGGACCCCAATTATCACATTATAGCAAAGTTTCACTGTACTTTCAAATAACCATTCTGACTCAAAGAAACATATATATGATTCAATATCAGCAACCAAGAGTTGAAATTCTGAGATATGGGCTTTGAAACTTTACAGTAGGATTTTAGGAAGATAAAATTTATAAACAATGCAACTGCAAACAATGTTTGGCAAATGAATAATCTCCCCCTACCCAAGCTGGTAATGAAAGAGATTGGCATCATCATTTGGTAATGAAAGACATGGACATCCTTATCTAGGCTACATTAAGCATCATCATTTGGTAATGAAAGAGATTGGCATCATCATTTGGTATTTCAAGACATGGGCATCCATGTCTAGGCTACATTAAACAATTGATTAAAAAAAAAAAAAAACCATTACTGCATAACTGTCAGTGTTTGATTCCTCATCATGTGAAGTCTTGTTTTAATTTAAAACTAACATCGCCAAAAATGTACATTTTATTTTTAGGCATTGAAAAAAAATACTTACTGCTCATGTGAATAGGTGAGTTTGGAGTTTTCATTTTGTGGTATTTTTGCCAAGATCTGCTCAGTGACCTCTGTGAAGTTGCCTTGCACAGCTGGCATATTTTGCTAACACCACTGTGCCACGAGAAATCACGCTGAAGAGAATGGGCATCTTCTGCACACACAAAAACAAAAAATCCAGCAAGCCAAATTAGTTAAGTTGCTAAACTAACTTTAAATATATGATACACAATGTGCACAGTGTGAAATATTGAAAAGTGATACAAATCCCAACTTATCTGCTATTAAATTCCTATTACCAATGAAGTAATACTATAAATGATAGTTATTTATTACAAAAAGAAAAAGTTAAAGATAATAATTAATAAAAAGCATTAATAATTTGTTCCAAATCAGGTGAATAATCATAAAAGAATGAACTTTTAATACCTTAAAGTAATACTGTAAACATTAAAAAGGAATGTACTAAAAAACTGCATCACTCATACACTTCTGCTTTTTAATTTCTAGAACTTATTGATCCTCTATCCAAACAGTATCATTCTCTGCTTCTGTAAAAATGCAGTTATAAATGTAATATCTATATACTGATCCATATATCTTTTAAGAAAACTGAACAATTATTTTCTGCTTAACATATTCACACACACACACACACACACACACACACACACACACACACACACACATATATTATAATATGCAATATTCTAAATATTAACAAATGTGTCTTTTGTTGGCTACTTTAGTGCTTATACCATTCAAGTTCCTTGTAAGTTGTAGACACTCTGCACATTATTTTATTGCAATACATTTGACATAAAACTGCTGACAAGTTTAATTTAATCAATTAATTAATTAATTAAACTTCAAGATAGCATACACTACCAGCATTTAAGTCTTTCTTCAGATAAATTCTATAAAAATTTGTATAACTGTTAGTATTACTATTAGACTAGTGTGGTAATATATTATGTAATAATATATATCAACCTCCTCTGTATTAAGTTTAAAGCAACAACAAAACAGTTTTTTTTAAACAAAGATTACTTTTTTAAAAATGAAATGTTTACATTTGCTGTTTTTCATCTATAAGTATATGTATAATGCCTTTAAGTTTTAGTGTAATTGTGTTACTATTTTATCTTAACTTTGGCTGCAGTTATAGCCATAAATATTAATACTATAGGTGCATTGTAGTTGGATGTAGGAAACTATTTTGGTGAAATAATGAATCGAAAATGAGCATGTATTCCTTTTAATTACATTTACAATAACAAGAGATATTTTTATATATTTTTTAATGAATATGACCAAATATATCATTTTATCAAAGGGAAATATGCAGATTTGGGCATTTCTAAACATGGGCCAAGTTGAGAAATAAAACTGATGACTATTTCCATTTATATATATATATATAATACTGGTAAATAAAAGGGACGTACTTCTTGTTTTAAAGTAATCATTACAAAACTCGGAAAATACATAAACTCGAGAACATATATGCGCTTTTAGCAGATGTAATTTTATTATAGTAATGAACAGGAAACCGATGAGAATCCATTGAACACTGTGCCAAGTTATTAACTCCGACAAATATGCTTCAAAAGTTGCATATCATGAACGAAGAATTTTCTGTTGCTACATTATGAGAATAAAAGAAAGATGTTAAAAGTAAAAGTGAGAATTTACGAAAACTGATATCACCAGACAATACGTCTGTTTACTTCTTCGTTCTAGTGCAAATGACGTATAACTCACATGACATATGTAACAAAGAGTTGCTTCCCCTATAATCGTCTGCTAAGGGAATTAACACACCAATTATTAGTGTACTAGCGTACTATGCTCTATTTTAAATTTAAGGGCTTCTAAAGGAAATCGCTAAAAATACGTGATTAAAGTTTTCAAAGACATCAACGAGATATTCAGTATGGCGTAGTATGAAGCTTCTATGAATTGAATATGTTTAATCGTGTCTGAATCAGGATTGCTACATGCATAATCCAAAAAATGTTAAAACTTTTTACTGTTCATTAAGTTAGGTTATTTAGTTTATTCCAGTATCCCTGTCAGTTTTAGTCAGAATTCTTCAAACAACACAGACAATTTGAAAGTTACCTAACCTGTAAATGTTGTTTTATTCGGTAAACATATTCAGTATGCCCCCTATTGAATGGCAGTCAGTGGCAAATAATTTAATTTGAGAATATATGTACGCTTATCGTTAGGCCACGATTGAACAGTTATCTTTATTTACACACATAGTCAGTGCGAACCCAGTGAGAAAATCTGAGAAAAAAACTGAACAAAACACTTGAACTCAGTCACTTTCCCTTTTGCATCAGATCTAAACGCAATCTTTTCACCAAGTTTTATTCTCCTGAGTTATCTTTCGCTCGCGGCTGTGTTGACTGCACTGATACAAGTGATAGCTGAGTGGTTGACTATCGCTTATCGAGCAAAATGTAGGCAACAGCTACCCGTTTTGTTGTTTTTTTAAAAAAAATAAAAAATAAAGCATCTGCTACACCTATGAGAAATTGTTTCGGCTTCAGTATTTTTTTCTCTTTCCTTCGACTTGCACTGACTTATAATTCCGTCTTCAAAAAAATTGAACACTGGCTTAGTCCACTGTACTGCAATAAATCGTTGCAAAGAAAAGTGTAATTCTGTATAATAGAAATATATAGGAGTAGAATTTTAAAGAAGGGATTGTTTTGTTATTTTTTTTTAATTGTCAACGAGCACCTATGAACATTTTGTTATTTGCGTCGCATGATTCTCGACAAAGAACCTAGATAAAGCAAGGGTTTAACGTGATTTCTTTAAATGAAATTTTGTGTGCTTGGATAAAAATTTAAATTTAAAAAAAACAATTTTAATGAAGAATATTATTTTTTGTGATAAGACTTTCAAAATTGTATATTTCATTGATAGTCATGCAGACATTATAAAACAGCCTGCAACTTAGACACAGAGTTACAAAATATATTCGTGTTATTTACAACCCAGACAAATACATGGTTCATCTCCCGACCCTTATCACTCAATCAGGCCTAGAAAAGTTTATAGAATGAACAAAAATCTAAATTTTGATGAGTTGGTGACTTTAACGAAAAGGATTACTAAGATTACTAGTTAGAGATAATTAAACAGCCCTGAGGCTGTAAATCGAGAACATGGACACACATCTTCAGTTATGTTTGTTATTCTCTCAACTCAGAAGCTATAATAAGTGTAACATCCAACACTGACACTTATTCCAAGCAAGACACCATACAACCTTTCAAATGAAAAGACTTCTGTTATTTTTACTGCATTCACTATTTTAAATGGTACGTATTTATTTTATTTCAGTGTTAACATCTTGAATATTTACCCTTTATCTAAATTCTTTTCTTTCCTTGGCAGTTTCTGGAGCTCTTGTTGTTGTCATAATGCTGTTGATGAATAATTAAATATTATACGGGATCAAATTAAATCTAGAATAATAACTGCCTGCCAGAGAGGAAGCGAAATTGTCTGTCTCGAATCTATTATTCAGTGGAGGCTTGAGGCATTTGGAAGCACAGATGTCAATATTGATGATAATGGTAGTGGTGGTGCTGGTGGTGGTATTTGTGTGTGTATTGCCCCTACCCCACTCAAGTTTCTTTTGTAATCAAGGAGTTAAGCAAGTGTCAAAGGAACAATCAGATAAATTAGACACATACCAAACACTTTAATTTAATGAAAGGACATAATATTAAAAATTGTTTCCCAAATAATTCACAATATAATTTGATTAATAAGAAGTCATTAATTAAAATATAACTATGATAGAGATAATCATTCACAGTTGCCCTGGCAATAATTTGACAACTAAACCAAAAACAGTTGCTGCTAAATAATTAAATGTATGTCTTTTATTTTTAGTTTTGCTGATTGGACCACACTAAAAGAATTTTCTTCCTGAAATTCTCACTGCCATACTAACAGGAATGTATGGACTAGGAATGAAAGGAATTAACCAGTCAATTTAAACGGGGGATAATTCCAACTTAAGCTGATTATGAACTTGATAAGTCTATGGTTCGGTAAAGTGGGAAGGTAAAGTTTATTGGAGGCAGACTGTATTTTACACTTTGTAATGGATTTATTGTATTTTTATTTATGGATTTATTGATTTTCCTTGGTATGAGTTGAAATTGTTATATTGTTTTCTTGTACTTGTTTTCTTAATTACTATTATTATTACTACTACCATTAGTATTGTTTACATTTTTCTTGTATATTTTTTCTGAACTACGTTTTATCTAATGTTCACTCTGTTTTTATTATATATTGACCTTTATTATTTAGACTTATAAAGCTATAAATTAATTAATTAAACTGTATTAGGTGAAACTTATGATATGTATGATGTAAATGTATTTAAATGTGTGACCATGTAAGTGTGTTCTGTCAGAGAACAAATGTGGACAAATTTTACGCCCGTGTATTTTACTGGCAGATCGGCACTTTATCATGGATGTTGTTTCGGAGCACTGAGCCACAAGCCACATCTGAGCAGAATGACCCATGGGCCGAAGACCAGTTCAATAGACCATGTGAGTGTCTACTAATGACATTTACTGAGACCCTAGACTACACGTCAGTTGATCTAAAACTATGTATTTATAAAGTCCTAACTGCACAGCTTCAGTGAAGTTGTAGACAAACTCTACCAAAGTACTCTAGAATTCACTCGGAAACATTCAGTGTTCTCTTATAAACTCATTTATAGTTTGCTCATATGAACGAACCAAATAACTACTACACGGTCAAACGGATATTCTCTTATGACACCACATGGTCATGATTATGAACTTGTGTGTGTGTGTGTGTGTGTGTGTGTGATGGAGTGGTCTCTGGTTTAGTGTGTTATATAGGTCACCCCAGGACACCAGGTAAAAAAAAATGATGTTGATGTAGAGGACAAAACATCACACACGTGACGACAGACACAGCAAGAGATGACAACAAGCAACACCGTGCGAAAGGCGGGGATGTGACGTTATTGGGTTTACATGTACTCTGTAAATGGATGTTTGCGAGAATAAATTGGGCATGTACTGAGGCACGGCTCGCAATGGCTTACCCGCGCTGACTTGTGTTCTAGATGTGAAAGTCGTTGCAACATACATCAAACTGCACAGAATCTTGTTTGCTGCTTGATATTCAAAGAAATTTAACTGAGATGACTACTGCTGCTCTTTTTTCTTTAAAAAAAAAAAAAAGCAGTTCGTAAATATTTCTTGGTCGATGATGACATTGCTATCACACATTTGTATCATGCTGGTGTACAAATATTTATGCATTATGTAGTCTGTTTAAAATAGTGTGCAGTAAACTTCATTAGTATAGATTCTAATATTATATTGATGACATAATAACAGGAGGTTAACAATAAATCATATATGCCAGCTTGAAAGACAATTATTTTCATCAATACGAGTGTTGCTAATGCAGTTAGAACAGTTAAGTAATGCCTTGTCAGTGTTCGCGTCGTTATGTTTTGCCTCGTAAACAGACAGCCGGAAGTTTATAAGAGGTGAAGGTCATATTACGCGTCTAGGCCTCTATTTGCTATTCATGTCAACTGAAGACCGTTTATAGACGCGGAAATGCGTGGTTGTGTTGATTCTTTTGTGAGTGTAATAACTTTTGACAGCAGTTTTTAGGTGAAATAAGTGGTTCATTTAAACTCCATATTACCGGCTATTTTTTCCTTTTAGTTAGTAAAAATAAATGTGTTTCGAAGAAAAGTCACGTCGATCAATGACTCTTCTAATTTTGGTAAATCCCTTAAAACAAAAATTTCGTAAATCCATTCAACCGTAAATTGTGTTGGCAGAAAACAGTTTAGGAGTTGTTGAAAACGTCAAATTTAACATTCACAGCTCAGCATGAGGCCGTAATGGCTTTTAGGTTTTTTGCGCTTACTTTTGGCTCAGTGCCAGCAAGTCTTCTTGATTGTTATATTTTTCTTAGTAACCTTACTGCATTATTTGACTGACGCTCGTCACCGAAACCAAACAATACCGCTCTTCATCAAAACCAAACAATACCGCTCTTCATCAAGACCAAACAATACCGCTCTTCATCAAGACCAAACAATACCGCTCTTCATCAAAACCAAATAATACCGTTCTTCATCAAAACCAAACAGTACCGCTCTTCATCAAGACCAAACCATACCGCTCTTCATTTACATCAAACCATACTGCTCTTGGTGAGATGAAACAATACCGCTCTTCATCAAAACCAAACAGTACCACTCTTATCAAGAGAAACCATACCGCTCTTCATCAAGACCCAACCATACCGCTCTTCATTTACATCAAACCATACTGCTCTTCAGTGAGATAAAACTGTATTGCTCTTCAGTGAGATCAAACTGTACCGTTCTTCATCGAGATCATACCATTTTCTCTCTTCACTGAGATCAATATATTGTTTTATTTGAGATAACACCATATTGTCTTCACTGAGTTCAAATCATGTTGTCTGCATTTAGATAAAAACTATATTCTCTCTTCGTCGAGATCAATCCATACCTCTCTTCAGTTCGATCAAACCACACCGCTCTTCATTGAGATCAGGGGAGTCCTATTATTCAAACCCGAGGGCTACATAAATCACAAATTTAAAGTTTGGGGCCACTCATGATAAAACATTAATTATACATTTAATTAAAGTTGTTTGGGTTTTTTTTTGCATGAGCGAGGGCCACAAACGGGATTGCAATTGGACCACGCTGATTTAGATCAAGCCATATACTCTTCATTTAGATCAATCGAAAGCGCGCTCTTCATGTAGCAGTTCTTGATGAAATAGTAGTTTCTTCGTCTAAATATGCAAGTTTGCAGAGATTCAACATTATTCCGATTAATTTCAAGGACATTTAAATCATGAGATTTAACAGTGTCAGTTGACATTTACCCATAGTATTTGCTCAGTTCGACAGCAGGGTTACTTAACCGTCAGTGTCGGTTGACAGTTCAACAGCAAGGTTACTTCACCATCAGTGTTGGTTGACATTTATCAGTAGTACTTGTTCAGCCTATAGCAGGGTTACGTCAGTGTTGGTTGACATTTATCAGTAGTACTTGTTCAACCTATAGCAGGGTTACGTCAGTGTTGGTTGACATTTATCAGTACTACTTGTTCAGCCTATAGCAGGGTTACGTCAGTGTTGGTTGACATTTATCAGTAGTACTTGTTCAGCCTATAGCAGGGTTACGTCAGTGTTGGTTGACATTTATCAGTAATATTTGTTCAGTTCAACAGCACGGTTACTTCTTACCAGTGTCAGTTGACATTTATCAGTACTACTTGTTCAGCCTATAGCAGGGTTACATCAGTGTTGGTTGACATTTATCAGTAGTAGGCCTACTTGTTCAGCCTATAGCAGGGCTACATCAGTGTTGGTTGACATTTATCAGTAATATTTGTTCAGTTCAACAGCACGGTTACTTCTCACCAGTATCAGTTGACATTTATCAGTAGTACTTTGTTACACGTAGGGGGTTTATTTAATGACCCTGTTGCAGTATTAAATCTCAGAGCTAATTATGAAATTTATATTATATTAACTTTAATACTGACGACAGCCCTACGGCCTAACCTACTCTTCAATCTCTATGTTAGACCCGTTTGTTGGGACATTCAGCTGTCTAGCATGGCAACAATAACTGATGTGCCCTGAGTTGGCGACATTATCTTTACCTTTAATTATAACATTTGAGTATTCCAGCTCAACTCCCATCCTACTTTTCTCTGTCACTCCAACAAATTAATCAAAATGCTAGGATTACATAACAATATAGCATGACAGGCAAGAGGTTAACTCTCGTCATGTAAATAGAGATGAATCCACTGTGTCAGTATCACCCAAATGGCAATCTTTCACCTGTGTCAGCTATGCCCCAGATCACGTGACATCCATCTGCTCACAGCAAGAAGGATGCGTGCTTCAGCGTGTGATGCGACTCTCAGAAAAATCACTGACACTAAATCACTGGTGAAAAGGCCAGCTGCAAGAATAATCATACTTCTTTTGTAGCAGCCAATAATTACACAACAATGTCAAGGTCTTGTGGGGACAGTGGATAGATGATCTTACAGTTTTACGTCATCAAACATTTAGCTAAATGCTAACTTATAATTTACAAAATTCATCGAGGAATATTTACAGATTTGACAATAACAAATCAAATTCTTCAATCACCTAGATTTACATTAAATTTGCAAACTCTCAATCTACAGTCTCCCTTGCTATAAATGTTTTTTACAATAGATAAAACATTGCACACAACACATGCTTATTCCAACTTCAGTAAGAATTATCGCTACTGCCACAGAATACCTAAGCAGGGTTACGTCATTGTCGGCTGACATTTATCAGTAGTTATTGTTCAATCTTTAGCAACCGTGCAGGGCAAGGAAGTACATGGTGCAGACTTTGGGCGTATGATGAAATGTCATAGCATAAGTTATGACACGCCCAGTAATAAAAGACAAAATGAATCGTATACTATATCATAGGATATGATGTCACAAGATCTGAAAATAGGTTATAGAACACACAGTGATACTATGATAAATAGTTATGCAATGAGACTTAAGAATGGATTAAAAAGCACACAGTGATACTAGGGGATACTGTGATGCATGGCAAAGGAGAACTGTCATGCATAGGACAGTGGAGCACTTAACGTTGGGATAAACGGTTTCATGTAGAAGGATATAGGATAAACTCTGCCATGACACACTAATGTAGGATAAGCTGCCTCATGCGCTGAGATATAATAAGTTCTGGTTATGACACACTTAATACGGGATAAGCTGTGTCGTGGACAGGTACGTCGAATAAACTTTACCATGTCAAATAGCAATGGTACAACATATTCCAAACATGTGGGATAAAAGGTCAAGACACGTGCAGATGAGGAAAACTGTGCCAAGACACAATGAAGAGATATACGCTGTGCACATTACAACGGGAAATGCCGTGCCCTGTTAAAGCCCAGATATTCTCCATTGTTTTCGAGAAACTCAAACACCGGAAAATCGTCAGACCTCAAATGGCCCAGACAATTAAAATTATGTCCCTTGGCGAAGCTCGCTTTCTTTGCCTGGTTAGTTTCATATCCTGGTACTGCATTTGATTCACGTCTCCCAGGAGTTACAATTATTACTGCTTCCACGCAATAGCAATGCATGATTGGTTTCATATTTTATTGCAGTTATAGATGAACTATTTTATACCCCTTATATCAATTTCGATAGGACATGTAGTGAGGTGCTTGCGGTCGAATGATGGCTTAATACTAATTATGATGGCTTATTAATAATAACTTTTTTCTCGCTCCAAAACAATACTTTCTTTTTGTGTATTAGCTATCAATATTCTTGTAATTAATAATAGGTGTTCGCGTTAATCCAGTACTGGACAATCGATATTCTTGTATTAACAACCCATGTTGCTGCACCGACATTCCCCATTTCTGCATCAACCGTCAATGTAATGTTCATTCATCAGTGCTTAGATTGGATGGATGGTGGGATTAATGAATGGATGTACTGAATGACACGGACAGACAGAGAGATAGATATAGATGGATGAATATTTCGTTTGATAAGTTACCGTAAGCTGTTAACAAACTGAATATTTATATACCTACTCCAACTGTCATCACACACACACACACACACACACACACACACACGTATATTTATATTATCGTGCATGACCACTTTTCATGCAAATGACATAACTTGTCCTATATTATGTATGACAATATATCTCGTATTTTTTTCTTTTGATGTGGTAGTGATAAATGTTCATGATTAAAATAATGTGTGTGTGTATGTAGTACAAGAAATGTTATGATCTGTGTTTGTACGTGTACGTTTACTAGCAAGTGTGTGCGATTGTACGTTATTTATGTGTATGTATGAGTGTATATTATGTGTGTATATGTGTGATTGTGTATTTACTAGTATGTGTGCGTGAGCATATATTATTTGTGTGTATGTATGGATGTGTATTATTTGTGTGTATGTGGGATTGTATATTTGTGCGTGTATATTTATTAGTATGCACGTGTGAGTGTATGCTATTTGAGTGTATGTGTGAGTGAACGACCTATACATGAAGGATAATTGCTGTGATGTTTACACCGTGATAAATGTATGTCACCTAATTATTTCCTTGATAAATGTGTGTGATCTATATACATAACATTACACAGCTGCTATAGATTCCACTCACCACCCACTCAATACAGAAAAACAAATTTATCTCTTTCTTCACAGAAACTAACACACTAACAGAAGAGGCGGAGACATCAAAAAAGAATTTTAAAAATCAACTACCAATCACACAACCAAGACAGCGACACCAACTGCAAGAGCAACACCGCCCCATGCATGCACTAGACCACTGTCTTTTCCACAGTCACTCAGGAAGAAGAAGTCATCACAGGAGCCATCCTAGACTGAGAACATTTTAGGATTAAAGTCTGCTGTGCCTCCTGTGAGGAAAGAAGTCAACAAAGAAAACATGGCTTTGTCTTTATTTAAGTATCACTGACCACCATTAGCTTTTGTTTGTTGATGAGAAAGGAAGAAGGAAAAAATAAAAAGCAGACAAAAGCCAACATGCAGGCTAAAAATGCAGAAACCAAGGAAAAAATGCTATAGACTGAGCCTGACCTTATCAGGAAAACCTATACAACGACCAAAATTGAGGCCTCCTGGGTAAGTACAATGAATGTATTAAATCAACAATAAAAAACCCAGACAACTAAACTACTAAGAAGAATGTTCAAATAATGTCCAACACTTATTCAGTCTTTATCCGAACAGAAAATTAATAGTCCCTAATAGATCAATAGAGTCTACCTTTTATCGTGGAATGAGAGCAAGGAATATGGAAAGGAAACGGTTAATTTTACTTGACTTTCTTTCTTGCCTCATATTAGGCACTGATTCTAATGTGTGCCCTTAGGCATGCCAAACTGGACTGTTCTAGAAATTTTGTGTGAAATCTCTCAAGATCAAAGTCAGGCCCAGCTTCCATCATACTAGTTCTTGAATGGAGGTAGTATTTGATAACTTCATATTGGCAATTATGTAAATGTGATAGTGTTTGATAACTTCATATTGACAATTATGTAAATGTGATAGTGTTTGATAATGCCATACTCATGATTACGTAAGTGTGAGAGTGTTCAGTAATGCCAAACTCATGATTATGTAAGATTGATAGCGTTTGATAATGCCAAACTCACGATTAAGTAAAACTTATAGTGTTCGATAATGCCAAAATCAGTTATGTAAGACTAATAGTGACTTATAATGCCATACGCATGATTACATAACACAATCACGATTGTGATTGATAATGTTTAATAATGCCAAACTCACGATTAAGTAAAACTTATAGTGTTCGATAAGGCCAAACACACGATTATGTTAGACTGGTAGTGTTGATAATGCCAAACTTATGAGTACGTTACACTGATAGTGTTTGATAATACCAAACTTATGAGTACGTTACACTGATAGTGTTTGATAATACCAAACTCACGATTACGTAAGACTGTAATGCCGAACTCATGATTACGCATTCACACACACGCTCTGCTTGCACCATCACTGTACGTATTCACACCTCTTAAGCAGCGAGTAGAGAGTTAAATGCAGTTTAAAATGTACTTCTAACACAGAGTCTTAATTAGGTAAGAACTCATGATCACCGGTTAGTTAGAAAATCACATCCCCAGTACAAAGACAACATCACCTGTCATATTAACTTTCCTGTCTCACCACTTACAGACACAACACCTGTCATATCAGCACTCCTATCTCACCACTTAAAGACACAACACCTGTCATATCAGCATTCTTGTCTCACCACTTAAAGACAACACCTGTCATATCAGCATTCTTGTCTCACCACTTAAAGACACAACACCTGTCATATCAATATTCCAGTCTCACCACTTAAAGACAACACCTGTCATATCAGCATTCCAGTCTCACCAATTAAAAGACACACCTGTCATATCAACATTCCAGTCTCACCACTTAAAGACAACACCTGTCATATCAGCATTCCAGTCTCACCACTTAAAGACACAACACCTCTGAGTATACTTAAAAGCAAGGTCTGCACACAAACCACTGTAAAATGTAACATTGTCTTTACAGCAGATATCCAGGAAAACGAGAGAAAAGAAATAAAGAGGCTAACCTTTCAGTCCCCATAAAAGTATGAAAAAAAAATTTAAAAGTTCAACCTGACAATAGCCAATGCACTGCATGACATTGCTTGCAGCAGAACAAGGACGTATGTAAAGAGAAACAAAAGTATTTTAGACAACTACCAAATCATTTGTAAAGTCGACCAATTGTCAGTGCTATTTATTGATGCACGGCATTTCTATTTCACTAGGGAAACATCATGACAACCAACAAATGCCAGACGACACGGATTGCGCTTGTACTTTTTTCTCATTCCATTACGTCGAGAAGGAAAGCAAAACAAGCACAAAATTCAAAACTTGCAAAACCAAATATGAATGATGCTTTGATTTATTAATGTCATATATTTGCATTTTAATCAGTGTCAGTGCGGCCCTTTGTGGCTTCATCATCATCCTCTGCTGCTCTGTAGGATTGAATATAGTATGATAGCATTAAGTTCTTCGAATAACATTCTTTCACTCTCAATGAGACACACTCTTGAGTTCAATTGCCTTTTATTAAAATGCCACCAAGATCATGATTTTCACGCTTGTTGCGTCCACCGAGAACACGCAGTAGTATTCAATATGATTTTGGTCACAGTTGACCTAGATTCTCCTTCACTTGGGTCTTCGTCAACTGCTCCACGCATTGATCCACTTGGCACCAGGACTGTTTTGTCTCAGCCACCTCCCCCATCCCTCAGTATTATGTACCGCTCTGTATAGCTGCTTGTTAAATATTGACAGACAGTATCATACTCAATCTAAAAGGTGGGTTATTTTTTGTTGCGTGACACATGATGCTCTTTTCTGTGGCTGAGTCTCTGAGCGGGTATGTTGTATTACACCCGTAAATCGATACTGAGCAGAAGGATATACTGAAAACCGTGCTACACCTGCCAATCTCGCTAAATACCTCACCGGAAACTGTTGCCGGACTTGGAAATAAGGGACTTAGTCATCAAACTGGTCTCACTGTCGTTCGTGGCATTCACACTCGCATTGCGCATTGCGTTTCAACCACTCGGCTAGTGATGTAGAAATCGGGTTACACTGCCAATAACTCCAGATGACATAGCCAGTTCGCGGAATCTGGACTTTTATAATTCTAGAGTGAAAATTACCGCCAGTCAGAGAAGACTTAAAAGTAGACCTTTTTTCTACTGGCCAGCCAAACTTTGCATCAGATAAGATTAACTGTATTCCCATTTCCTAAAGAACCAGACAAATTGCACCAAACTCATAACCAACAAGCCCACCCTAACAGGCATGGCGCCAAAGCGATGTTTCAGCTTAATTTATTTATTCTTTAATTATAAGTATAAACATAATAAAACTAACTCTAACGCTAACCCACTGAATACGATATAAAGGACTTTGACCTTTACCATGTCAGATAATGCATTTTCATTGGTCGACTACTTCTCTCTGCATTACGAGCGGCCATAAAGCATAAAGACAAGTGCGTGCTGAGTCTCTGGTATTCACAACTCAGATACCAACAAAAAAAAATACAAAAAAAAAAAATAAGCAAAAGCATTTAACAGGCACAAATTGATAAAGAATTCGGATCTGTGCTTGTTAACCTGAGTCTATTGACCTGTATCTCTGCATCTCTATTCTGATCTGTATCTGAAGATCTAATAATCAGAAAGAATCAATCAAATTGTCGGATGAATCGAGCACAAATGGCTGACGCTAACAATAGTTATTAAAGTATTGCAACGACAATAGACAATATAACAAGATTATCTCCTAGCTCGAGACAGCCATTTTTAGCATTACAAATTTGTTCCGACAATTTAGAAATAACTGCTTTCGAAGCCTGGTCATGTATGCGTGAGTGAGTGTGTGTGTGTGTGTGTGTGTGTGTGTGTGTGTGTGTGTGTGTGTGTGTGTGTGTTTGTGTGTTTGTGTGACTGTGTGTCGGAAGGATTGGAGAAATATTAGTTTGAAACTCTAGGACCACATTTCTGTAGTGTTCAAATACTGGTAAGATCCCTGGTGATATCAGACCCTCTTGATATTTGGGAGATTCACATTTCTATGCTGGTGACATATCGTTCTTATGCATGTGAATTGATGCAACTCAGATACCAACAAAAAAATATTTTAAAAAATTAAGCAAAAGTATTTAACAGGCACAAATTGATAAAGAATTCGGAGGTTTTGTGCAATTTCAGTCAGTGTAAAGTGTTGTCTGATCAGTAGCGACCAAGTTTTGTTTGATGTAACACTCTGTAGTATTGTTCTAAGTATTGTGTGGTCTATTATATATAAAACAGTGAAATCTATATAAATATGTTTTTATAAAATTTTGTTTTATGCTAAGTCACTTAAATAGCAAATATCAATTGTTGTCTAATATGTACAGGTCATTAGATACAATGTAAATTTATATAAAGAGGCCATTAGAGAGAAGGTAAATTGTTGTCTGATACAAACAGGCCACTAGAGGCATAATTAATTGTTGTCTGATACAAACAGGCCACTAGAGACAGTGTAAATTGTTGTCTGATACAAACAGACCACTAGAGACAGTGTAAATTGTTGTCTGATACAAATAGGCCACTAGAGTCAGTGTAAATTGTTGTCTGATGTAAGATCAGTGACGGTGTGAAATATTTTCTGATACAAACAGGTAATTAGATCAAGTGTTGTTTGATACAAACAGGTAATTAGAATAATGCAAAATGTTTTCTTTGATAAAACAGGTCATTAGATCAATGTAAAGTGTTGTTTGATACAAACAGGTAATTAGAATAATGCAAAATGTTTTCTTTGATAAAACAGGTCATTAGATCAATGTAAAGTGTTGTTTGATACAAACAGGTAATTAGAATAATGCAAAATGTTTTCTTTGATAAAACAGGTCATTAGATCAATGTAAAGTAGTGTTTGATACAAATAGGTCATTACGATAATATAAGGTGTTGTTCTTTATAAAAAGGTCATTAAGACAATGCAAAATGAATATAAACCAGTCACAAGAACAATAGCCTCTCTAATATAAAAGGATCCTGCAATTAACAAGTAAAATAGGACAATGTAAAAATATTATCTGATATAATCTAGTCACTAAATGTGAATTTAATATATAACATAAAAAATATTTTGTGGCAAATATACATAGTATGTACATCTGGCGTAAAAAAAAAATACAGAACAGAACTTTGAAATAATTTAATTTACAATAAAATGTTGCTTCTGCACAAATGAATTTCCACTATATAGAGATGATTTCAAGCAAATAGAAAAGAAAAGGGAAACATAATACTAATACTTTCTCATATTTTCATATCCTCTTTTTTTTCTCTCTTTTTATATATATTTTATTTATTTATTTTTGGCAGCCGTCCATTATCAGCTGAATGCATGACATCTCAACAGCATTCGGTCGGAATCGGACGAGATGATTGGTTGTTTGTTTGTGTAATTAACCAATCAGATAGCCTTTCTTAGTGCGTAAACACAGTGCATAATGGATCTGAGCCCGAGGACCTGCGCGCGATTACAGTTTGGCTCACACTTCCCAAGGCATTGTGATATAAGCTGTCCTGGCGATTTCTTGCTAGTTTTTTAATTTTTCGGTCGGCTGAATTCACCAGCAGATGCAAAGTTCGCAGAAACAGGATAGGCAGCTGGTCGAGTTTCCGCAGGCGACTTTCAACTCCTAAATGTTCTACAAATCATTAGTCCGTGTTTATTATGGAACCGTGTGCTTGAGCCGTCCTTGCGTGTTAATGGATTTCTGATCACTTGCTAAAATATGCATACATTTTTGTAAAACAAAAAAAAAAACAAAACAACCCCCAAACAAGCTTGCATTGCAGATCAGATGAGATGTTTTGCATGCCGGAATGTACGATATACAGGTAAGTCGATTATTTAATTTTTGTCTTAAAACAGAAAACAGTGAAAAAGACAATTGAAGGACCCCCTCCTCGAACCATACGCACACACACAGACAAACACACACATAAACAAATGAACTTGAATAAATTTTAATAAATAATAGTTCAAGGACAGTGGTAGCCTACTGGCACAACGATTAATACTGTTACCGATGCATGGATGGATTTACCGATAGACTGGGGGAGGAGGAAAGGTACGGATTTGGAGGGAGGGACTCATGAGCTCAATAAGCGGTACATAAATATTATGAGACTAACGGGAGAAGAGACAGAGAGTGAGACGGAGACAAAGACAAGAAACAGCAAGACCTTGCAAAGACAGACACAAATTATGTTTGTGCAATATCTCTGGGTCTCTCTCTTGAACAAAGCAACGATTCGAAAACTGGCTGTAGAAAACCATGTGCCATATTGGTTTAGTCAAATGAGACATTTCTCAGTGTTAACTGTTCTTTGCGGTGTAAACAGTTCGAGTTACACGTGCTTTTGAAGGTCGTGGAAATCTAATCCACACTAGACGAAATTGCATGACCGGCCATTTAATGAATATCATTTTTGTTTTTGAAACATTTTTATTTCGCTCTTTTTGCACACAGATATATATACTCTGACATGTTTTGAGGAGATGATGCATTTATCATTATAGTTCAGTTGATTTTAAAAGTTTATAACACGCATTAAGTAACAAAAGGCTGTTTTTACAAGGAATGGTAATTTTGCAAATACTGGATCCAACAGAGCAGATTTTAGAGTCATATATAGGTAAAGCCAGCTTTGTTGATTAGTATACTTTAAAAAGAAATACATACTACATACACACACGCGCGCGCGTGCATACACACATATTATGCACGCACACTTATATTTATTATTTATTAAACTGCACCATTAAAAGCACAACACTGCTATCCAGTCAGTTTCTGACATGATAGAATACTGTGCTGGCACCGCTTAGATGTAACCTTACACCAGTGCTGGACCTTCAGTGGCAAAGACATAACCCAACACTGACACTCAGCACTTCAGTGGCAAAGACATAACCCAACACTGACACTCAGCACCTTCAGTGGCAAAGACATAACCCAACACTGACACTCAGCACTTCAGTGGCAAAGACATAACCCAACACTGACAGTCAGCACCATCAGTGGCAAAGACATAACCCAGCACTGACACTCAGCACCTTCAGTGGCAAAGACATAACCCAACACTGACACCCAGCACCTTCAATGGCAAAGACATAACCCAATACTGACACCCACTCAGTTGACGTAATCCAAATTTCCTCATGAATAAAGTATTAGAAGATCATATTTATGCGCTCGCCCATGGAAATAAATTCTAAAACAATTTATCTGTTAGGGTTGCAGTGTGCGAGCAGTTTTAAGCCTGCTTATTAGAAACTCTTACTGACCAGTGGTCGATCCTTGGTCTCCAAAGAGAAATAAATCTGTACCAAATCTCCACCTTCCTTGTAGAACATAATATTATTTAGTGGGTTTTGTATGGTCTAAGTGACCCTTCAATAGATCCTAACATAGTGGACATGCTCCGGACACGTGACTTAGACTACTGGTCATTAACTTATATTGGATGCCAATGAAGCAATATTCATATCTTGTTAAGTCTATTGACATGTAGTACTTTTTGGTGCGTACATAGCTGGCGTGACCAACTGGGATTAACTGCCAACTTGTGACCCTTAGTCATCAAACAGAAAGATCGCTCTAATTCTCATATCGGATTTTTAACTTTAACAGACACAACAAAGAGCCCATAATATTCGTGTTTTTTTTAATGAAATGATAAACCTTAAGGCTAGGATTATTTCATTACACAGTGTTTTATCTCTAAGCAGCCAGTCGTCTCACATCACCCTTGTGTTCACATGACGTCACCACTTCGTGCAGTTTGTCGGCTCCCTATTTGTGTCTACGCATGACTGAGTGTGTCTGGAAGCGAGTCGATATCTGTCTTTCTAATGTGTTTGTTATATGAGCAAATACATCACTTTGTGATTAGATGTTTTTAGCTGCTGAGTGCGGGAAGAGTGAGTGTGGCACACGACACCGTCATCTGTAGTTGCATTCACCCAAACATGCATCACAACTGCCATCGTGATAACTCATGTGTTTAAAAATCATATTTAATACCTAATAAATAAATACACATAATAAATATTCTAGTTATTATTGTCATTATAATGAAATCTGTCCACTTATCGATAAATAAATATCCTTACATCCAGACACCCACTACACATCCAAACTTCCACCCATCTCCACACAATCTATATTCCTTATTTTAAATTTCTTCACTTTGAATTAATACTCTCTTCGGTACAACGAAGTATGAGACTGAAATGAAATATAATGCTTATATAATACAAATATTATTAGATATATATAATTTAATAATAATGTGATTAGTCTCCCTTGCCTGAGTACAGATACTGATAGCGAGTGCTACATTAACTAAACTAGAAGTGGAGCTCTTCTTTACGGTGAGATAGCTTTTGGTTAGAACCGCTGAGTAAAACACCGTAGGGATAAATATAGAGAACGCGATCGTCTTAACGATATTACTACGATGCTCGTTTAAACCTTCCTATTATCCCCCTGTCCTCACCCCCCCCCCCCAAGAAAATCCCCACCTCCCAAAAAAAACAACAACAAAAACTCTATTAAATATAGGTCTGAATATCAGAACCATTACTACTATTTGTCATTGGTTCAATAAACGAATTTTATCCGATTCCGTTCTCTATCATAGTTTTGCGCGCGCGCGCGCGTGCGCGTGTGTGTGTAATTGACTGTGCATGAGTTTAACATTTTTTCTGAAATAAGTTGTTAAATTTAATTCATTAAAATATTGCTTCATTAATTAATTATAACTGCTGTATGTTAAAAAGGTGTCTCAAACGCACTATGCTGCATGCCTGCAGCATTTTATGTAATAACGGATATTTGTTAATATTTCACGGAATCGTCATATTCCTATAGCATTTGAACAATCAAACAAAATGTCAAATCTCTTCTATCACGCTGTCGCCATCTTTCTGCTGTCTGTCTCTCAAAATTCTTTTAGTTTTTCACCCTCTATCGATTTACCTATCATTCCATCATCTTGCAGGATATGTAGCCCAGAAGTACAACAGCAAAATTCCAGTCCACAGATATTCAGAACATCTCCTCTCGTCCCGATTATGTATTATAAATATTCACACTCCCCTTTGATCTAATTACAAAGAGCAGCAACCAGGCATAAAAGCTTCGCACTTCCGCTGCATGAAAATAATCCGCATGATATACACTTTTTTAACAAAACAGGAGAAGTTAAAAAGCTTTTGCAATGACTTATTAAAATTAAGTTCAAGGTTGAAAATTCACTAACGAAAGCAAAACATTAATGAGGCAGTTAGTTATTGGATACACACTTTCTTACCATTGTTCAAACAAATCTCTTGATTAACTTTTGTTTATTAATTCTTTGACAATATCGGGTGGCTGAGGGTATTCATCTGTCGGCCGACCCACAGCCAGCAGTCCATTATGCAAATCTGTGAAAGGGAAATCACCCCATCGAGCAAAACGAACGCACTTCACCTCTGCGGGAGGCGCATTAATACAACAATGGATCTCATTGCACATTTGAATAATCCTGACTGATGAAGTAATAATGCGGTACGCGCAATAGCTAAATACCTGCTATGCAATTGTTAGCAATAATGCAAGATGAGTATTATTATTTTAAGTACATTTAACGCTTCAGCTGCTCTCGGACTTCAGTTCAACACTAAACTCAACAGTGACTGGCTATAACTACCTTTAAGAGGTATGTTGAGAATAATGTCCAGAGACCTAGAAACACTTGAAATTAGATTACGCTAGGACCGGTTATAACTACCCTTAAGAGAAGTCGGGTAGAGAATAATGTCCAGATCTACCAACGCTTGATTTTGGATTGTTTGAGGGCAGTTTGCAGGCAGACGCTGCTACAGTTTGCAGCTACTTTTATTACCTGTGAGAAATATGCAAACATTTGTTCTCTTTTAGTTTTACTACTGCTCGTTTTCACTGATTTGTCAAAATCAATTCTGATCCATTTTTGTAGACTTTATACTCACCCTCAGTTCCACTCTACCTCCTCTTCCTCTCTTGCTGTTATTCATCCTTCTGTCTTTTCACCTATAAACCAGTCCATCATCTGCCATCGGCTACATTACTAAAACAATTCAATTTTCTTTAAAGTGTGAACCTCCTCACACACCCACCCTTCTCTCTCATATATTTTGATATTTGCATCGCATATCAAAACTTAGAAGTCAAATGATAATATTAAGTAGGTCATGACATTTAATAAAGTTCAGTGTGATAATAGTAAATAGGTCATGGCATTATTTAATAAAGTTCATTTGTGATAATGTAAGTAGGACATGGCACTATGTAGTAAAATTTAGTGCCAAGTAAGTTATGACATTATTTAACAGAGTTCAGTATTATAGTACTATATAGGACATGACATTAATTAATAAAGCACTCATCAGTAAAAGTAGTGCCGCCAGTTCTACTTCTTAAACTGGCTGTCTCTGCTCGCTCTATTCCTTACACGATGTACCCGTTTATTCTCTTCCTACACTGGCCCCTCTTCTGTATACAATCGAGCATGTCTCCCAATGTTGCGATGTTTCATTAACAGATTCGAATTGAACGTGTTTGTCTGACGTCATCCATACATACATTCCATCTCGACATTTTTGCTTTCCTTCTAACATTCTTGTCCTTAACGTACGTATCAAGAAAATCAAAAACATGGTCAGTATTTATTTTTTAAATTGGTTTCAGGTTACTATTACTTAGTAACTATTACTGTCTTTTTTTTTTTTACATTCCTTTTTACCTACACCACCGAGTTTTGCCGAAGTGATCTTCTGTTTCACTGACTTGTTTAATTTTTGGTTTGTCTTAGAGCATTTTGAAGTGTGCATCTTGTGTATCTATGGAAATAATTAGTACCTTCCGAGTTTTTCACACAGGTTAGGTAAGCATTCTTATGAGTAAAAATTATATTCTGATGTTAATGATGGTGTTGATAGTGATGGTAATGATGATGGTAGTGATGCTGGTGGTGGTGGTGGTGGTGGTGCTGCTGCTGCTGATGATGATGATAACTTTGATGACGACGATAATAGTGATGGAAACATTATAGTAATGCATTAGAAACACTGCTTAAAATCTAAATTTCGCTGCTTTTGGATTCAATTGATTGATTTTTAAATGGAATGATTGTGAAGAGATGGATATGATGCGAACATTAAATGATTCAAGAGTTTCTTGGATCATGTTTCATGCATCAGATATTCAATTGTAGAAAGGGTTGGGTTAGTTTGTGCGCGCGCGTTTGTGTATGGTAAAAGAGTGAAGTCATACATGAATGTAGTGACTTGTGTTTGTGCATGAACTGTGACAAACATTTTCAGGAGTAGAATATTTTCAATTTGTAATATTAATTATTATATATATTTATGTTCATTTTTTTACATGGTATTTAGTTTCGTAAAATAATTGACTGCTTATGTTTTATTTTGATGATAAATGTTGTGACTATTTCTTAAGTTCCTCTGCTCTTGCCTTTGAAAATCAACAGAAAGGTATTTTAATATTTTATAAGTGTATGCAATAAATACACACACCTTGTTATTAGCATTTAAATTTATCATTATATCATTCAAAATTAAATACCATACAATTAAATCGTGCTAGGGAAATATTGTAATATTGTTTTAATTAATCTAAAGCAGGAACAGATAAACAGATTATAACCTTGATATAAAAATTTGAGATGTATTTTTTGGGGACCTAAATATGTACGTAACTTCTGACTTGTCTTATTCGTTTTGATGTTCTTTTCAGTTTTAATTGCATCATTCAGTCTGCAGTATACATCGCTCGCAGTATAGTTATATGTTTAAAATTGAGATATTTCACCCCGCCCCTCCCACCCCCACAGACTTAGTCTTTAGTCTTACCATTTAGTTCATTGTTTAAAATGTCTCTTCCCCCACCCACCTTTCGTTCATGTCTCTATCTCTTTGTCTCTCTCTGTTTTTGTGTCTCTATTGTCTTTGTCTATTTCTCTCCCTATCTCTCTTTTAGTACTATTTTGCACTTTTGAATATTTCCATTTCATATTTCAATAACTGCCAAGCTATGGGTATTTATTTGCGAGTATGGAGCGGGATGGGGTGTCAATAGCTTATTTAGGTTAACACAGAGTGGTTGCACTGAACTCCCTACTATAAGATCATTCTTTGTGTTTTATTTAGATTATCGATTTTCAGCTAACAAAGCACACCCTCAAAACAAGTCATCAGACTTTCGTTTAAAAAGGAAAAAGTAGGATTACAGTTTTAAAAAAGCTTTTTAATTTCATGTCAGATTTGGGGTACGACAATAACATTTCATTTGATTTAGTAGGCAATCGTTAGCCAATCTTGTGGTGTGTCCAAGAGTAATTACCTTTTAACGTAGCCTTGTGAAAGTATTGGTATAGTTTATCAATATTCGACTATAGAGAGCGATCCGACCCGACCCGAAAACACTATTAGCGTCCGTGCAATTTAGTTACAGCATTTGGATCTGACGTAAGTGTGTCACCAGATCGTTTCACCAGACCGCGCGATGTACTACGGTGACGTGTGCAAGTGTTCCTTTCATCTGTTCTCATTACTGTCAATCAAACGATGAAACGTATTCATTGTTTGAAACTTGTTTCATTAGCTATCGTTCGCATATAGATCACCAATGATGTAGATAAGTCATCACCAAAGTCATAATCGTCGTCTTCATCGTCATCGTCACCATCCACCATCACCACCTCCAACACCATCATCATCTTTTTCATCAACATCATTATCACATTATCATAGTCGTCATCAACTTTATTATTGTCATCGTCTTCAGCCAACAGAATGTGTCTATGAATAATAATTTCTTACTCGAAGTAATGAGAAAGAAGTGGAACGAAAGAGTTTAATTTACACATTAATAAAATTAGATCAAAATACAAAAATAAACTATTAATATTTTTTCTTTGAAATTTATAACTTTAAAAAGTGAAAGAGAGACAAATATGCAATTAACAGTTTTGAATAAAAATTCAAATTAAAAAAATAAAATAAATTCTTTTTCTTAAAACAACAATATAAATTGATTTTCGATAACCATTAGAAGCCGAGACATTGCCAAAGAGCTTGTTATTGACGTTTTCATTCATTTCCTGGCAGGCATCGATTTTAGATTTTTATCTCATCAGAAATACACTTTCTTTGCAATATGTATGCTTTGAAAGTGGTCGTCGAAAGGCCGGATTCTCTTTCAACAAAAACTAATTCATGCCATTTGTAACTTTTAGGCCTGCTTCCCAAAGAGAAGTTCATGAAAGCTGGGTTGATTTCTCTCGCGAAACAATTAATATAGGTCATTTGTAACACGATTATCTTTAAAATATTTGAAGTTAAGTTACATTTGTTATGTGAAATAATTAAAATAGGTCTTTTATAATATGATTACCTATCAAAATGTTTTTGTTAACCTGGATTTGTCCTGTGAAATAATGTAAATCATTGATAACATGATAGCCTATCAAAATGCTTTAATTTAATCTGGGTGACATAATGCAGATCACTGTCAACATAATTACCTAACAAAATGCTTAAGCTGGATTTGTCATGTGAAATACTGCGGATCATTAATTACATAATGCAGATCGTTGTTAACATGATTGCCTATCAAAATGCTTGAAGTTAAGCTGGATTTGTCATGTGAAATAATGCAGATAACTGATAACATGATTGCCTATCAAAATGCTTGATGTTAAACTTGATTTGTCACGTGAAATAAAGCAAAGAAATATAGGTCATTTGTAAAATATATAACTGAATATTATTTGGAGCACACCAGTTTTCCATCTTATATAATGCTTGTAGGTCTTGCTTTGCTGCCTTTTGAAATATTTTTATAGTTTGTGGACTTTAGTTAGATTGTTTACATTTATATTTCTATCTTATCTTTATATATATAAATGTGTAACATGCAGGCCTATATAATGTTCATAAGTCTTATTGCTATTTTATGCTAAAGAAGATGTCATTAAGCCTATATATTAGGTATTTTTTAACTGATGCATTCTGCGCTTAATTTTACTTTTCTACTATTTATTTCTTGATAATTTACTGCTCTACTATTTATTTCTTGATAATTTACTGCTCTACTATTTATTTCTTGATAATTTACTGCTCTACTTATTTATTTCTTGATAATTTACTGCTCTACTATTTATTTCTTGATTATTTACTGTTCTACTTATTTATTTCTTGATAATTTATTGTTCTGCTTATTTATTTCTTGATAATTTACTGTTCTGCTTATTTATTTCTTGATAATTTACCGCTCTATTATTCATTTCGTAATTATTTACTATAACACTGAAATTGGAATATGATTTTATTTAGTTCTGATTGTCAGTATATTCTGAGATTTTTTGTTTCTGACATTTGCATAAAGGATTCCCAATTCCTCTGGACATAAGTGCGAGTTAGTTCAGGTTTACAGCTTTCAATTATTGTTTTTCAACCATTGTTTCGTCTAGAGATTTCGATCCTACGCTTAACGCTTTTTTTGTTTTATTATTATACTAACCAAATCAAGTGGCGCTGATTGAGAAAGGAAGTGTGGTCAATCGAAGCCGTTCTGAGCGAGAAACACAGTATAGCTAATCAAATCAAGCCGTTCTGAGCGAGAAACACAGTATAGCTAATCAAATCAAGCCGTTCTGAGCGTGAAACACAGTATAGCTAATCAAATCAAGCCGTTCTGAGCGAGAAAGATAGTGTAAATCAAATTAAGCCTGAATGGAATAGGCAGTTTAACCATTCAAAGCAAACCGAAAGAGTGAAGAAAAAAAAAGTAGTTTGACCAATCAAATCGCATAATAACGTCTAGCAGATATATATATACCAAGTCACAAAGACACACTGATGTCTAAACAGTTACTACATTGCAGCGGATGTTGGAATGTGTACTTCCCAGAAGGAATGAAATGTTGCAAAGTATGCCTAATAAAAAGGCCAAGTATGACTAACTTTTGGCTGAAAACTTTAGAATAAAATGAAACCTTACATTTATATCTGTCATTCAGGAAATATTTTCCCAATAATAATCATAAGCTGCGTGATCAAACTAAACATTCTTGAAATTATTTGGAACCTTAAACTTACAGTATACAATCACCTAATATTTCATTAATAATTAACATTATTCTGTCATCACATTTAAGAAAAACGTGTGAATAAAAATATTTAATTTATTCCCGTCGTATTTAAAAAAAATAATTTGTAGATATTGAAAGGGGTATCTTGTATTTATCAAATCAAAGCACATTCTTCACAATCTTTATGATAAAATACCCACGTGACTTTGGTCATGATGAGTGGAGAAAGGTAATATACAAAACTAGCAAAATATCAGTATATAGACACTAAAACTGGAGAAAATGCTGGTGTAATTGAAACTGGTTTATTCTGAACAGATGCATTTTGGCAACATTAATGTAGAATTAGCTCTCACAGTAATGACTGTTTAAAAAATAATACTAATTAAAAATTTTTCGGTAGAGGTAACTCTTAGCCTCTAATGCGCAGTTTAACAATAACTACCAAGTGGAGAAATGGGCTAGATCGATTCGGTTTTTCAAATTCAGACAAGTATTGCAATTACAATGTATATGTATAATTTAAATATTTTTTAAAATCTTTCATTAATATAGAATTCTTAAGTAGACCGAGAAAATTTTATTTTAAAAGGTTATCGTTTTACACGTATTCATTTCATTGATATTTATTATCTGAAGTGATAGACATGAGGATCGTTTCCCTTTTTGTACTGTGTTCTAAATTGAATTAAAGATTTATAAAATTAGGTATAAATATATCGAAAACGGTCGGTGCCAAAAGTGTAGTTACCACACGAGGGAGGAATAAAGTACACATTTCATATTTCCTCTTTTTTAAATGAAGAAATAAACGTTTCGATTTCACTCTCTTTCTCTCTCCCTCCCCACGCATCCAAGTGTGAACTTTAAAGATTTTAATTTAGCTTCCTATATTCGAAATTTGTAAAACAAGAACTAGATCATATCTACAACCATTTTGCCGTTTAATGGCCTTAACAGAAACTTTTTCTTTTTAAAACTAAAATCTCCGTTCACTGTCAAGAAAAGTTGTCTCTCTTTCTCATCTAAGGGATGAATTCTATTCGAACACTTAACAATCCACCCTTCATCTTTCAGCATACAGCTAACGATCTAGATAGCCAGCCCTATGCAGTGACTAATGCATGTTTATTCGCCATGTTCATATTCCTTTAGTCTTTTGAGGGTTGTGCAAACGGAAGACAGAGTTGCCGTTCGTTCTCTTGCAGCAGCCCTTAGGCGTTTTGTTAGCAGCTAAACAATAAGGCAAAGTTAACCCATTTTCACAATCCTTCAGATAAAAGTACATAGGCGTGGGTTTTCCCTTCCAGATACAAGATTTGTCGCTGTAGAAAGTAGCGAATTGCATTCATTGTTACTGACTGAAAAGAGTAAATGTATTACATTACTGTAAATTATATTTAAGCGTTACTGACTGAAAAGAGTACTGCATTATTGCAAATTATATTAAAGCGTTACTGACTAAAAAGAGTACTATATTATTACAAATTGTATTTCAGTGTTACTGTCTGTAAAGCGTGCTACTTTATTGCAAATTGTATTTAAACAATACCGATTGAAAAAAGCTCTAAATTATTGTAAATTGTATTTAAACATTACTGAATGAAAAAAAGCCGTAAATTATTGTAAATTGTATTTAAACATTACTGAATGAAAAAAAGCCGTAAATTATTGCAAATTGTATTTAAATATTTCCAATTGAAAAAAAGCTCTAAATTATTTTAAGTTGTATTTAAACAATTCCGATTGAAAACAGCTCTAAATTATTGTAAATTGTTTTTAAACATTACTGATTGAAAAAAGTTATAAATTATTGTAAATTGTATTTAAACATTTCCAATTGAAAAAAGCTCTAAATTATTGTAAGTTGTATTTAAATATTTCCGATTGAAAAAAAGCTCTAAATTATTGTAAATTGTATTTAAACGTTACAGAAAGAAACTGTGTGCTGCCAGCTAATCATGTAAAATAACCGTCATGATAAATTTACTACAACCACAGCTTCAGTTTAATCCTGTAAAATATTTTGCGAACTCCTTCTCCACGAAACAAACTTACTATAGTTTAATCATGTAAATACTTCGACAAATTATTTCCACGAAACAAATTCACTATAGTTTAATCATGTAAATACTTCGACAAATTCTTCTTCACGAAACAAATTCACTATAGTTTAATCAAGTAAATACTTCGCCAAATTCTTCTCCACGAAGCAAATTCACTATAGTTTAACCATGCAAATATTTTCATTTCAATCTCACACTAAAAAAATAAAATAAAAAAAAAGTAGCCCCAGATTAATGATGAAACATACCCACGTAGTTTATTGACTTTAATTTAATCCATCAAAACCATTATATCAATTGTTAGGAGGCCATATTCCTGAAATGTGAAGAAAGCAAAGGCACTTGTTTCTATACTTGCATTATTTACATCGCATGTCATTTATTCATTTACTGTTATTTAATTGAGCTGCGACAGACATATTTCAAAATACAGATCAACATTTCGTTTGACACAAAACTGACTAAGCATATCTCCCATGTACCAAAAGAAAATAGTAATTCTCAATAGTACACTTGGAAATACTACTTTCTCTCCAGTATTTCGCTAGTTACTACGGGATTTAGGAATGGATTTCAGCATGTAAAGTTATCTCCCCGCCCCGTACGCACACACATACATGCGGCCATTCATCACTCGTCCGTGTCGCTCAGTGGCGTAACTTTGAATGCTGCTTCCCCCTCCCCGCCCCCGCTGCAAACATTCTGAAAAGGCCCCATTCCCCCCATTTTTACATTCTCTCTACTCCATAAAATCAGCTTGCCTAGGCTAGTGTCGAGCCTTGTCGTGCTCCATGCGAAAACCTGAACCTCTGTATATTTTTCAAATTTCAAGTACTTTTTTTTTTATTTTTAGAAGGGACTATTACTGAGACCTTCCTATTGAAAGCCTTCCACCACCACCCCCTACCACCACTTCCACTGCGGGAGCTTCAGGGGCAATATAGTTACACCATTGATGTCTCCCATTTCATTCATGCCTCCCCTCATTTACTTTGAACTACGTCGTTGTTACATTACGTCTTAGTACTGTAGTGTATAGTACTATAGTACTAGTGTCTAAATTCTAATCAGACCTTAGACTTCAAATGGTATAAATGTTGTTTTGTTTTTTTACAAAATTAACATTAATTGTTAAAAAAAAAAAAAAAAAGGGCTCGATTTTGTCTGTTACACAATGCAGGTTGAATAATGTATGAACCGAGTTTATTATATTATTTATATAGATTTATACTTTTTTCTATTTCGGGGGAGGGAGTGTTAGTCCTTTCATTAATTATTTGCTAGGGCAGAATGCGTCCCTTGGTGAATTTCTCAGACAAAAAGCACTTGACTTCAACACCTTTTGAATATCTGATGTCGACTGTAACGGGTAAAATCAATCTTAATCAGAACATGCGTCCAGAATCGGGTTTCAGTGGATGGAGTCACGCAGACTCTGCTTCATTAACGGGAATCAATGATTGATCCCTCTTCCAACCACTGACCCCCATGTGATTTATTACTGATTATTGCTTAACACCTTCTGGCTCCCAGCAACGGATCCATCTTGAAGACGGAAGAGAGAACAATTAACAAATCCGTGAGTTTGATTTATTTATTTATTATGTGCTTATATTCCACTCACAACGTTTGCTGATTTCGAAATACATATTCAAGTTGAATAATCACGTGACAGTATGCTTTCTGCCTAGATTTGTTGCTAGTAGAAATAGCTACGAGCATTTTTAATTGCAGTATTTTTTTTTATTATTTTTTTTTTTTTTAGCAGGAAAATATACTCAGCATACACTTATCATAATCTCTCCCCTCGAGCAATAAAGAGACATTTAATGACAACGAATAGAATATTGTACTTTATTTGTTCAAGATTGATATATTTTATCCATTAAAATATTTATTTTACGAAAACTTGGACTTTAAAGAACTGCTGTTTTTTGTTTTATGTCTGAGATGACCCTAATAACAATGTTTTTCCAGATAAGATTCCATAGGTAATCTGTTCAATTCAGGAAAGTAATAGAGCATTTAGATTCCATGCTTTCTAACCATATTATTTAGTCAGTGCAGTCCTAATTATACCATTAATAATATGATCGATTTAAATTTTATATTTATAACTATAGTCTTTATGTTTTCTCTTATTGTGCCTAATATTTGTCGCGGAAATACGGTCAACCTTAAATGCATCTTACCTAACTTTTCACTGAAAATCTGGCCAACCTTCAGGCATCTTACCTAACATGTGAAAATCAGGTCAGCCATAAGGTCATCTTACTTAACATTCTATGTGAAAATCCAGCCAGCCTTAAGGGCATCTTATCTAACGTTCTATGTGAAAAACCAGTCAACCTTAATAGATTAGATAAGTGAAAATCCAGCCTGCTTTAAGGGCATCTTGCATAACTTTCCATGTGAAAATCCAGTCAGCCTTAAGGGCACCTTACCCAACTTTCCATGTGAAGGTCCAGTCAACATTAAGGGCATCTTTCTTAATTTTTCATGCGAAAATCCAGTCAACTTTAAGGCATCGCTGACTCTTGAGCAGTATTACTTAGAAAATCCGTTGATAATGCAACCAGTTCAGCCATTAGAACATTACCGACTCTTGAAGTTATAGCTCAGGAGATCCAATGAAATACACACTGGCTTTTCAACCGATAGTGCAGAAAATCCAAATCCATTACAATCAGTTCAACCTTACAAACATCAGTGACTCTCGAATCAGTTCAAATTTCAAGAAACCAAACGTAGAGAAAATAATTGATGTCACAAATCATGTACAAGTGCTAGACGCAGATTTGTTGCTACACACAATCAATTTCCCGTGTTTTATTACATTGGTAACACCAACTTCCATTGGTTTCTTCACTTTCGTGTACTTCAAAGTATCTCTATTGTTGTATCAACTCGTTCGATGCATTAAATTACACAACAACCAAATGTTTTCTTTCACACACTCGAACTCAACAATAATTAATCTAGAGTTTTCTTTCACACACTCGAACTCAACAATAATTAATCTAGAGTTTTTTTCACACACTCGAACTCAGTAATAATTAATCTAGAGTTATCTTTCACACACGCGAACTCAACAATAAAAAAAAAATAATCTAGAATTTTCTTTCACAACGCGAACTCAACAATAATTAATCTAGAGTTTTCTTTCACACACGCGAACTAACTATAGTTAATCTTGTTTTCTACACACATAAAATCTTGGTTTACAAGCACACACTTAAACATATACAATGACTACAAGAGCGCATACATACACACGTGCATACATATACACTCATCAACACAACACATAGTGCTCTTCAGTTTTTCAATTTTGTTACAAGAGGCAAGTAGCTCTTTATTCAGACCAGAGGTTCAACCCAGCAAAAACAAAGCACACAAAATGCGTATTTTAATTTTTTTTAAAGCACCTCCACCCCCACCCCCTTCAACAACTCGAAAGTCATTGTTGCTAAGCTACATTATACCTAGTAAGCAAGTGATCGATTATGTGTCTCTGTGATTGAATATGATCATAACACGGTGCGGACCGAAAAGCTGCGAGAATCGAACCATTGTAACCGTAACAAAAGACACTTAGGCTGACATGGCTACTTGGCTAAGAGCAAGACGTAATAAAGTGACGTTTTTAGTAGCCAGAACAAAGTTGTGTGGACGTGACCTTTGTCCCTTGTGAGTGATGAAAGTTATTCACCAGCCGCCACCACCACCACCTCCTCACCCCACCCTCTTCTACTCTAAAACATCAGGTTATAGACTCTAGCGTTGAGGCGTTTAAGGTGTCAGTTTGCAAGCTGTAAGAAAAAAAAAGAAAAAGAAAAAAACCCAACCAATCTTTTACTCCGCTCTGATACCGGATATTCAAACAATCAAACCTAATAACGGATTGAAGCGTTTTAATTAGTTGTCGTGGTGATAGACATTTGAGGAGTAATTGCTAGGAGAAATGGAACCTCACACGTGATAAAATAAGATGTTAAAGCAGCATTTTGAAATTTCGAGTTTCAGTCAGTGACCATTAAACTAGACAACTGAAAATAACGTTCCTGAATCTTTTCCCCATTTTCGCCTCGATTTTGGAAATATATACTGTCAGGAGATGGGAAAAAACAAAACAATTTTGATCTTGTGCCCACAATTATACAACTCAAAAAGGCGCCGAACGAAATTACTTTACCTTGAACCTGACAATTGCGCATGCTTGGTGAACTAAAAAATTACTTTACCTTGAACCTGACAATTGTGCATGCTTGACGAACTAAAAAATTACTTTGAAATTAGTTTTGAGTGAACGATCAGTTTTCTGATTCTCTCTGGACACAAGAAACACTTTACCGCGTACTTTTAGAACTTTTCATTGCACCCAGCCGATCGTCTTAAAATTTATTTGCCAAAGTTTACGAAAGAGTTAATTAACCTTCACACAACCGGCGGTTAAATTGACGCAGACTTTTTGGGTCAATGTGCTAATTTGCGCTGCGAGCAGTAGTGACCAGTACAGCATGTTCAACAGATATTCAGAGACGTCATATGCAAATGAGATGACAAACTCTGGCTCAAGTTGTACGTAAACGTAAACATTAACTTAAATGTGATAGCTTAAATTCGAACGTGAATAAACAATGATCTTAATATAAGTTGTTAAATTTGGACATTAATAAATGTGAGCAATACGATTAGCCTAGGTCTGTATGTAAACGATAACATGCTGTTAATATGACTAATTTAAATTTGGATACCAATAGTAGCATGACTAGCTTAAGTACGGTCGTAAATGAAAATTGAATTTAATTTGACTAAAATAAGTATGGTCGTCAATTAAATGAACTTAATATGATTATTTTATATCCGGATATAAACAATAGCATGAATCTAATATAACTAGCTTAGTCTAGACGCAAATGCTAACATGAAATTAATGTCTAGCTTAAATTTGGACGTAAAAGAAAATAAACTTATGACTTATGACTATGGATTAAACAAAGAGATTTAATACAACTAGTTCACGTTATTTTCCGTCCAGATTTCAGCTAGTCACATTTTTCGTGATATTCAAATTACAAATACTGATTTAACTTGACTAGTTTATGATTTATTACTCAATTGTATGGACTACTTCTTAAATGTTATTTAACTTGACTAGTTTAGGACTTTACTGCACAAATGCATTGGCTACTTAAATAATGCTATTATTTAACTTGACTAGTTTAGAAATTTAATACACTATTCCATGGGCTACTTTAATAATTCTATGATTTAACTTGACTAGCTTATGACTTTACTACAGAAATGCATGGATTTAATTTGAGATGTTGAGGGCTTAACTAAACAATTAACTTGACACGTTTAGAACTTAACTATTACCTTAATTAAATATGACGTGATTAAGTTTTAACTTTACAATTAACTGGATTTAACTTGACTACTTTTTCATCAGGCTAAAAAATTGCATGTACTAGCTTATGAGGATACATAAACGATTACATGAATATTAATACTTAAAGTGAACATTAAGTAATACTTTAAATAATAAGATTAACTTAGGAGAGATATAAACAGTTGCTTGGACTTAACATAATACTTTAGAAGGTTTCTAACCAATTGCAATGATTTAATATAATCCTGTAGAAGTATTCTAAACAGTTACTTGGACTAAACATAATACTTTAGAAGGTTTCTAACCAATTGCAATGATTTAATATAATCTTGTAGAAGTATTCTAAACAGTTACATGGACTAAACATAACTTTCAGAAGGGCTTTAAACAGCTACAACCCCAACACGTTCCACACGCACACAACAGAAACTACAAGGGTAAGAGAAGCCAATAAACCAATAACGTCAATGTAAGTCTCAACTGCTTTTGATCCAACACGTGTCTTCTGGAACAGTAAATCGTCAAGCATTAAAGGCCTTTTCGGTCCAAGGGGAGCGAAACGTGCGCGGTCGGTCTGGAGGTGGTTTAACTTCCTGTTTCAGTGCTGACAAAATAATGGTCGAAGGTAATTCTTGTTATCATTCATTGTCATTTCCAGGTGATTTAAATTTATCGATTAGTTAATATTTTTTAATGTAACATGAATATTGTTTTGAACAAACTTTTATTTAAATGCATCAGAAAGCATTGACAGCGATTGTGAAATGTGCATGTACCATACTTTAAATTATAGGTATTACGTTTAACTATTGTAACTATTGTAATGTGCATGTACCGTACTTTAAATTATAGGTATTACGTTTAACTATTGTAACTATTGTAATGTGCATGTACCGTACTTTAAATTATAGGTATTACGTTTAACTATTGTAACTATTGTAATGTGCATGTACCGTACTTTAAATTATAGGTATTACGTTTAACTGTTGTACTGCTACAGAGAAAACGTAGAACAGTAAATTGAATTATAGGTATCAGTTTAACTGTTGTACTGTTACAGAGAAAACGTAGAACCGTTAGAAGATATCCGTTGTATTAGTTACTTCAGATAAACATTGATTTATTGATCTGCATAAAAAGGACAATACATGAATTTGAGCCTTGGGTGTTTTTATACATTTAAAATCTATGAATATCACAGTTACTGAAATACATTGTAATAAATATAGCATACATATTTCATGAAAAGTACTTAATGATTATTCAAATATTAATATTAATTTTAAAATCTTTTAAGCTTCGAGAATGAGATTATATTTTGTGCATTTTTCTACGAAAAAAAATGTGTGAGCAATGTCACTCACATATGAAGAAGATAAACTATACGACTATAGGATAGTAACCCAAATATGGTTTTTGTTGTTTTTAATCAAAAGTGTATACATATTACTTTGTAACACCTGACTAATTTGTCACGTGGTGAGGCTACTATATGTTAGCTACGATAAAGTTTAAATGTTCATTCACTCTTTTCTAATACATTTCTAAAAAAGCACAGACCTTATAATAAACTCGCTGGGATATGTTCTTTAATTTTAATATCTGGATTCGTACAACTTCCCTTTTATTAATTCGGAATACCTTCCCCAGCATATGCGCCATCAATTTTTTTAAAATAGAAACTGTAATGTCCACAGAAAAAACTTTGACTGTATATTTTCTTCTTTTTTTCATTTTTCATTATTGTTGCATTATTTCACGTATTGATTTATGTCCTAATTACTGCTGTTAGTGTTTTGTGTGAATGACACTATGGTGGTGAGATAATCTATAGTGTACATTCGTTTTCTATTTATCTTTCAAATTAATTGTAAAAGGGAAACATGTACTGACCCCTCGGCAGTAAAATAAAAAATATAAAATAACTAACCCGAGTAGGTAATTTTAGTACATAATCTTTGTTTTAAAACTATACAAAATGCTATGGTGTCCTACTCCAATCAAGACGTCATTAATATGGGGAAAGAATTGGGATTAAAGGGACCCGAATTAACGGCCTTTGTGAAAAACGAGTGAGAAAAGAAAGAGAAAGACAGAAAGATGAGAGAACGGGAGAGGGAGAGAGAGAGAGAGAGAGAGAGGAGAGAGATTGAAAGAGAGAAAGACAAAACGAAGAGAAAGAAAGACAGAAAGAAGAGAAAGACAAAATGAAGAGAAAGAAAAAGACAGAAAGAAGAGAGAACAAAGAGAGAGAGACGAGAGAGACTGAAAGAGAGAAAGATAGGAACGATTGAAGGTAGAGGAGAGGAGGGGGGGCAAGAAAGTGAGAGAAGTTGAAAGACTGCTCGAGTTATTGATCCTGGCTGAAAAAAAAGAAAGATTAAGAGAGAAAGAAAGAGAGCATGAGCTCCAGCTTAATCAGGAACTAAACCCCAGGGTGCCTTCACCCGCACATATGACCCGGGTAGTTCGCAAAGTAACCCTCTATTCAGATGACCTTTTAAAATACCCTCCCCTCTCAAAGACAGAGAAGTGGAGATTGACTCCTATCTGGCACTTTTTAAGCGACTGGAAACTGAATATGGTTTGCTGCTGAACAAGTGGTTAGTCTGCCTTTGCAGGATTCCTAAAGCACTTGAGGTCTATGTTGGGTTAGACAATCATGACGCGAGAGATTACAAGTGGCTAGTCTGCCTTTGCAGGGTTCCTTGACAAAGCACTTGAAGTCTATGGTGGTTAAACAATCATGACACGAGAGATTACAAAACTCTGAAACAAACCCTATTTGAACGCACAACTACCACCGTTTAGAGAAAGGCTCCATAGTAATCTTTTTGCACGTTTAGACTAGTATGTTCAAAAATGGAAATTACTGCAAGAAACTCCCAGGAATACAGGATTTGTTTGTGATAAAACAGTTGCTGAGCACTATGCCCGAGAACATGTGCATATTTATAGCGGAAAGAAACCCAACAGATAAAACGGCACATTATCGCCTCTAGCAGACCAGTTATTAAGTGCACATGATACGTCTCATGGGGCTAGGGCCAATAACAAACAACCGCCCTCCAACCATGGACGTAGTAATGGAGCTGTTAAGAAGCCAATAGAGGATCAGTCAAACAGTGTGCTAACTGGAACAGACATGCAAACTCGTCAGAAGAAACCAAACAGAACCCCCTCAGATTCCCACTAGATGTACTCGATGCAAATCATTCATGCTTCAGAACTGCTGCTGGCACGAACCGAAGAGCACACTACTAATTCAGTTGTTTGCACCCAAGCCAGTAGTATTACCTGTAGTACAGAGGTACAAAACCACAACCAACCCACCAAGTACTGGTAAACTCAGCAACCTGCTGTGGACCCCCCCACACCACCGGCATCGATGGTCACTTTTGGCTGAAGTCAAAGGTGTGTCATGATGTGACCGTCAACACTGAGTACATGTACTTCATCACGCTGATAAAAACCTATCAAGATGTCCAGATAGATTCAGACCTCACGGATGCACAATATACCACGGTCGAATTGCTATTAAGTCAATTCCAAGACGTTCTTACTGGAAATCCTATTAAGTCAATTCCAAGACGTTCTTACTGGAAATCCCAGCTTCAGTGACTTCGAGACTTTCAAATTGGCCTTATTGGACCTGATATCTGTCAGTTGTGAACCCTATGCACTACACCATTCTACCATATAATAAATAAGGAAGTCTATGCAGGAGTTTTCAACCCTCTGAATCGCCATATGCAACCCTTATAGTAATGATATGTAAGTATGATGGAATTCACCAATTCTGCATAGACAATTAAATGCCATAACAGAGTTTCAAGCCAAAACCCTACCTGACACTAAATATCTCTTTGCAAGATTGAGCAGTGCTTGATATTTTATTAAGCTTGATACAAACCGTTTTAGCAACTTCCGGTTTAGCCAGAAGACCGAGCTAAGTTAGCTTTTGCGATGCCCCACAGCCACTAGGAATTTCTAGTGATGTCTTTACTGTTCAAAATGCACCTGTCACTGTTATGTGCATAATGCAAACGTTATTATATCCGATAAGCCACCGTAATTTCTAATTTCATGGACGATTTATTTGTAGCCATAGCAACATGGGAGGAACATGTACAAACTCTCAGTACTCTACTGTCCCAGCTACAAGAGACAGGCTCAACAGATTGCCCTTCTAAGTGCCAGTTTGGCTGCTGCGCTTTATTTTATTTGGGTCATAAGGTAGATCAAGGAGTGCTCTTCCCTGACCAGACTAATCAGCTGCTCTGTGCCCCTACACCACGCACGAAAATGAGGACAGATCGCTACTAGGCCTGGCTGGTTACTGGGAGAAATTTCTTCCCCAGTTTAACAAGTATTGCCAGCCTGATGTCCATCCTCTTGTGAAATTCATCACCCGATAAGTCTAAGTGGACACCCGTGTGCGAGGATGCATTCCGCCACCTTAAAGGGATGTCTCATTACTGACTCAGTCTTACATTCACCTGACCCAGCACGACCCTATGTTCTGTGCAGTAATGCCTCGATAACTGGGTTAGGCACGGTATTACTCCAAGAGGTCGACAGAGCACCATTTATTCTCGTGCTGCTTGCTTAAACCAGTTGCCAGTTGACAAGTGCCAAGAAACAATATGCTACCTTGGAGCTGAAATGAGGCCATTATATGGGCAGTCGAAATGTGCCAGCCATACCTGAACGGTCAGAAATTCATACTTGAAATGGACCAGCTACTCGACTTGTTTGGCCATCTTGCGCAATGGTCTCTACAGTTAGAGCCATACACGTTCCATATCCATTACCTCACTGGCACAGACAATATCGGTGCTGGTTTCCTCAGTCGATAATCCGTGAATGACAAGAACAGAGTGCTGAATGCCGAGAGAGCTTTACCACTCCAAACCGATGTAACTGAATTTGTATCCAGCCACCTTAACAGTAGATCCACTCTCAGGTGTATGATCATCTCTTTCATGTGAAAAAGTACACGTATTCTAAACTCTTACATATGCATGTAAACCTGCGAACTGTGAACCGTCCATGTAAATATATTTATTACGCAATTACTAGTGTCCCTAGGCTGTGGGCAATGACACAGGCTGAGTATGATTTTGTGCTGTTGTTCCATGATTAAAATTGTTATTACTTTATACTGTTTGCTTTGTTCATAGGAGTAACACCTTTTCTTTTGTTTAAACTGTAATCAAGAGTGAATTAACTGCAGCAACCTGTTCTACTTTACATTTTTATATTTTGCCTGACTAATAATACATCAGTAGCTATTTTGAGTAAATGTTCTGCTTTATATTATAGATTAATTTTTCATGTCATTTTTATTAATCCAATGCGTAGATTAATCTTAGCAAGGATCTGTGAGGGTAGAACAGGTATCTTTGGGTTCTCAAAGCTTCAAAACAGTTAGATTCGTCAGAGCGGACCTGACCTTAGTTCTCACGTTTCACGTATATCCAATAGCTCGGTTCGTGCACGGTGATCGCAAATAAAAACAAAAGTTATTTCTCTTGTAAGTTCTGCAAATAAAAACAAAAGTAATTTCTCTTGTAAGTTCTGCAAATAAAAACAAAAGTTATTTCTCTTGTAAGTTCTGAAAATAAAAACAAAAGTTATTTCTCTTGTAAGTTCCACAAATGAAAACAAAAGCTACTTTTCCTGCAAATTCCGCAAGCATAAAACAAAAACTACTTTCTGCAGCAAGTTTCACTAGTATACAAAAAGTTACTTTCTCAAGAAGGTTTTACAAATATACAACAAAGTCTGCTTTCTTCAGGAATTTCAACAGATAGACAACATAACCTTTTTGTCACCATCTTGTTCACAAGTACATGTAAACAAAAGCTGAAGAGTGAGAGATCAAGACATAATACTTCACAAGGAGTAAGAGATCAAGATGTAATACGTCACACGGAGTAAGAGATCAAGATGTAATACTTCACACGGAGTAGGAGATCAAGATGTAATACTTCACACGGAGTAGGAGATCAAGATGTAATACTTCACACGGAGTAGGAGATCAAGATGTAATATTTCACACGGAGTAGGAGATCAAGATGTAATACTTCACACGGAGTAGGAGATCAAGATGTAATACTTCACACGGAGTAAGAGATCAAGATGTAATACTTCACACGGAGCGGAGCAAGAGGATGACATGAACTATTTTAGGTAGGAAAATACAAAGTGATACTTTAGATATAAAACAATATATACTCCTTTGCATAAGACAGGACAAGACGTACCACTTTAATAAAACAAGAGGAAGATGTATACTATAATACTTTAGCAAGAACAAGGCAAGACAATATTTTAGTGCAAGACAGAATTGTTTTAGGTAGAAAAAGAGGTCAAAACATATTTTAAGTAGAACAATCGGACATAACTTAAAAATATTTTTGGTAGATTAAGAACTAAGAGATTATAGTTTAAGCGAAACAAAACAAACTATATAATATTTAGGAGGAACAATAGTTTTAAGAACAAGACAAGCCGTACTATTTTAGGAGGAACAATATTTTAAGTTAAACAAGACAAACAATTATATTTTCGGAGGAACAATAGTTTAGGTGGAATAAGACAAGCCACACTATTTTATAACAATAGTTTTGGCAGAGCAAGACAAGCCACACTATTTTAGAACACTAATTTTGGCAGACAAGTCAAGCCACACTATTTGAGAACAATAGTTTTGGTAGAGCAATACAAGCCACACTATTTTAGAACAATAGTTTTGGTAGAGCAAGAAAAGCCACACTATTTTAGAACAATAGTTTTGGTAGAGCAAGAAAAGCCACACTATTTTAGAACAATAGTTTTGGTAGAGCAAGACAAGCCACACTATTTTAGAACAATAGTTTTGGCAGACAAGTCAAGCCACACTATTTTAGAACAATAGTTTTGCAGAGCAAGAAAAGCCACACTATTTTAGAATAATAGTTTTGGTAGACAAGTCAAGACATAATATATTAGATGGAACAAGACGAATTATTTTTGTAGAAAAGGATTATATTAAATTTACAGAAACGCGTTCCATAAAATATTTCTAAAATTAATATTTTACCAAAAACATTCAAATATAAACAAGATGAGGTATAAGACAGTCTTCGTTTAAATCTAAAGAGCTTCTAAACTCGTGTCCAGTAAAAACGGACGAATGCGGAAAAGCAAAACAGGAATCTTCTCCATGAAATTGCTTGAAGTGTAAAGAGCCTGTAAAACCTTGTCGAGTAAAGTCTAACGAATGCTGAAAAACAAAACAGGAATCCTCTACATAAAACACGTTTCTCCGCATCTGGATTCCATTCCAATATTTGTTAGCTGGAAGACCGGGTTTCCGGGTAAATGCTACCCACATTAGCGCTCTCAGTGCACGTCGCTTGGTAAGCAAAAAAAAAAGAAAAAGAAAAAGAAATGACGTAAACAGTACGTTTGTTGCGGTGTTTTGTAACTGTTTGCAATTATTTGAATTACACAAGGATCTGACGAAAGAAATGGAAATAGAGTGCACAAGCTTGGTGGGTAGACAGGTGAATGATGAATACATGGATAGATGATGAATTGATTGTTTAAATGAAGACTGAGTATACAAGCTAGAAGAGAATAACGGTGGACGGCTGATATATATAGATGGATGATGGATAGATGGATGATGGATAGCTATTTCAATGAAGACTGAGTATATAAGTTAGAAGAGAAGACCGGTGGACGGTTGATGGATATATAAATGGATGATGGATAGATATTTCAATGAAGACTGAGTATACAATCTAGAAGAGAAGAACGATTGAATAGATGCACGTATAAAGATATTTGGATGGAAACGTGCATGAGACTGAGTCGAAATTTAAGAAAATTGTGGGTGCAGACTACATCACCCATATAACCGGGGCAGCATACATATTTATAAACCCTAAAGATTATAATATAATATTATTTCCTCCGACTGCAATCTTGTCCTTAGTATCGATAAACGCCACCTCATTTTAAACACAAACAAGCTTGTTTGACAATTTCTCATTGATTGGCTCGCAAGCCGAATAGAGATACAAAGCTCTGATTTCATGTATGATGACAGCCGATGCATAGTTTTAAGCCGGGTGGATTCTGAAGGGACGGATATCGAGATTACGATTTGCCAGATAACAATTCTGCCCAACGCTGAGGTAGAGAAAACCATTTTCTGGCACGCAATATTCCACTTTGACATCCTGCAGATTTAAATACCTAATGAAGGGTAATGATGTCTTTTTTTTTAAAATGGAAATTATTAAACGTTGTAGTGACGAATTTTGAGGAGGAGGGGGGGGGGTAAAGAAATGACCGATCAGAAATTTTTATTGTTGTTTTTTTGCCATTTTGTAGTAGGCATGTGATCAAAGCTCTATCGGAAATCATTCAACACACAATACACACACTCACACACCCAACCTTTAAAAACACACAACTTACACGAACACACACACAACACAATACACACGTGCTCTCACACATCATCCATTTCATAAAAATATTCATTAAAAACTGAATGTCCTTAAGGTTAGCGTAAGCGACTGGGGTACACATTTGCAAGCACTTTTACAGGTCATAATTTGACTAAGATTAGCTAAAGCGACTTGTGCACATTTACGAGTATCTTTACAGGCCATAATTTGACGATTAAGGTTTGTTTCATGAGTTGATTTAAGCCATGCAAATTTTTTTTTTCTCGCTGTTAAAGACCTGTACATATAATAAATCATTTCTCACGACCCGCTAGGCATCGCTTACCTTTCACCCCGATGCCCACTGGAGAATCCAACCTGCACTTAATTATTGCTCATGACCCTGGTCACCACGGTTCACCTGAACATGGACTGGAATTAATTGAACCGTTGAAACAATGCTAGTGCGGTCCTCTCTGGGCAAACTATGTCAAACTGACTGACCACGCAAAGGGATACACCTCGCTATTTGGCGCCATTCTCTCTGGAAACAGTACCTTCTCGCTTGATTGCGAGATTGCAAAGACCTTGTTCTAGCCAAACCAGTAATCTCCAAATGCATTCCCAGATTGCATAGCCTTGTCTATCAGGGTGAGTAAGAATTGGTTTAATCACATACTTAAAACTATAATATTTCTTTCTTACTGAATTATGCAGTGACTGTTTTAATCTTGCATATGTAATTAAAGTGCATCACTTAAAACCGTTATGTCTGACAACTGTCTAGCACTACTATATTTCCACTTGTAATTAAATTCCCTAATTATATTATCACTTTGGAATTACTTATCTCTAATCCACTTATAAATATTCTCTGTTACTTGATTGAACAACTTAGTAATATAATTAATTATGGAGAGAAGAAGCTTATATGATTACTTGTTAACTTCGCGTTTTAGAAGTTAATCCTAGTAAGCATTATCATATCTGAATGTAAGAAAGTTAAACTCTCTGTGTGTAAACATTTTAGACCTGATACTTAATAGGGATAACCAAAATTCCTAATTGTTTGTGACGTATCAAGAAATTGGTCAGCATCCTTTGGTATAATTCCTGTACTTAGGTTCTAACTTAAACTTAACTAAGCTGCCTGTGTCCGTACTTAGGTTCTAACTTGAACTTAACCAAGCTGCCTGTTTCCGTACTTAGGTTCTAACTTGAACTTAACTAAACTGCCTGTTTCCGTACTTAGGTTCTAACTTGAACTTAACCAAGCTGCCTGTTTCCGTACTTAGGTTCTAACTTGAACTTAACTAAGCTGCCTGTTTCCGTACTTAAGTTCTAACTTGAACTTAACTAGGCTGCCTGTTTCCCCTACTTAGGATCAGACTTGACCTTAATTAAGGTGCCTGTTTCCCCTATTTAGGAAATGACTTAAACATAAGTATTGCGTTTGTTTTGCGTACTTATGTACTGACTTGAACTTAAATAAGGCGTTTGTGTTCCGACAATCATAGCACACACATATGATGATTCTCACTCAGACAGAAAGCACTTTGGACTGAAAATGCAGAAGGCAGTCTAAATGGGTATGACTTTATTTTGGTTCGGATATTTGGATGAGTCAAAATTTGATAAATTATTTCAACTGAAGTGTCAGATGCTTCACTGTTCTAGTCAGAACTGGTTTTTCAATACTGCCAATTAATGAATGGAATATCTTGTATTATGATTTGTACCGTGGTTAGAATTACTTTCATTAAAACTAAACCACTCTATTCTTTTCGAGTTGTGGTGGATATTACAGTATACAATATACATTCAAGTATTAAAAGATAGAAAGTTTCAATTGTTTTCAAATTTAACGAAAGCGAATTATTAACTGCTGAACATTAGACATGCCATGCGCTTCGATTCACTTTTGATCAGAACACGTCCTAGATCCATCGAACCGAAACTGAAACCACTCTCCAGAACTGACCGAGAAAATGAAATTTGCAATGCAGCCATGTTCAATTTTTAATGCTCTTAAGCCTCTCGAAGAACTGCGGTTATAAATAAGACATGCGCAAACGTATAACATTGACTGTTTTAAAACAATTCAGCTCAGTGCGCCCAAATGGAATGATAAACAAACAGCCTTTGTACGTAAAATACGCATACCCTTGGTTACGTATTCTGCTACTGAAAGAAAATTTGTATATATTGTGTCTGTTTTGTTTAAGGTTGAGTATAATACTTGTTTAAAGTTATTATTTATTTATTACCGTCAGCTAAATTTCTTTGTGTAACGAATATATCACGCGTATGGTATTTGTTATGATGAAGCATTATCACACTTTAGTTGAATAACATAGTACATCAAATGGAAGGTATATTCCTTAAAGACTACTGCTACTTGTGTGGTACTCACAGTTGTCTGTTGGTCTGAGCACGCTTTAGATATGTTTATTTAGAACTTGTACAATGAAGTTCACTTTGTGTTAGTATAAATGTTTTATAAGAAAGATGCAATTTATACCCATGAGGAGTGAAGGGTAACGGGGTATAGCGGTTCATTTGTTTCATTCTTTGACGCGCTTTTAATCTTATGTGGGATATTTTGTATTTGTGAAATTATTTGAGGTATTCTTTTATTTATGTTGTGTGATCTGACGTATGCTGTGAACTGCTGTGGGTGGAAGCTTAGCATAGCACAGAACTATCGATCGATCAGTTATTAATTAGTTAATCAGACACGAGTCACACTTTTAATCTGCTTTTTCTATTATTCTCTGTCTTTATCCTTTTCCCTTTTGTTTGTTTGCATGTATGTCTGTTTCTTTGTTCTCTCCCTCTCCCTCTCTCCCTCTCTCTCTCTCACGCACTTACACAAACACACACACACACACACACACACACACACACACACACACACACACACACACACACACACACACACACACACACACTGAGTGCTAGGTAACAACTTCATAGTCTCTGGTTCATGAAGAGTTGACGGAAGAGATTTAGAAAATTGTATTCCCATAACGATAAATATTAAGCCTGTTAAGTCTGTTCACAATGTTCTGTTTCATCGTCGTCGTCATCACCATCATCATCATTTCTATTGACTGAAGAGATTTATAAAAAATGTATTCCCAAAGCAAAAAAAAGCCTGTTAACTCTTGCTTACTGTTTTATAATCATCGTCGTCATCATCATCATCACTGCCTCCACCTCCAACACCACCACCATAAGTCATCGTCATCATCATCAATATTATTATTTACATCATTAATGCACTTATGTTATCTTGGCGGATATTCAGCATTTAAATAACTGGTTCATTACATATTTTACTTGACATATTTATTATTAAATATGTGCTAAACGTTTTACTTCTAGTTTCAAATTACCGTAAAATATGTGTATATTGTATTTCAAAGTAAGAAACGTGTAAACGTGACTTGTAGGACTATAAATGAGTTGTAGGGCTATAAATGAGTTGTAGGACTATAAATGAGTTGTAGGGCTATAAATGAGTTGTAGGACTATAAATGAGTTGTAAGGCTATAAATGAGTTGTAGGGCTATAAATGACTTGTAGGGCTATAAATGACTTGTAGGGCTATAAATGAGTTGTAGGGCTATAAATGAGTTGTAGGCTGTTCCTAATAGTGTTTCAATTCATGAATGTGCGGAAATGCGTAAGTAGAATAAACATTGCTGCCTACTTGGGTGTGTGTGTGTTAGTGTGTGCGTGTGTTAGTGTGTGCGTGTGTTAGTGTGTGCGTGTGCTAGTGTGTGCGTGTGCTAGTGTGTGCGTGTGCTAGTGTGTGCGTGATTTTTTAATGCACTTTCTGCTGTTACCACAGTGTTGCTGGCAGCGGTAGATTGTCCTGCAATCGATCACGTGCTGCTCATGGATATTTTCACGAGATGCGCATAGTTCCGTTATAACAAGGGACATCACTCATCTTAGTTTCTCATGAAGTGGGTGAAACCCTGCTGGCAACTAACAGATCGATATTTTCCCCTCTTTGTACACCTTGATTGAAACGCTTTGTTCAAGAATAGAATTTAACAATTAAATGTCTATCAAGCTCTATAGCTCAGAATATCAATTACTTTTTACTTTTTTAGTTTTGTTTCAAACTATTTGGTCTTTTTGATACAGCGAGAGAAATTCCGTTTTCGTAATAAAAAATTTAATGTACTTAACCACCTTGCTCGACTCTATTAAGATAACTTTGTGTTTGTACTCTATTCATATATAAGTCATTTCTGAGGTAATTGGCTAGAATTTAGTTCAAGTAAAAGATAATATAAAATTATTAGTGCAAATGGAGTAAACTATAAGAATGTATGCTGTAGACGCCACACAAATATGTAGTTACTTTTATTTTTTTATTTCATTTATTCTTATCTTTTCTCTTTCTCCCCCCCCCCCATCCATTCTTACTTGGTCACCATCAGAAGTCGACGCGAAAATGGTTCCAGCATATTTTAATTATTCGTGAACGGCCATCTTAATAGTCTCATCACCCTAGTGAGAAACTTTTTAAACAACAAACTAAACTAAAAAAGCATGCAAGATTTCTAACGCTCCACTCTGAGTCTTGGACAGTTTCTTAAAGACCCGTGTTCAGAGTGAAGGGAAACTCTGTCTGGCTCTGTGTGTGGCTCTGTCTGTCTGGCTCTCTCTCTCTCTCTCTCTTTCTCTCTCTCACTCACATAGTGATCTTTCTATTATAATTCTTTTCAGGTCACTGATAGTAAAGTTCGTGTGCAATTTAGATTTTGTGTAGTGCTTGTGTCAGTTATGAAAATTATATAGCGCTGCTTGTTTTATGTCGTATTCTTTCTTGGGTGGAAGAGAACAAAAGGTACTAGTTGTAGTGGTGATAGGCGTTCAAAGGTACTACTGTGGTGGTGATGAGCATTTAAAGACACTACTTTGTAGTGATGGATGTTTAAAGATACTACTTTGTAGTGATGGATGTTTAAAGACACTACTTTGTAGTGATGGATGTTTAAAGACACTACTTTGTAGTGATGGATGTTTAAGGATCCTATCGTGATGGTGATGGCCGTTTAAAGGTACTTCTACAACTAATAGACGTACAATGTCATCCACAACTGAGACGTACAATGTCATCCACAACTAATGAGACGTACAATGTCATCCACAACTTACGAGACGTAAAATGTCATCCACAACTAAGAAGACATGCACTGCATGAAGAAGACACTTTGTGAAACTACAGCACGAAACATGTTATACCAGAATAACTGAGTGGTATGCACAGAAGACATGACAAACTATAAAATAATAATACCGTTGCCCATAACTATAGTAGAACGCCACGGAAAGATTAAGTACTGCGTTCCACAACTATAGCAGCACGCCACGGAAAGATTAAGACTGCGTTCCGCAACTATAGCAGCACGCTATGGAAAGATTAAGACTGCGTTCCACAACTATAGCAGTACGCCATGGAAAGATTAAGACTGCGTTCCACAACTATAGCAGCACGCCACGGAAAGATTAAGACTGCGTTCCACAACTATAGCAGCACGCCACGGAAAGATTAAGTACTGCGTTCCACAACTATAGCAGCACGCCATGGAAAGATTAAGTACTGCGTTCCACAACTAAACAACGGGACATGGTGTGAAAGAACACATCCTGTAATGACGAGTGACGTCATTGTCTTTGTGCTGAAATGTGCCCATTGGCTCCGAGTGACTGCAGGACATGGTAGACTAGCAGTTCGCAGATATCATGAGCACTAAAAGAAGGACTGACAAATATGCATCCACAATTCAAAGCTTTGACCGGCTACGAGGACAGGCTAGTGTTATCTGTGCTTTCTAACTTCTATTAGGCACGTTTTGCTAATGGCTCTGTTCCTTAGCCAGCCTTTACTTGCCGTGTACACAGTTGAATAGGAAATGAATTGCAATGTCTCGTGTCTCGTAAATAAATAAATAATAATTAACGGAAATTTTTCGCTGCTTAACAGTTACCAATGCGAGGTAGGTGCCGAATTAATATAACAGTATGTTTATAAACCAGAAATATAGACTTATATAGACTCACAAACTGAGTAGATGCTAGTTAGGCAAACCAGTGAGTTTACGTTCTAGGAGTACTTAGCGCCAAGAAGAATGATGACCTCAAAAACTTGACTTTGAGGTTTATTTTTCTTTTTTTTTTTTATTCAAGAAGGTCTCGGAAGCTTATAGTCAAACACTACTTCCACATTTTCTGTATTTTAAAATTCTTTTATTGATGACCTTTATTTCTAGCTATACATTCAGCCTATTATTATCAAAGCCTTTCATTTCTTAACGATTCACAAGACAACGGACTTGAATTTCATGTATTTAAAAATATTTCCTGCTGTCGAGTTCTAGAGAATATTATTAATGACTTTATTTGAGGTACATTTACTTTATCAGTGCAGTATTACTTTTAGTAGGTCTGTATATTATGTACGACTCTTATTCTGCTCAATTTGCAGACGAGAGACCAGGGTCTGTGAAGTGACAGTTTTCTTTGCTTAATCTTATAAATTAACTCTCCTGCTTAGCTAAAACTTGCTCTTAATCTTATACATTAACTCTCCTTCTTAGCTAAAACTGGCTCTTAATCTTATAAATTAACTCTCCTTCTTAGCTAAAACTTGCTTTAATCTTATAAATTAACTCTCCTTCTTAGCTAAAACTTGCTTTAATCTTATAAATTAACTCCCCTTCTTAGCTAAAACTGGCTCTTAATCTTATAAATTAATTCCCCTTCTTAGCTAAAACTGGCTCTTAATCTTATAAATTAACTCTCCTGCTTAGCTAAAACTGGCTCTTAATCTTATACATTAACTCTCCTTAGTTAAAACTGGCTCTTATTCGTATAAATTAACTCTCCTTCTTAGCTAAAACGTGCTTTAATCTTATAAATTAACTCCCCTTCTTAGCTAAAACTTGCTTTAATCTTTCAAACTTTCTTTATTGCTTTCTTTCTTTCTTTCTTTCTTTCTTCCTTTCTTTTTTCTTTCTTTCTCGCTTTCTTTCTTTATTGCTTTCTTTCTTTCTTTCTTTTCTTTCTTTCTTGCTTTCTTTCTTTCTTTCTTTCTTTCTTTCTTTTTTTCTTTCTTTCTTTCTTTCTTTCTTTCTTTCTTTCTTTCTTGCTTTCTTTCTTGCTTCTTTCTTGCTTTCTTTCTTGCTTTCTTTCATGCTTGCTTCTTTCTTTCTTTCTTTCTTACTTTAACAACTTTCTATAATTTGTAGGGACCTGCGAAGCTTCGATATTCGATTCGAAGCATTGCTTGCTTGAATGTAGGGGATTTCCGGCTTCCGCCGCTTTCGCGTTCGAAGCATTGGTGAAACGCTAAATAATTTAGTCTAATTCCTCACTGAATATCTCCTAATTGGTTTAAACAATGTTTCGTAGATCACGTGATATTGTTTAAGTTTAAGCCAATTAGGACAGTCTTTGGATTTTCTTGGTTGTTTTTTTTTACTTTGGCTTTTTCACTAACATAGACTGATTACACTACTTACGACACTGGTAGTCTAATATGCGCTTGTCGGTCGTCGGAGGCACAAACTAGTGACAACTTTAACGGTATTGAAAGTTGAAACCTCGCTGCCAATCTGATTTTACTGGTGAGTAAATAGACATTAGAATGACAGCTTTGTTTGCTTAAATTAAAATAGAACTCAAAGCTGTTGAACTTGCACATACATTTACCGACAACTTTAGGCTTCTGTATACGTGTCGTCTTAATGGAGACCTTGTTGACAGCCGTTTGAACGAAACAACATAGGCCTATGTTCTTGTGTGGTGACGTAGTTTTACAAGTTACGTCAATTATTTCAAATTTATCTACGGGATATTCATGCATAGTTCTCTCCCACTATTTTTTTTATACTGACGTAAAATAAAATTAGTGTCAATTACTTTTTTTTTTTTTTTTAATCAAGTTTTTTGTAGACCACTGACATGTTATCTGTGAGAAATCATTTTGAAGAGAAGGAAAATTCCTTAATTTGTAAAGTATGCAAGAAAGCATTCTCATCTCAAACTTCTGGCACAACGTCCCATCTTTGGGCTCACCTAGAAAGAAAGCATCCATCACTGTATCAACAGGCCGAGACCGATGATACAAAGAAGAAAACATTGGTGCCATTAAAGCGTCATTCACATCCAGCAACAGAAGGCCCTGCCATGAAAAAGCAGACTTGCATTTCAGCGTTCAGTCTCACAATTGACGCGTCTACTAAAAATAATTATGATACATCAGTTTTGAAGTTTATTGCAGCAGATGGTAGGCCATTTGAGAGTGCAGCAGGAAGTGGATTTCAGAATTTGTATTCAGTATTGTGTTCAAGCCTAGGAAATGTTAGAATATTGTAGGTATGCTTTGTGTTCCAGCCAAGGAAGTGTTGGTAATATTGTAAATAGATTATGGTGCATTCTCTCCTTTAAAAATTCGCATGGCTCTACAGATGGATTTATAACAATAAATATATTTAACAAAATAAATAAATAATACAAATTATCTCTGCAGACTCTTGGCCTTGTTCGCAGTGACGTTTGGCAGATATAAATGTAAAATAAATGTACACGTCAACACAGCTCTTTTGCCTGTACAATAGAGCTGCTAGATCCGGTTCTATGTACGTGGTCCTCTGGTCATGCCTGAATTAAAAAATAAATAAACAAGCAAACAGCATTCACATACATCATAGTCTCGAACAAAAGCCGAATAGATCTGCTCGGTAGACCGCGAACCAGCTTCCACTTATGACTGACAGATATAAATAATGAATCGTAAGTCCGCCGCACACACCCGCTCATTCGTGCAGCGAATTAAATCAAGAGCCGATCAGATCCCCAAACCCTTGACCTTGCTCCGACAAGAATAAATTATTCAAGTCATCAAATTAAAATTCACCCGTCTGCGTCTATGTTTGGTAGCTGAAGCGTGTCAGTTTTAATTGCGTGCTTGTCATCTGAAGTGTTAAGTACCTTGATAATACGGCAGTGTTTCTGTGGTTTTATGTTCAATGATTTTAAGTTAGATTTCCAAATATACGATATTTTTGTTATCTCGATACTTGACGCTGCGTACGGTAAATAGAGTAGTTTTATTTGTAATCCTTTACAACACTGGTAAATAGAGTAGTTTTATTTGTAATCCTTTACAACACTGGTAAATAGAGTAGTTTTATTTGTAATCCTTTACAACACTGGTAAATAGAGTAGTTTCATTTGTAATCCTTTACAACACTGGTAAATAGAGTAGTTTCATTCGTAATCCTTTACAACACTGGTAAATAGAGTAGTTTCATTCGTAATCCTTTACAACACTGGTAAATAGAGTAGTTTCATTCGTAATCCTTTACAACACTGGTAAATAGAGTAGTTTCATTTGTAATCCTTTACAACACTGGTAAATAGAGTAGTTTCATTTGTAGTCCTTTACAACACTGGTAAATAGAGTAGTTTTATTTGTAATCCTTTACAACACTGGTAAATAGAGTAGTTTCATTTGTAATCCTTTACAACAGAGGCAAAATAATCTCGTCTTCGATCATTAATTATCAGCAGGAGAAAAGATGTGATTCACATTTTGGAGCGATTGCGAAATGGTGCATTCACATGTTGTGTCTGTCTTGTGTGTTGTTGCTTTTTCGTTTTCTTGTTGTTTTGTTGTTATTTTGGGTGGAAGGTAGCTATGTTCTGTGGAGGGAATGACGTTGTAAGTGTTGTTTAGACTTTTTCTGTGTTCTGTCAGGGAGGCAAGCCGGAAGAACAAAATATCCAGAACTGAAAACATAAGGTATTGACAGCAAACGAAACTAAATGGAAAGTATTCAGTGAATTTAAAGAGTTCGTTGCCAAGGTAAACAGTTTGGGACAGATATGTGACCAGTGAGTACTGTAAATATTGCATGCTACAGTAATTACAGGATTTAAAGAAGAAGAGCATATAGGCCTATTAAATGAATAAACAGGAGTAAGCAAATACTTACCATATGCTTTAAATTAAAGCATAAAGTCATAAAGAAAGCAGAAAAATTGAGAACTCATACCTACATTATAGAAATGCGACTTTAATTTTATGCGCAGTGCAGGTCTACGTGGGAATCAAACCAGAGACCTGTTAACTACTGTGCCATTGTTATACATATATCAAAGCATTTCGGCTGAAATATGCAATAGTATACAATTGTATAAAATATCGACATGAAGAGCATTAACCTAATGTATTGAAATAATGCAAAAAATATATGAGTGAAGTCAATAAAATCGCAACTTTAAAATTATTCAGTTAAATATAAATATAAATACAAAGACACAAATTGGTCTCGCTCAGAATTTTCTATAATAAAAGTTTGTTGTCAAACTGCCTCAGCAGTGAGCGCGTAATCTTGGAGCTCATTTTTATCACATCTAGGTTGTGCGAGCTGACTGTTTGATTTATATATATCAATTGAAGCACAGTTCTCAGTTCAGCACGCTTGTTACTGTCATTCAAGTTCATGGTAACAGATTTATTTCTGTTTCTTGCACAAAACTCACACATACAGTAGTGATGGTCCACAGTGGTACGGCCGTACTCTCAGTGCTCAAGTGTACAATGAAGTCACGCCATTTTCTTCCTCTACTTATCGATCATTTCCAAAATAAAATGGTCACTCAAGTGAACAATGAAGTCATGCCGTTTTCTTCCTCTACTTATCGATCATTGTCCAAAATAAAATGGTCGCTCAAGTGAACAATGAAGTCACGCCGTTTTCTTCCTCTACTTATCGATCTTTGTCCAAAATAAAATGGTCGCTCAGGTGAACAATGAACTCGCGCCTTTTTCTTCCTCTACTTATCGAGTTATTGTCCAAAATAAAATGGTCGCTAAAGTAAACGGCTCAAATGAGCTGGAGGGGGGAGAGGATGGAATTATCGAACAACTCACGACTGTGCGGTCTGTAATAGCTGCTGTAACTGACGCTTTGATCCCATTGATGCATTGCCTGAATTGTGTTGTCACCAAACTTTTACATTTCAATGCACCTTGGTTTCCTTCAATTTCAGTTTATTTTTAACGTAGTATGTGGCATTCCTTTCAATTCTACTTCTATTACTGGGTCTATTGTAGCTATTTTAAAAATCTACTTCTATTACTGGGTCTATTGTAGCTATTTTAAAAATCTTTTTAACTATGTGGCTAGTGTCGGAGAGATAAGAGGCGCATTGTTTTAAATCTTACACCTACACTGAGAGCACTTAGTCAGGTTCAAACATTTTGTCGACTACAGTTTAGTTAAGACAGACCTAGTTAAAATAGACCTAGTTAAAACAGGCCTAGTTAAGACAGATCTTTATTTCTTACCCCCAAGGGGGAAAAAAATCAAAGGGACTTAGCCACTTGAAAACTTCTTCCGAAAATAAATGCATATAGATTATATATGTGCGTATATACGTATGAGTGTCTGTGTATGCTTATATAAGTTCGAGTGTATCTGTGTACGTATATGTGTATGCATATATGCGTACGAGTATGTGTGTGTAAGCGTATATACATACGAGTGTGTCTGTGTTTGCGATTGCAAGTACGAGTAACAAGCAAATAAATGAATTGACAAAAGTCGACATATAATTAATACATGTGAGTATGGACTTCATGCATAATATTACTAAAGTATAAACAAATAATATAATTAGATGTATGAATTACACACACACACACACACACACGCACGCACGCACGCACGCACGCACACATTTCATCTCGAGGGAGAATTCAACCACGATCCTCTTGAGTGAGATGCTAGCCTTTCCGCCATGGCTTACTTCCCTTTACTTTTACTTCGTCCATAATAAACATTGTATAAGGACCTAACAATGAAGTCGACCCTTTTGTGATTGCAGCATATTACAAATTAAATAAAACGTAAAATTAAATGTAAAGGACTAGAATGCATTCATACGGTCTATAAAATATATACTCAATATAGCCAACACGTGCGTATACATAAACTCACGCATTTTTCACCCCGAACAGGATTCGAACACTGCTTGATATACTAGTACAAACAGCAGTATAATACATACTGACAAGTGCTTCCTTACGATTTTATATGTCACACGTTGTGACTTTTTCTGACATTTTATGTTTTACCTGTGATTTTATTTTTTTATTACTCCTAAAAAATCGCCCTATCTAGGCCTAATGTCCAGTTAGTGTATGCTGTTTGTGATTGGTTTATTTAAGAGACATTAATTTAGTTTGAGTCTATAGAGTGCTTTTGCGTTTCTAATTTGTTGTGCACTGTTGGTGGGCTGGTTGGTTGATGTAGTGGTAGTTGAACAATTGGGGTTTTTCGAGTTCGCCTTACTGACTGAATAAAAACAGAGACGAGGATTTTTGCCTTTTTCCAATTCTGTCCGTTCACTGATTGCAGAGTTAATTTGCATTATCATACGTTTGCAATTGTCTGATTCACTGGTTTCAGAGATGGTTTACACTCAGCAAATGTTTACACCCGTCTCTTCATAGTTACATTCATTACACTCTTACACTTGTCTGGTGTTGGTGGGGAATTCATAAAGTTACATTCATTACACTCTTATACCTGTCTGTGTTGGTGGGAAATTCATAAAGTTACATTCATTACACTCTTACACCTGTCTGTGTTGGTGGGGAATTCATAAAGTTACATTCATTACACTCTTACACCTGTCTGTGTTGGTGGGGAATTCATAAAGTTACATTCATTACACTCTTACACCTGTCTGTGTTGGTGGGGAATTCATAATGTTACATTCATTACACTCTTACACCTGTCTTTGTTGGTGGGGAATTCATAAAGTTACATTCATTACACTCATACACCTGTCTGTGTTGATAGGGAATTCATAAGAAAAGTACGCACTCTGCAGGCGTGCCGGTAAGTCCTTTAGTTTTCCGCAGAAGAGTATTCTTTAGCTTGCTACCGAATCTTAAACAGGCCTAGGTTTTTTTTTACTAGACACTTATTTTCACTATCTTCATCATTTACATGTAACGTGGTGTTAGTTTTCATTCATCGTCAACATGATGTTATTATTATTGTAAACATGTTTACAGGTAACGTGGTGTTAGTTTTCAGTTATTATTATTGTGAACATGTTTACAATTAATGGTGTTAGTCTTCAGTCATCATCATCACGATAATATAAACATGTTTACAATTAACGTGGTGTTAGTCTTCAGTCATCATCATGATGATGTTATTATTATTATTATTGTAAACATGTTTACAATTAAAGTGGTGTTAGTCTTCAGTCATCATCATCATGATGTTATTATTATTATTGTTGTTGTTGTTGTTGTTGTTGTAAACATGTTTACAATTATCGTGGTGTTAGTCTTCAGTCATCATCATCATGTTATAATAATTATTTTATTATTATTCAGCCTCTTTCCACGACTTCTGTTTGACTGTCGGTTGTGATCCAAGGTCTCGGAATCTTACCAAGATTCTGGGAGATCCAAGGTTTTACGGAGGATGTGGGCACTTCCGAGGAGCGCTGCTTTGAGTAGTGGAGCGATTCTGTGGTTTCCAGGGAGTTTATTCAGGTAGCCTTCCAATTCAGATGTTATGTTCCCCAAGGCTCCTATCACTATAGGTATCACTTCTGCTTTTACATTCCACAGTCTCTGGATTTCTAATCTGAGGTCTTGGTATTTTTCTATTTTTTCTCTTTCTTTTGTTTTTATGTTTCTATCACTTGGAACAGCGACATCAATGATTGATACTGTTCTGTTGGCCTTATTGAGAACTACAATGTCTGGTCTTCGTGCAGGAATCACCCGATCTGTTCTTATCTCGAAGTCCCACAGTATTTTGACTTCTTCTGTTTCGGTGACTGCTTCTGGTTGATGCATCCATGCTCTTTCTGGGGTTTGTATGCCATAGTTCTCACACAGATTTCTATGTATGTGTTTTGCCACTTCATTGTGTCGTTTGGTGTATTCCGTTCCAGCCAGAACTTGACATCCAGATAGTATGTGCTCTGTTGTCTCATCCATGGATTTGCAGAGTCGACATTTGGAATCATTTGAAATTTTCATAATTTTCGTTTTGTGTGCTTTGGTGTTGAGTGCTTGATCTTGTGCAGCTGTTATGAGTGCTTCTGTTTCTGCTTTCAATCCTGCCTCTTTCAACCATCTGTACGTTGATTGCTTTGTTGATATTTCGTCGGCTTGTCGTACATACTGGCCATGCAGAGGTTTCTGGCTCCATGTATGTGCTAGTTCTTGCTTCGTTGTTTTCTTCCATGTTTCTTTGTCTGTTTCTGGGGCTTGGAATAGTCCACTCATTTTTACTGCTTCTATCAGTGGATCATCTTTGTTGTTATACCAGATGTAGTCCACAAGGCCAATGACTTCTTCTTCTTATTATTATTATTATTGTAAACATTTTTACAATTAAAGTGGTGTTAGTCTTCAGTCATTATCATCATGATTTTATTATTATTATTGTAAACATGTTTTGTCTTCAGTATTATATCAAGATGTTATTAATATTATTGTAAACATGTTTACAGGTAACGTAGTGTTAGTCAGTGAAGGAAGAAGTCTCGTGACCGTCACTCAGCGCCCCAAAATTCTGTACAGTCCAGATCCCGGCATGGCGCAATGGGGGCACTTAATAGCATTCTGTGCATTTTTCTCCATACAGTTCCTTACGCAAACAGGTGTGTATGCGTGCGTGTGTGTCTGTGTATGCAGCGAATACTAATTTTTATGTTTGTAATTACCTTCGAAAATAAATCGTTCATCTCAAAATTATTAAATCTGTTCGTACATCGTTCTAAGTGAATATGTGCAATATGCACACATTGGCACGTGCAGTCACACGCATACAAAAACGGGTTTTAAAATTTTTTTAATTGAATTCATTCCATTTTCTTTCTTTCTCTTTTACAATCTAAGCTTTATTATTATTATTATTATTTTGCTTTGAAAGCACATCTATTGTTTTTTCAGCATTTTGCTGTCGCTTATTTGAATGTTTATTTTTTGTATTTTTTTTTACTTACTGACGTGACTTTATAACAGATTTTGTAGTCATTCAGTCCAAAGTTATAACCACACTAAGCTGAAGGGTTGAAACCGCTTGATGATTCGCTCTTTAAATCGTAGTTGTATGCTGGCAGTGAGTGTCACTTTCAGTTGCGTTTTAATTTTATTTATAATTGTTTACGTCTTATCGCTATTGTGTTTGCTGTCACTGAATAAATTGTGTGTGCAGAGTATGTGTGTGTTTGTGAGAGAGAGAGAGAATTCAGGATGGCATGGCGTCAGTACGAACGTGTCAGTCTACAGTACCCTCATCGAAAGGCGTGTGTTGGAAATCTGTTAACTAGATGAAGATCTTTAGCGATGCTCATTCTCATAAAGAATGTAATGGAACATACGTCATACTATGGCGACCATAGGTCATTACGTCACAAAACGGCGCAATTTTGGTATAATTAATGCCATATAAAACATTAAGAATTTGTTGTACTTTTATACTGTTATTATTATTGTTCTTGTAACACTATTATGCTCCAGTGTCTATTTCACCTGTATACTTTTCTATATATAGCGTAACACGTGTATATAAACTATTGCTCAGATTGTCAAGGTCATTCCGGAACACATTTTCTCGTGGCCATGCCTTTCACGCGAGATCTCGTGAATGCTGGCTGCAATCTTGAGCTGGTCATAACCAATTCAGGAAGCCTCACCATAAATGTCACTGTGACATCAGCAGCAGCGTTGTTGGGGGTAGTCACCGTCGTAAGCGGCTCCTCTGTCACGACAAGTCTCTTAGGGAGCAGTTACATGTTGCCTGAAACTGGTGTCTCAAACAGGTGAAATATTATCTCCCTTACCGTGCGTTTATTTCCTTCTTACTCTTCAGATTTTTTTATTTTTTATTTTTTTTTTTATAATGGGAGTATTTTGATATAAAGAGTGACCGTTCCTTAAAAGCGTGATCGCTAAAAGTTTGTTTGCAGCCCTTGTTTGTTTTACTCTCTTCACTTTTGTCTCCCCTATTGCTTTGTCTTGTTTTTCACTGTGTCCTATATTGTATGAGGAAGCATGTTATTTATTCTCTGTGAGGTTAAGCATCAAGATTTCAATACGAATTAAGAATATTCCGCATTTAGTAAATGTAATATTTTTTCCTCGGGTTATTATGTGTCTGTTGTACCATTTACATGTATGATCTTTTGTTTGTGTATTTGTGTGAGGTGTGTATGTGTGTGATGTGGGGGGTGTGTGTGTGTGTGTGTGTGTGTGTGTGTGTGTGTGTGTGTGTGTATGGTATCAGTTAATAATTAGATTATACACTAATGAAATAATTCATTCTATTCTTTAAAATGGCCGAGTCAAACTGGAGTTTAAAAAGTAAATGAGCAGCCATCTTTGTTGACAGGGGAACTGGTTAGAGAAAATCTCACAAATATAATGCTTTTGCTTAAAAAGACTTCTTGTCTGGAATGCCAGCCGTGTCCGATGAAACAGTCAGTTAATCTCGTTGTATGAATAGCTAGGCAACTGCCAGCACAACTTGTGCAGTCTATTCACAAATATGAACTTTACATTAAACTGACTTTTATAGGCTGTTCAATTATCACTTGATTTGATTGGCTGCCTTAGTTCGTTTATTTTGTTGGGTGCTTTTTAGTTCTCTCATTTTATTGACTGCTATTATTCTTTGATTTTATTGTTTGTTTGTATCCCCTCTTTTGATTTGCTGTTTTTCTTCTATTATTTTATTGACTGCTAATATGCCATAATTTTATTGACTCTCTCAATAGTTATTTATAATAGGTGTTCTGTATTTGTTTGTTTTCTATCTCTTCTATACATTTTTTTTATGGAAGGCAATGCAATGAAAATCTGGAATTATTTTCTCTATTAATCGCTGTAAGTGCTATAAAGTCGGAGAAAAAAGAGATAAATATTAATGTGTTTTAAATTCATTTTTATATTTTTTATCTTGATATTTTACTAGACGGCTGACCTCTCAATAACAATGCATATGAATTTTAAATATACTGAAAATATATCAGTTAAATATGTTATTACTTTACTATATTTAGTTACTAACAATTAATTATTCATTCATTTACATCTCAAGTTAGGGAGGAACCCCTGAGGGGCAGAACCTCGAGAAAACAGTAGTCAGAGAGACAATGTATAAAAAGAAAGTACACTCATTATTGTCAAGTCTAACATTGTGTGTGTGTCTTTTTCGTTTCTCTTTGAGCAGAAAGCTGAAACTAACAATGTGCTATGTTATTTTTGTATTTGTTTTCTATTGAGCAGGACGTTGGAGCTGACGTCATCTGCTGACTTCAGTGTGCACGTGCAAGCCACAAACTATTACGATGGCTACATGGCTCTTCCGATGGCTTCCTGGGGCCTCACCTACACGGTAGCCACTGTGTGCTGGGGGCCCAACGCTACCTGCCAACTGGCCATCCTGGCTAGTCAGGACTTCACCAAGGTCACGGTGAAACTTCCGTCTTCGAATTCTGCGTTGCAAGTGGATGACAGATACTCGAGCTACACGAGCGGGACAACGATGACTCAGGTGCTGATGCGGAATGCCGCCTGGGTGATCCCCAGTTCCTACGAGATGTCCGGTGGATCGGTCAGTAGCAACGCCAGCATTGGCGTCTTGGCCGGTGCCCAGTGGACATCGTATCAGGGTGGCGAGGGGGCTGTAACGGAGCAGCTCCCGCCATGCTCAGCACTGGGCACAGAGTTCGTTTCCCTGCGGGGCGGAATCGTGCGAGTAGTGACCACCGAGCCCAACACGACGCTGCACATCTCGAACGCGAGCCCCGTGCAAGTGGTCGCCTCTGGACAGTGGTGGCAGACCGGAGCCAGCGAGTCCGGTTATGTGTACATTCGGGCAGACCGACCCGTGCTGGTGGTGCAGTTTGGTCACTTAGGGGTCAACGCCTCCAGAAGCTTCCCGTATCTGGTGACTTTGACTCCTCGTCGTCAGTTCTTGGGCGCATCGTTAACGGTTGTACTGAGCCTAAGTCGCTACCTGTACTATGGGGTGCTGCTTGTCACGCGAGACAAATACCTCAACAGCACCTCATTCAATGGGGCAACTCTTCCCGTGGCTTTCCTAGAACGTGTGGACGCAACAGACTTCGTGACGCTAGTCGTCAAGATACAGCCGAACACGACCAGTCAGATAGTGGTCACCTCCGGGGCGACCAACGTCCTGGCGCTCTACATCCTGGCTAGTGGAGACCTAGGGGCAACCGTCTTGCCACTGGCTGCCAACTTCCGTCTTGTCAATCCCGACAAGGTACTTGACGCATAGACTAGTAACCCCGAAACACACCAGAGTATCCAGTAGTTAATTTTGCCTTTTTTAAAATTAGGGTAGTTCTCATACTGCTCCACCCAGTCCATTCTTTTCAGAGTATTAGGAAAATATACAAAGATAACTATCATTTACAATACATTCCGACCCTGACTGAGTAAACGATATTCAGACTTTTAAAGTATATTGGGATAGCCGAAACTTATTAGTAACTTAGGCACTGATCACTTTCTCTATGAATGCAAAGATAGATAAATAGACAGACAGACAGACAGACAGACGGACGAACGGATGGAAGGTCGGAATATCGCCCCCAATCATAATACTGAAAAAAATAATACATACACTTCACCTACTAATAACACTAAAACAAATATCTATTTTTTTTTTTTTGCCAAATCGTAATATGGAAAACAAAATTTTGTTTATCTCCCAATCATAATATTGAACACAAATATCTATATTTCACCCAATCATTTGCAAGAGAGACAATTTTTAGCGCTAAATTAAGAAGTAGTTCATGATAGTCTCGCCCGGTTATCCCACACTTACATACTTGTGCGCAGTTCTGAGATCACTTCCAAACGACTTTCTGTTTCTCCAACAACTGAGCGATAATTTCTGTTCGACCTTGACTCTTTCTAGAACTGTGCGAGCAGCGTGCAGCAAAAAGCTGGAGACATGGTCGACAATGATTGTGATGGAGAAGTGGATGAAGACGACTGTACAGTGGGAGGTAATAGATTCGTTCTTGTGTACTTTTTTTCAATCAGGCAGTTGTACCCACCCGATACATTGTAATATCGCTAACCTATTGTACTGAAATTTAATGCAAATAATTTCCTTCAGCAATCAGCCCTGTTGTTTCTGAACCTTGGATAACATATAATGGGCAATTTGATTAGTATGGCTTGATTACATGCACGCACACTCACAAATCAAAGTCTCTGCAAAAATAAAATGAAATATTTTTTTTGTTTCTTTCGAAGAAAATGTCTTCATAGAATTTTCTGTCATTCCGCTCATCTAATAGATAAAATGAATCTGACAGATTGGTGGTAGGTGATGAAGATGGTGATGATTGTGACAATGATATTAACGACGTCAGTGGTGACGATTATGACGATGATTATGATGACGGTGATAATGATTATGACTATTACACTAGTGATGATTATGATGGTGGCGATTAAGAGACGAAGACGGCGATGATTATAATGACAGTGATGAAGCTGACGACAGTGATGATTATGTCGATTACGATGACGACCACCGATGATGGTGACAAATTGGTAATGTTGATGCTTTTTAACATATTCCACAGGTGATAAAGCAAAAGGACAAGATATGATATCCGACCGATAATATCTTACTTCAAGTTGTCACTGTTATCTTTTGCTTGTTTTTTATACTATTGTTTTAAGATATTTTGTTGAATATTTCTTAATTAAAATGCAAGAAATCACATGCTTAATATGTATATTGTAAAAAATATTTTCAGTCTTTTTGACGACATGAAAATCAACAGATATTATGTCTCTTCAATTTTATTTTGTTTAGTGTAATGTTGGTAATTTCATCTTATGATATCATGGTTCATATGACAGTAGTTTTGTTTTGTTTAATGTAATGTTGGTGATTTCATCTTCTGACATCATGGTTTTTAATAGTTTCAAAGCGACATGATTATATTTCAAATTAAGAGATGAACATGTCAAAGCAGGGATATTTACATTATTCCTGTATTTATTTATACAAAGCTCAATTTTCTATATATCTCTGTGTAAGTATTTGCGTACACGAAGCAAATTTTCCATTTATATTTGAATATTTTCTAGACAGAGCACACATTTTCCATTACATAAGGGTAATCTGTAATGAAAGAGCACACTTTTCCCATTACATACGGGTATTTGTAATGAAAGAGCACACTTTTCCCATTACATACCTGTTTTGATAATGACAGAGCACACTTTTTCCATTACATAAGAGTAATCTGTAATGAAAGAGCACATTTTTCCCATTACATACGGGTATTTGTAATGAAAAAACATACTTTTTCCATTATATATGGGTATTTGTAATGAAAGAGCACACTTTTCCCATTACATACGGGTATTTGTAATGACAGAGCACGCTTTTTCCATTACTTATGGGTATTTGTAATGACAGTGCACACTTTTCCCATTACATATGGGTATTTGTAATGATAGAGCACACTTTTCCCATTACATATGGGTTTTTGTAATGACAGAGCCACACTTTTCTCATTACATATGGGTATTTGTAATGACAGAGCCACACTTTTTCCATTACATATGGATATTTGTTTAGAAATAGCACAAGTTTTCCATTTACATATGGGTGTTTGTGTAGACAAAGCACTTTTATTTTTAATGCGTACACTCATTCTTGTATATAAAGTTATGTTCCAATATAAATGACTTTTTGTAGCAAAACGGAATTTTCTCTTTGAGTCTTCATGTAGACAAATCAACCAATCTATATTATATTTGTTTAGTTTGTGTATATAAAATCATAATTTTCCATTGTGTGTGATTGTGTACATGAACCACCTCCAATTATAAGTAAACATGTGAAGACAAACCAAACTGATCCGTTGAACTTGTTTTAAATAGATACAATAGACTACTCAAAATTTAACCTGTTTTAAATAGATAAAATAGACTACTCAAAATTTAACCTGTTTTAAATAGATACAATAGACTACTCAAAATTTAACCTGTTTTAAATAGATACAATAGACTACTCAAAATTTAACCTGTTTTAAATAGATACAATAGACTACTCAAAATTTAACCTGTTTTAAATAGATACATTAGACTACTCAAAATTTAACCTGTTTTAAATAGACGAAACAATCTACTCCAAATAAGTTGTATCTGTGATAGTGAAAACAAACAAACTATATATTTCATTATAAGTCAGTTTAATGCGTATTGAAAGTAGACAAAGCGAACTGTATGTAAGTGTTTCATTATAAGTCAGTTTAATGCGTATTGAAAGTAGACAAAGCGAACTGTATGTAAGTGTTTCATTATAAGTCAGTTTAATGCGTATTGAAAGTAGACAAAGCGAACTGTATGTAAGTGTTTCATTATAAGTCAGTTTAATTGTATTAACGTAGACCAAGCAAACAATTTATTGACGTTTCATTATAATTCACCAGTTTAATGTGTGTTCACGCAGGACACAAAAACAATTTATAGGCGTTTCATTATAATTCACCAGTTTAAAGTGTATTTGCAGACTAAGCAAACAAGTGTACACGTCTTTTTTAAGTGTTAAGCAAATCAAACTATTCTAGCACGCGCACATTTATTAGTCAAGTCAAAATACTCTTTGTCTAAAAGTACTTTGTGTCCATAAATTGCTCTAGCACGCACACATTTATTAGTCAAGTCAAAATACTCTTTGTCTAAAAGTACTTTGTGTCCATAAATTGCTCTAGCACGCGCACATTTATTAGTCAAGTCAAAATACTCTTTGTCTAAAAGTACTTTGTGTCCATAAATTGCTCTAGCACGCACACATATACCAGTAAAGTAAAAGTAAATTCTTTGTCTAAAAGTACTTTATGTTTACACACCAGTAAAATAAAAATAAATTCTTTGTCTAAAAGTACTTTATGTACATACACGAAACTATTTTAGCACACTCACATATCTATTTTATCAGTAAAGTCAAAACACGCTCTCTTGGAGACAAAACAAACGATTTCACATTTTTATGCAGACACATAAACTTTAACACTTACAACATATTTGCTTTGGTCAGTATACAAAATTCAAAATAGCTTTCCTTATGTTTTAGTACGGGCACAGGCATTAAAACATGTTTGTATATAAAATAAAACTGATTATACTATACACTCATTTAAGACTTTACAAGTTCAATACAGTGTTTTAAATTTTGTAAGTTCCTGTATTTGTATATATATATTTTTTAAAATACACAGACGTGGATGACATGACTTACTCATGAAGGTGATTTTATGTTTAATTACTTTTCTTGTTTCAGGAACTGATTGCAAATTGGAAGTGTCCGGTAAGTAAAAGATTTTCTGAGGCCAAAGCAGGTCCAGTTAAATTTGCTTTTGTTATTAATTTTTCCAGTATACTAGAAACGAAAATAATAATTATAATACTAAACAATATTTTCTATTAATTAGGCTTCGAGTTCAATATTTAGTCTGATGAAAAATTATTTCCACTTGAATTTGAATTGCTTAGGGTGTTTTTTTTTGTTTGTGTGTAATCGTAAAATGTTTAATTGTTGATCTTTGCTAGTAATTTTGCGATTTTAACGTAAATCATATACAATTATGATTAGTACTTAAGTGTTTAATCGCAAACGTGGCGCGCACGCAGGAACACACACACACACACACACACACACACACACACACACACACACACACATACACACACACACACACACACACACACACACACAAATACTCACAAGTAGACAAACACTCACATATAAATACAAATAATAAGCTCCAGAAAACCTGTATTACTGTTACTGCATATTAAGTTATATAATTCAATTTCCGGTCAAGCTATCTTTCAATTATTAATTTACTATCTCATTTCTCACATCATACTTTAAAATCTTAAAAGAATCTGTTTTTATAAACAAACTGTTCTGTTAAACTGATTTGTAAAAATTTAATGTTTGGGGATTTTTTGCACATTTATTTAAAATTAATTTTATTTCCATAGTGGAAATAAGAGGAAAAATCAAAGATTCGGAAAATGTAGATTCCTTCCTTTGTGATCAGTTATCAGAAACGTTCGGCACGAGTTGTCGCCTCTCTTAACCTGTAAAGTTATGATATTTTTGCACTAATCCGCTTGTTTGCTTGCTTGCTTTCTTTCTTTCTTTCTTTCTTTCTTTCTTTCAACAGTTCTTCCGTTGAAATTCTAAAATAGTCGTCTTCGAGTCTGAACAAAACTTAATGCAATATGAAAATTAATTCACATAACAAAAATATATTTCGTGCTATAAAGCAAATTTCGATTTTACAAATTATGAGTTAGAACTTAGAGTGTTAAGTCAACATAAGGAACCAGTTAAAACAAGTTTTCTACAGCGTTAATTCAACTCCACAACATAACGAGTTAGAAATTGTCTTCTACAGCGTTAATTCATCTCAGCGTAGGAGTTAGAAACTGCCTTATACAGTAATAATTAATTCAGCGACTTATTAACTGTCTTATACTGCATTAAAATGAATTTGATAAAATAATCCCTTAAAACATTCACATGAGTTGAACTTTGTAACCGGTATTTCGTTCAAGAAATGCAGTCATGTCGCACTGAGCAACAGATAGATTCTTGGCAATATAGTGCAAAGTGTTATTTTCTAACTTTAGTGACTTTCTTCTACCATTTCAAAACTGAAGAACGTTCACGTATTTTATCATGAGGTATTCATGACAAGCATCTAATTTGAAATGACGACGACAACGACGGTGGTGGTGATGATGATGATGGTTATGATGACGACGACGATGATGATGGTGGTGGTGATGATGATGACGACGACCATGGTGGTGGTGGTGGTGACGATGATGATGGTGGTGATGACGACGACGACGACGACGATGGTGGTGGTGGTGGTGATGATGACGACGACGATGATGGTGGTGGTGGTGGTGATGGTGATGATGATGGTCTGTAAAACGATCACTGATTTGTTTGCAGAGCAACACGGTCAGTGACAGGAGCGCTGATTGGTTGTAAGAGCAACTTGGTCAATGACACGAGCATTGACTGGTTCACAAGAACATCCTGAAATTGAAATATATTTATATTTAAAATTTTAACTTCATCCAAGCAGCTATCAAGTATTCTTATAAATTGGGAACGTGAAAAGACGGATTGCAAAAAGCAAAACTATGTACAGGATATAATCTTCCAACAAACTTTATCAGTCCCTAGTTACCATCTGTCTGTTAAATAAAATCATTCAAGCGCTGTTTCTCCTGTTGATGTGATGATGAACCATTTCTCCCGAATCGTATACCGACTTCAAAATGGTCCTACACGTTTAAAATTGCAGTGGTCATTATACATTTCAAATCCCGATGTCCATTACATTTTGAAAATCGTGATGACAAATTAAAAACTGTCGATGATCACTACACGTTTAAAATCTCGATAGCGAATACACATTACAATAGTGGAATCCACTACACGTTTAAAATCTCGATAGCGAATACACATTACAATAGTGGAATCCACTACACGTTTAAAATCGCGATGGTCCATTTTCGCCATTAATGAAAAACCTAACTCAGAGAAATTCAAGAAATGTGTGTGATTTTATAATTACATGTATATAGTTTATTGGAAAACATATTTTGCTCTCTGCCGTCATACATGTGTATCGTAAAATACCAATTAGTATGCTATTTTGCTTATTGTGTACATAATCTGTTGGGTTTTAAAAAAAATAAATGTATTTATCTTGATGTTTATTGTCGACAGGCGGAGAGCATTCTATATGGGGAACAAAATTTGTAGCGATTATTCCGGAATACATCGGCGAGACTCAGGACTTGAATATCACGTTGGCCTTGACCACCTTAGGAAGCACCATGGCGAAGGCCGCCATTCTTTTCCCAAACGCCACGATAGTCAACGTCACCGTGAATCCCTCTTCAGCCTCAACTGTTGCGTTTCACCCCACTGCTAGCAACATCCTAACCGGGAATCGCTCGTCCAGGGTCATCCGTGTGCAAAGCGACGCAGAGATAGGCGCGAGTTTCCTGTTGCGGGGGCTGCTTAGAACTCTTAACACTTTAACCACCGGTTCTATGAGATTGTATCCAGAGGATACTCTGAACAGAGAGTACTATGTTGTCACTGCGTGCGACCGTTCCATACAGTGCCACTTTCAGGTAATACGTCACAGCTGTTCACCTTGTCACAACGCACGATCTCTAAGTAGCATGTCATTTTCAGATCATACGCAGTTATCATTCACTATGTTGTTAATGTGTGTTAATATTTAGTAGTCACTTGAACTGTATTTTCTTCAGAGTTGTCTGTGGCTTTGTTGACATTTAGTAGTCATGTGAACTGTATTTTCTTCAAAGTTGTCTGTGGCTTTGTTGACATTTAATAGTCACTTGAACTGTATTTTCTTCAGAGTTGTCTGTGGCTTTGTTGACATTTTGTAGTCAAGTGACTGTATTTTCTTCAAAGTTCTCTGTCTTCCTTAGAGTCTTCGGTGCTTAGTGTTTTCAACTACATCTCTATTAGGTTTTTCCCAATGGGCTGTCTATTTCCTCTGTTCATAGTTCTGTGTTTAATATGTCTGCAGTCAATTACTGTGAACAAAAGTATATTTGGCACGATAAAGATTGGATTTAACGCCATAATAAGTTTGCGTTAAATTATTTTGATAAAGTTCATTTGGCTTTTAAAGAACTGAATTTAGTATCATAATGAGTTTGCATTGAATAAGTTTGAACAAGATGTCATTTGATGGTCTTTTTAAGTTTGTTTGCATTTGAATTAATTTTAAACAGGATTGCTTTGGACGTTTTAAAATTTGTTTGCATTGAATTAGTTTAACTTGATTACATTTGGCACATAAAGATTATTGTTAGTGCAATAATGTGTTTGTATGAAATTACTTTGGACTAGATTATTTAGGTGTCATTATTATTCCTTTAGCGTGATAATGTGTTTGCGTTAAATTACTTTGGACAAGATGACATTAGGCGTCATAAAGACTGCATTATTATTCCTTTAGCGTGATAGTGTGTTTGTGTTGAATTACTTTGGACAAAATGACATTAGGCGTAATAAAGACTGCAAATAATGTCATTTTATTGCACTGAATAACTTGAGGCATAGTTGCATTTGTCGTTATCTAAGTCTGCAATGTTTGAGGGAAGAAAATTATATCAGGCGTCTTTGAAGATTGCGATGTGTTTCTTGTTTTGTTTGGGTGGGTGGGTGGTGTGAATTTTTGATTGGAGAAGAACATAGGGGACATATTAAGTTGTGACGTCTTTGATGTCTGCTTTTTTCTTTTTAAAATAAGGTTATATTTGGCGTAATTTAAGTTTGTCTGCATTGTTTTCTTTGGACAAAATGACATTTGGCGTTAAAAAAGCAGTGATATGTCGTTTTCATATTTGTATAAATAACTTATTGACGTTTGGCATCATAAATATTATTATTTTTATCATAATGAGTTTAATTTAATTAGTTTAGACAAGATTATACTTATCGTCAAAAGTGGATTGCTTCAATTTACGTTTTACAAAACTTCAAGTTTATATACATAATTGTAATTTACGTTTTACAAAACTTCGAGTTTATATACGTAATTGTAATTTACGTTTTACAAAACTTCAAGTTTATATAAGTAATTGTATTATTCGGCTACGTTTACTGTGGTCTAGGACTGATTGTGTGAATCGGCAATGCCTTTATTTATTGTGTTTTTAATTTACAGTGAAAATTAACTACAACTAATAATAATGATAATGTTCTCGATTATTACAGTTAATCTATCCAAACCGTGGTTTTACGCGCTTTGCGTGATTTTTATTGCTTTCTCGTGTAGATCGTGGGAATCTACCCCAGTACAGCCTTGCAAATCCACCTTCAACTGGAGCCACCTGGCAGCTCTTCTACAGTATTTTTCGAAGGCTCGTCATACGGCAACGGTGACATTGTGTACACGGAGGTCAACGAGTATGAAGCATTGCAGGTGGCTTGCACACTAGCCTGCACGATGACGGGGTCTCGCGTGTCAGCTTCGAAGCCTGTGGCTGTGTTCGTCTTCAGCGATTTAACCGAGTTAGACGGGGCCCCTACCAAGGACCACCTAATGGAGCAGCTGCCTCCAGTGGCCACCTACGGGTCGCACTTTGTGGCTGCCCAGAGTCCAGGGTACGACCCACTTTGCGATGAAATACCTGAAATGTGCCATGACCTGCTTGTTGTGGTGGCCTCTCAGCCCAGAACGACCGTACGAATGTACAATAGAACGGGCGGTGTCCTGATTGATATCACGCTAACCTGGCCAGGAAAGTGGATCAAAACTGCCATGGATAGCAGCCTAACGCAGATAGTGACTGACAAGCCTGTGCTGGTGGTCCAGGTCCTTCCTGGCAACACGGTGTCGGGTCTTGCCCTGCTGGTTGTCCCGCATGTCGGGCAGTTCATGCCTCGAGACGCGTATTTTTTTCAGTCTTTACCGACCGGGAACTTAGTGGCGTACACGGCAGGTGGATGGGGGCTTGTTTTAGGCGTGGGGAATAATTCATGCGCGAAGAACAATGTGACGGGGAGTGGACAGTTTCTCGACATGTCGTATATTTTGTGTAACATATCAAGTAGCGCCGTGTTTGCAGAATCCTCGGCAGGTGTGTTTGGGGGGTACCACTACATTTATGAAGAGAACGGGGGCGAAATCACCTCTGTCGCCTTTACACTGGAACGCACTAACGTGGTTAGAATCTGGTTTCGTTCAGTTTAAAGTTTCTTTTTTTTTTTTAAAGCAATCGTTATTAAAATAAGTTGTTTTTTTATTAGCAATCTTTATTATCACTACAATAAGTTTTCTTTTTTTTAGTAGTAATCTTTATTATCACTAAAATAAGCTTTCTTTTTTTAATATCAATCTTTATTATCATTAAAAATAAGTTTTCTTTTGTATAGCAATATTTATTATGACTACAATAAGTTTTCTTTTTTAATAGCAAACATCTTTACACATGTACAATAGGGCATTTAGAATCGCACAAACATTTACACATCTACAATAGATCATTTAGGCTAACACAAACATCTTTACACATCTACAATAGATCATTTAGGCTAACATAAACACCTTTACACATCTACAATAGATCATTTAGGCTAACACAAACACCTTTACACATCTACAATAGATCATTTAGGCTAACACAAACACCTTTACACATCTACAATGGATCATTTAGGCTAACACAAACACCTTTACACATCTACAATGGATCATTTAGGCTAACACAAACACCTTTACACATCTACAATAGATCATTTAGGCTAACACAAACACCTTTACACATCTACAATAGAGCATTTAGGCTAACACAAACACCTTTACATATCTACAATAGATCATTTAGGCTAACACAAACATCTTTACACATCTACAATAGAGCATTTAGGCTAACACAAACACCTTTACACATCTACAATAGAGCATTTAGGCTAACACAAACACCTTTACACATCTACAATAGAGCATTTAGGCTAACACAAACATCTTTACACATCTACAATAGAGCATTTAGGCTAACACAAACATCTTTACATAGCTACAATAGGGCATTTAAACAAACACATTTACACATCTTCAATAAGTTGACTCCATGAGTGCATTACAAACAAATCACTGGTTTGTTCTTACTACAAATTATCCTTTTCCCCAATCAATCAAATAGATTTATAATAGTTAACAATTTAATTTAAAATTTTGAAAAATAATCTTTAAAAAGTTTTATTCATGCTAGACCGAGCTCATGACAAATGGATCGTAGTCGAAAAATCAGTTATTAATTTTCTTTTCTTTAATTGATTGATTCTTTTTCTTTAAATGATTACTGATTGGTTGTTTCCCTTTCTAAGGGTGATTACTTATTGGTTGCTTCCATTTCTTAGAGTAATTACTGATTGATTGTTTCCCTTTCTTAAAGTGATTACTGATTGATTGTTTCCCTTCCTGAAAGTGATTACTGATTGATTGTTTCCCTTTCCTAAAGTGATTACTTACTGACTGATTTTCTCCCTTGTTAAGTAGTTACATGTCGGGCATCATGTGTAGGGTAGTCAACGACGATATGTCCGATCACTCAGAAGCACGGCCATTTCTCGTGTTCCGCTTTCACTTTATACGATGCTATATACCCCTCAATAAGTATTCCACTCTAACCATTGTTTTATACCCCTCATTAAGTATTCCACTCTGACCATTGTTTTATACCCCTCATTAAGTATTCCACTCTAACGATTGTTTTATACCCCTCATTAAGTATTCCACTCTAACCATTGTTTTATACCCCTCATTAAGTATTCCACTCTAACCATTGTTTTATACCCCTCATTAAGTATTCCACTCTAACCATTGTTTTATACCCCTCATTAAGTATTCCATTCTAACGATTGTTTTATACCCTTCATTAAGTATTCCACTCTAACGATTGTTTTACACCCCTCATTAAGTATTCCACTAGGAACTCCCATTCTATAGGTCAGGGTGCACAAACCGCGACCCGCGGCCGCATGCGGCCCGAGACAAGTCTCTCTCGGCCTACGGAGGACATTAGGATATTACCATTATTACTGGCCTGCAAGGAGCTTTTAACATTAATCTGAACACGTTAGTGCAGATGTTGAAATATTAGGCTATTGTTGTTGTTTTTTTACCCCGCTGACGTATCCACTCAGATCCCACAGTAGACTTTTTATAACATTATTTCATTATTTGTGTTGTTTTTTCCTATTGAGCCATCCGTGTGCAATTGACTTGCGGCCCTCTACGCAATATCAATTGGAAATTTGACCTTCTGGCCTAAAAAGTTTGTGCACCCCTGCTATAGGTATTCCACTCTATACGTTGTTTGATATCCCTCTCTAGATATTCCACTCTATACGTTGTTTGATACCGCTCAATATGTATTCCATTCTCTGCGTTGCTTTACACCCCTTAATAGGTATAAGTCTGTGATCTCTCTGAGGACTTCCCTTATCAATAAATTTCAATTCAACCAATCAGTCACTGTATGTATAATGATACTCACGCGATAGAAGATTCTGGAAACCCAAAATTGTGTTTCCAACTTGGGATTTGATACTTTTCTTCTTGTATTTCAGGCTTTCGTGATATTCTTTTATAACACGTTAATTACTTGTTATCTGTTACCTATTCAGGCCTGTGACGTCAGCAAGCCGTGATAATTGCTATTCTTTTAGTTATCTACTCAGGTCTGTGACGTCAGCAAGCCGTGATAATTGCTACTCTTTTATAATAAGTTAATTATTTGTTATCTGTTACCTATTCAGGTCTGTGACGTCAGCAAGCCGTGATAATTGCTATTCTTTTATAATAAGTTAATTATTTGTTATTTGTTACCTATTCAGGCCTGTGACGTCAGCAAGCCGCTGCGCGGAGATGGGCTGGATAACGACTGCGATGGTTTCATTGACGAGGAACCGTGTCTGTTTTCAGAGCTCCAGGGTAGTGAATCGGCAAATTGCTTTTTAAAAGTCTGAATTTGGAATTGTTTTTCTTCCTTTTTCAATTGAATTTACTTTTCACACTTGACAGGACTTGCAAACAACGCCTTTATTCACACTAATCTTTCGATAGTATCTGGTTTTTATTCTCAACGGAATATTGCAGGTACACAGGTACCTTGTGTCAGAGTTATCTCTTCTGAACTATAATCCATCCCACAACCAGTTGTTGGTGGTGGTAACGTTGTAAATTACCATTTTTCCAAATTTCTTTTCATTGCATTTTGTTTTAGTATTTCCCTTTATTTGTATGCTCTACAAAGCAGTTTTCTTGCTATTATTTTTATTAATTAATTTTTCTTTAGTGATTGTCAGTGTATCGTTCTCTTAAAACCTTTTAATTATATATTTATAAATAATTTTAGTACCAAAATGTATAACTTTACAAAGAGAACTAACAACTTTGAAATATGTATATATTTTTAATCTTTTATAAAATATGCCAAAATCTTGATTTCCTATGCAGATGTTGACAATGATGGTCGCTTCAATGAAGACTGTGATTACTTAGCAGGTGTGTGATATGTCTGTCTGTTGTTTGTTCTTTAAATTACAGGATTATACCTTTATCAATAATCATTTACTTACATGGAAGCACGAAATAAAATGTAACTAAGCCCCATTTTCAAACAAAATCATATTATGTATATTTACTATGTGTGTGACAGACTTCTGACCAGAATTCTTGTCATGAACTTATGACCCACATCCGAAACTCGAATATCATATTCGAATTGAATTCCTTTGTTTGAACCCTACCGTCATGCACCGCATGAGGAAAAAACAATAGTGAGTTCATCCCTTGTTATGTAACTTTAGACGACAGTCAGGAAAGGTCTAGTCACGTGATATATTCATGCACTACAATAAATACTCCTGACGCGATAATATTCTTTACTCGCCACCCCAGACCGGCCGATATACACACGAGCACCTTGCTTAGCCGCTGAAATCTTGCTGAGTCAGAAGGAACATAGGAACCCGAGTCTTGTACAGTAAAGTCTACTTTAAGAAGGTAACACGTCTACTTCTTACAATGGTATTGCATTTTACTATTTGTATTTTTGTATATGAATTTATGTATGTATTTATGCGAATTATTATAATTCCCTCCAAGCATACGTGATTCGATAGAATGACTAAACCTAAAGATTTCATTGTATATAAATTAATTGTAACCCTTTAACTTTAATTTGTATAAACCTTAATTCTCTTGTGCCGCAGAAAAAAACGTCTGTGCACGTTGCAAATTTTCATGTAATTCAAATGATTCTCTTGTGTGTAAATTCATTGTTAATTGTAAAGCGCTCGTACTTAATTTGAATTATATTTTATTCTCCTTGTATGAATTCCATTTTTTGATGAAGTAAATGTTTGGAAATTCATACGTTCGTGTAATGTTAAAAATAACACACATGTGAATTATATTGTATCTTTTATGAATATAAATATATTATAAAAGACACGATAGTCGAAGATTTAAAACTAAGCGCATTGTATCAGTCACACATGCTTGGTTGGTTTGCGAATGTAACCGCAAATCACTTATAGAACCACGCTATCCTTCAGATCGGGTTTTGGGTTCTTCTTCTTCTCTGCCTTATAATACGATTGCGTATTGTTTGGATGCCTGATTGGTGAACAACGCACAATTCCGTGTCGCCATCGTTGTCGACGCTATGCTAAGACGGTTCATCAGTGTGACAAGTCGGGAGACGACCAGGTTGCTGTAAACTACGACCGTACTACGCAAGCATCGCTTGATACGTGGAAGGATCGAACTACCTTTAGACCACGTGTGCATCAAGACTATTGAGAAAGATGAGTAACTAAGACTGAATTCTGAATCAATCGAAAGTGCTGGCAAAAATAAACTCTAAAACAATACTAGTCAAGCGAACTGAAACTTTGCCTTAGTTTAGATCTGAAGCTGTGTCTTCGTAATTGATTGTTATTGTTAAATATTAACTATTAAATTCTTTATTTGTTAATACCTCTTTCGTAGTGAATTTTTATGCATATAGACCTAATTCGTGGTTTGGATGGGGGATCGACTGAGCTAAATGAACCTTTGAATGCATAAAGATTTAAGAGAGTGTTAACGGTTTCCAAACCGGCTATTGTACACAAGTTGTCTGTTCGTGATTCTGTTTGTCTGTACTACAAAGGCGCATTTTCATATGAGGCAAAAGATAATTTGAGCAACCAGTCTGATTAGGGAAAGGGGAGAAATTAATTTATCTAATTAAATTAAAGTTTCTGTAAAATTCCTAAGCAGGGTCTTTAAATAAATACTGGACATGTAACAATGTGCATTCCCCAAAAGGCGGACGGTTTTACAATTTTCATGATTTGGTAGAGACCCATTCCACATTTCGATAGCCACCAGCATTCCGTAAAAATAGTTTTTATTTCTTAGATGGAATAATACCCCAAATTTTGCATGAAATTATAGTAAAAAGTAACGACTCAATAGTACGGAATTATCATAACAGTTTCATTCTTTTCACGGTTGTAATAAATACTCAGATTTCAATTATAATTTACGGAGTAATAGAATAAGAGCATAATTATAAGTTATCCATGTGTTCTATATGTTGTTGTTAAGTGACTTGTAGCGCCTGAATATTATGACTGGCAGTGAAGTGACTTGTAAAGACTGCATATTATGACTGGAGTTAAGTGACTTGTAAAGCCTGATTATTATGACTGGAGTTAAGTGACTTGTAAAGCCTGATTATTATGACTGGAGTTAAGTGACTTGTAACTCATGCGTATTATGAATAGCAATTCAGTCACTGTAATGCATGTGTTGCGTGTATGGCCATTAAATGACTTGTAACGCATGTTTTATTAGTTGTAGTTAGGTAATTTGTAACGCATGTTTTATGAATGAAAATTAAGTGACTTATAATGCATGCAAATTTTATTATTGAAAATGATTTATAATGCAAAACTAAGCGACTTACAATGCATGCAAATGTTATGAATGAAAACTAAGTGACTTATAATGCATGCAAATTTTATGAATGACATTTGTGACTTTTGCAGCGCAAGCGTTTCATGAATGGTATAAATGACTTTTAATGTAACGATGCTTTTTATGAAAGTAACTGACCTTAATTGTAACACTCATTTTTATATTATATCACTGTCACAATTTGATTGTAATGCACGAGCACTTTGCAGTGTGACAATCTATTATAAAAACATTTTCTCACGTACAATTTATACACGCGACCAACAAGTCGGTAATTAAGACAGTTTTGTGCAAAAGTCGTGTTAATTCTTTGTTTTTGTTTTTAAACAAACGATTAACAGAATCGACCTCGATAGCCTCCTCGTCATCCGTGAACTTACCCACGGTGTCGTCGCCCTCACTTGAGACGTCCTCATTCCACTCAATCGCGACAACAACATCCAGTGTGTCTGAGGAATTTTCTTCCTTCTCGTTAATGGGAACTTTTAGTCTGTCAATTAAAGAAAGTTTGGTGACGTCATTAGAGCCAGTTTCCACCTCATCCTTTCCAGTGACATCAGACATGCTTAGTGAGTTCACTGTTTTATTTATTTTGTGAAAGGGAGTTTCCTGTTCATCCAAAACCAAACCCTACACTCCTTCTCTCCCCCTCTCCCATTCTTCCCTCTTTCTTTCTTTCTCTCGCTTTCTTTTGATAGTCTACTGTTTGAATAACTTGTTTTATTTCCCCCTTTTTTTGTCATATCTATCTAAGTTTATAATAAAGTGATACAATATTTAGAAAGTATTCCACTTACATTGCTATTGCTAAATGTCGCCCGTAAACTCTTGCGACTCAGTATGTAAATTAGTATTGCGTAATTATTCAAAGTTTTTGATGTGGTCAGCAAACAATTTCAGAAGTATGCAGTAACTGGTTTGCAGACATCGAATGCTTCGTGTTCAACGAAAACGCAGTAAAGCATGCAATCTGTATCACGTGTTCAACGAAAATGCAGTAAAGCATGCAATCTGTATCACGTGTTCTTCGCTGCGCGCAAGTGACACTTGCCTTACTTGTCTGTGATAGTTTGGAAGTGTGCACGGCTGGCATATTTGCCCTCCATCCCCCCCCCCATTTGACCATGTTGTGGGCTGAAGCTATTGAACGATCTCCTAGTGTTTAAGCAGTTTGAATTATAGAGAGAAAAAGTAAATGTATATATAGACAAATGGTAGCTTGACCAAGGCAGGACATCAGGTTGTCGCTCTAATGACTAGTGTTCGTTCGATCCCAGTTCGAGATGAAAAATTGTCGATTAGGATTTTAACCGCTCCCCTATGGGAAGAGATTTTCAATCCAGTCACGTATGTTAAGGACAGACACCTTAAAGATCTCTTCGTGGTTAAAAATCGGAAAGAGCAGGTCATTAGCCAGACAAAACTGCCAGCAAAAAGTCCACTGAACACACGCTGAACTCTTTGCTAACCTAAACATGGCCGAATGTAGTAATTATTACGCACTATTCACTGTAGTGGGTTAATAAAGTTTTGACGATTAGCTCCTTCTTCAAAAGGCTGTTAAATTCGTTTGGCGACTGAACTGTTACGAGGCAGTTGTAATTGAAATTAAAAGAGTTTATGAATGTAATTAAGAGTGATGCTTTCATACATTTACTTAATTTCGGGTAAGCACAGGACATCATGTAAACGTTGAAAAGAATCATTCAGAAAGTGTCGTAGGTAGAGTTGTGTGCAAAGATTTGTTGGGAAGACAATCAAGTTAAGCTGTGCTTACATTATCTGCATGTGCAAAGATTTGTTGGGAAGACAATCAAGTTAAGCTGTGCTTACATTATTTGCATATGCAAAGATTATTTTTCTCCTTCTGCTCGCACAGGACTCATCATTCATTTGCATGATGTTCGAGTCTAACTGAAGACTTGTTGCTATTATTTATTGATGGGTAGTTGGGATGTTTTGGGTTATTAGATGGTCGATAATTGGGATTGTTAAATGTTAAAAATGAAGACTTGTTGTTATTATTTATTGATGGATAGTTGGGATGTTTTGGGGTTATTAGTTGGTGGATAATTGGTATTGTTAAATGTTAAATTGGAAACAGCGGTAAGGGTGCAAATGTGTGCTGTTGATTGTTACAGTTTTTGTTGAATTTTCAGGTGAATTTGAACATAGGGGAGATATTTACCTCTTTTATTCAAATGTTTTTAAAAAATAAAATTATTAAGTTTCACTTTGTTGATTAGTCGAATAGAAATGCTTCCATATATTTTTTTTAATTAATTTTACATGTTTTCGCAATGTGCCATCTTTATAAACAACACATGATTCTACACGAGAATGTCTGTACATTTTATAAACCTTGTGGCCTATTGACCTATTTTCTTTATTTTTCAGACTTTATGACGACACTAGACCATTTCTCATTAACTAGTCCAAGCCCCTTTTCGCACAGCACACTCATTGCAGACTCGAGCACTTTTTCTAACTCTGATGACGTTTTCACTTCTTCCAACGTGCCGGCATCGCTCCAGTCAAATTTGCAATTGAGGATCAGTAGTTCCTTGACAACAACTGATTCCCTGTCACAGTCACTGTCCCTAGCCATCACCGCAGGCACGGATAATGGCAACTCCACATACAGTGCACAAAAACCTTTTATGGACATATCCACAGTCACACAAACTGATTCAACACTCACGTACCACACATCATGTCTAGCAGAAGAAATATTTTCGAATGGTTTATGTCTGCCAGTGACACCATCGGCGCCCCCTGCCTGGCCTGCGGATGTTGCCACGCCCACGGTAGGTACGCCCTGGACATCTGATGTTGTCAGGCCCACAACATCTAGCTCTCAGTCACTCATGGTCACTGCCACTGCCATCCCTAGCACAAGTTTAACTCCCATCAAAGGCACGACTACCATAGCATCAAGCAGCGCACTAACAGTGACGTCGTCGACGACGGAAATCTCTCCACAGCCCTCCTATTGCGCTTGCGGCTGCCCACCCAGGGTGTCCCACGGCAGCGTGGACTCGGCCAGCATGTCTTCACTGCTCAGCAGCATAGTCCATGATCTGACGGTCAGCAAAGACAATATTTCTGCCGTCCGTCGTAAGAAGATCAGCATGCCCGACGAGAGGCGCTCGGCACAGACCATGGGTTACATAGGGGTGGTTGTCATAGTGACCGTCATTTTAGGCATCGTAGTGTTGGATTCCGGGGCGCTGCTAAAGGACATAAAGAGCCTGCTAGTGTTGTGCAGTAATAAGGACACCCAATAAATTTGGAAGGGTTGTTATTTTGTTTGGGAGGGGAATTGATAGGGCGAGTAGGGTAAGGTGGACATAATATATAACTTGAAGGCTATTTTTTATTTGTTGATTTCGCTATGAAAATGTTTCACAGTACTCATCAGAGAGGACGACTTACCGTTGTGATGATAAAGTGGGACTTCGTAATAAACCGACTGAAATCTGACCTAGTGTAATAAAAAGTGTATTCAGGTCAGTCAAAATTCTAAAATTATTTTTAAAATTACAACGTTGTTTGCATTGATAGATAGATAGATAGATAGATAGATAGATAGATAGATAGATAGATAGATAGATAGATAGGTAGGTAGGTATGTAGGTAGGTAGGTAGGTAGGCAGCAGGCAGGTAGAATGGAAATGTGTGTGCAAGCATTCTTTCTATTGTTTAAAATGCTATTGATAAAATGTAAAATGTGATTGAGTTCAGGATTATGTTTGCGTTAAAATGTTTTATGTTTGCCATATGAATGACACTATGTCATATGACTGCCACCACATGACGTTTGTAGGTTTTAATTTCCTTTTGCATGGCGCAATCACAGGTACAATCCTTCGTAACGATTGTTCATATGGCCACTTGTATGCAAGAAACATTGTTATCTGTACGTACAAGCCCTCAGGAAGGATGTTTTCATATGGTAACTTGTATGCAAGAAACATTGTTTCTACACCTGGAAATAAATAAAAACAGCCATTTCTCTACATATATTTATAATTCACATAGATAATTCCATGTATATAAATTTGTAAATTTAGAACATTACTTATGATTATTTGACTAATTTTAGCTGTTTTTATTTTATTCTTCTTTGACCTTTAATTAAAACCACGTAATACTAATATCACACAAATCGCCTCTTATTCTCGTCAGATTTAAAACTGGTCAAGCATGTGCCTTTTAATAAACCCGGGTTTGTTGAAGATGTAGTATCCTTATTCTAGTTCTGTATTACTCAATCATTCTAGAGTATACAGAAATGGAAAGATTTACTTTATCCAGTTCCTTTTTTTCTATACACATGCCATTGTCTTTCTTTTGACGTCACGAAGTCTGACGGCTTCTGAAACAAAATCACGACCAAAGCAAGCAATTAGTTTTGGCTGCTTGAAGCGTTTATGGCTACGTAATATGTAGTGTGCTACGTAGTACGAGTGTACCTGCGTAATGCATTTTATAGCTACGTAAAGTGTTTATAGCAATTTTAATGTGTCTGAAGAATGAAATACGTCTACTGTGCTATTAAGATCTACAATATCTTAAGATACTCTCGCAAATGACGTTTTGCTTTGCCATTTGTCATACCGTCAGAATAAGTAATATGTTTATACCTACATAATACGTTCAGTGTCTGGTTACTCATGCACTTCAGATCTGTAAATATCAGTAGATACTCAGGCTGACGACGTTTTGCTGTGTCATATGTAACACTTTCAGGATAAAAGAATGACCTCGTGGTCCTCTTCTAACAAATACAATGAAAAAGATTACTTGACATCAATATTTCCATGTAATCATGTTCGAATAATTTTTATACTACAGAGTCTAACATCCTGAAAATACATTTCAACAGAATAATGTCAATACAAATCACATGATAGTTCTTATCAGAAAACAGAAGTGGAGTTATTAGAGCTAAGTGATAATAGTTTCTACATAACCTGATTTAGGTTCTGTATCAATAGTCTTTTGTATGCTTTTTTTTGTTGTTGTTGCAATAAAGCAAACGAGTTGTTGTCCAATTAATACTGTCAATTCCACGAGATTCTTTCCTCACGTTGCATCAGAACACTGATTCAATGTTATTATTTCCTCGAGGCTTAAAACCGGGGCGCTCCTTCAAAGTGTTTAGCTCCCTCAAGCAGAACAACAATTGTAGCAAATTCCAGTAATCTCCTTCTACCAGAAATTGCTGGATGTAGTCAGCATACCTTGCATACCAATGGAGTATAGTGTATTCCTTACATTTACACACACTGCAGTAGATATTTCCCGCATCTATCATGGTCATAGCGGCTTGTAATCAGTGAACCAGGAGATTCAGATAATACACAGAAAGGCTGCGACATGGTATAAAAATATTCCCTTACAGGAGACAGATAATAAAACAGTATAAAAATATTCCCTTACAGGAGACAGGTAATAAAACAGTATAAAAATATTCCCTTACAGGAGACAGGTAATAAAACAGTATAAAAATATTCCCTTAGAGGAGACAGGTAATAAAACAGTATAAAAATATTCCCTTACAGGAGACAGGTAATAAAACAGTATAAAAATATTCCCTTACAGGAGACAGGTAATAAAACAGTATAAAAATATTCCCTTAGAGGAGACAGGTAATAAAACAGTATAAAAATATTCCCTTACAGGAGACAGGTAATAAAACAGTCTAAATATATTCCCTTACAGGAGACAGGTAATAAAGCAGTATAAATATATTCCCTTACAGGAGACAGGTAATAAAGCATACAGAAGACAGACAATGAAGCCGTATAAAAATATTTCCCTACCAAAGACATTTAGAAAATATTTCTAAATAATTCAATTTAAATCTCGACAGTTTTACCTAACACGTTCCCACTATATGAAGAGCGTTTGTTATGAAAAAGTTCGAAAACCTTGGAATAACCTTGTACCTTGATGAATTAACAAGGGACTTCATATTCGAAATGACTGTTCGATGCAAATATGCACATTTATTGTTTGACATATCTGTCAAAACATGATCTGATAAAATAAATATATACTAAACAGTACTCCTTGGCATTGCAGTCTTAAAAGCGGAACTGCTCCCCATAAATTGATGGCAGTGTGATAATGTTCTCGCAGACATAAAATTCCGGAGTTAAAGTGTTTTGTTTTAAAACCGTATCTTGTAGCATTCTTTCTTTCTTAAAATGAAATACAGACGAACTTGTAAATATGTTTTGCTCCAAATTTGTTAGCTTGTTTATTGTGACGTCAAAACTTGAAATCTCGCCTGTTTGTTTTCATCGATCTGTTAAATCTGGGTCAAGGACAATGAACTAAAGCGCTGTTTTCAATCGGTACTCCATTGTTTTTTTCGGATGGCTTTTTGCATAGTTGATGTAAATATTGGTATTTTAATTAAAACTGTTAAAATGGCGATTTGATTCAACCAACATCTACGTTGGTTTCTTTCTGTGTTAGCAATCAAAAATTGTGTGTTTGTGAATTTTTACTACAACAGTTAAGTGCTGGAGATTTGAATTGGGGCGGGGAATTGCACATAAAACGTACACCCATAGCTTTAAATGACAGGAATAAAAACGGAAAAGATCTATTTGTAGGCTATATACAGAGTTGTTGTGCATCTTTGTTGTAAAAGTAAGGTCTATTTGTAGGCTATATACAATTATGTCAGAGTTGTTATGTATCTTTGTTGTAAATGTAAGGTCTATTTGTGGGCTATATACAATTATGTCAAAGATGTTATGTATCTTTGTTGTATTACGAATTACACAATTATATATTATTGTAAAACTGGTGTGTTCAATGTAGGGTGCACCTGTACCTGTTGAAAAGTACTTTTGTTACAACTGTAAAATTGTTGTTTCACTCTGTGATACTGCCTCACAAGAATCATTTTATATTAAACAAAGTTACGAATTGATGGGTGCCTTCTGTTATTACGAAAATTTGCTCACTGTCTTTTTCTCTCTCACCTTTTCTCTTTCTCTCTTTCTCTCACTCACACACAACACACACACGCGCACACACACACACACACACACACACACACACACACACACACGCACGCACGCACGCACGCACGCACGCACACACACACACACACACACACAACATATATACATACACATATACATACACTAAGATTACATTTGTAAAATGTCAAAAATATTGATTGTTGAGTGAAGATCCATTTCTCTCAAGTGTGTGTGTTCTTTTAACTCAAAGTAAAATGTTCTACTTTTTTTATAATAAAGTTTACCAGGCAATACACAGTAACCTAGAGGTAATAAAGAGTAAGGAAGGGCAAAACAAAACAAATAAATGGAATAAGACAAAATGTAAATGATGCCAATGGTACTATTAGTAGTGGCGGTGGCGGTGATGATAATTTAAATTAAAAGTAAACAGAAAGGAAATGTAACATTTTCATCTCACCTAATAAAAAATTAAAATCAAATAAAAATAATGGATAAATATACAAGAAATGCCGTGTAACCCCTTCCCCATCCTATCTCCAGCCATTCCACCTCAATCTACCCCAACTCCACCCTATTCTGGCGCCAGAAACGCCAAATACCTGTATATCCCTTCCCCAACCCCCACTAAAAAATGACCGAACGACCGACCAATCGATGTACATAGTAAACAGGCTTAATCACTTATCAGTATTATGTGAATTTTTGCGGAATCAAACAATAAATAATTTTAAAAACAATAAACCCATTTTCTCCTCCCCAAAATAACTAATTGATTTTCTAAAACTGTGTGATCTTATGATCTAAAGAAGGAAACGACTTTAAGCACTATAGAACTTAATAAACCAAGAAAAGGCACAAACATAGGATGATGGCAGGTATATTCCCAACAAATTCCTAGAAAACATCACAATGGTCCGTCATTGGCATGCCAAATTCTCCCGGAATTTCACTTTTGGTAACAACATTCAACAGTATATTTTTGAAGAAGGAATTTTTAAACAATTATTGAATTGTTAAAATGAAGGTGGGGTGGGGTGAACTCAATTTTTGGTTACCCTGAGACAAGTGTGGGAGAAGAAATTATGTTTCTATGACCAGAAGACACGTAGCCTCAGAGCCTATTAACAAGTAAGATCTTCCTCTTGGTCAATATATTTACCCAGTATCACTCAAATCATACAACTACATTAACTCAGTATCACTCTAAACAGACAAATACAATCTCTTGAGATCACTCGAATCAGACACATTCACTTAGATCACTCAAATCATACAACTACATTCACTCACTATCACTCATATCAGATTTTCACTCAAGATCACTCGAATTACACAACTACATTCACTCAAGATCACACGAATTACACAACTACATTCACTCAAGATCACTCGAACTACACAACTACATTCACTCAAGATCACTCGAATTACACAACTACATTCACTCAAGATCACTCGAATTACACAACTACATTCACTCAAGATCACTCGAATTACACAACTACATTCACTCACTATTACTCGAATCATACAACTACATTCAGGTGCATCAGTACATGTTTACAAATCTACGTATACTCCCGCCCACCGTATTGAAAGTGGTCTGCACCTGGAAATAACCACGCCGATTCCTTGGACTGCTTGGTGAGCTTGTCAGGAGCCAGGTACTGTGGTTATGTATGGGCAACGCGCGAGAAAGATCTGGCAGACTGCTTTGCTGTCGTGGTGGCCAAGTTGTTGCGCAAACAAAGGCATGCTCGACGGTGGAGAAGATGACGAAAATGAAGCAAGTGGTCACCCACACATCGAGGGCTGTGACGTCCTTGCTCTGCGAGGATGTAGACTCCATAAACTAAAAGAAATATTTAAAAGCAAATATTCTACGAATTTTTCGCATATTTGTTAGAATGTGTTGTTTGTTTTTGTGGTTTGAGCTGATTGTGTTATTCTCTAGCGTGCTGTACAAATGCTTCATCAAGGGCAATATAAGCAGACAGGCATGTACAGTTAACTTTTCCTAAATCTCTAAGGATATTTGAGGCATAATTTGACGTCATAGACCACGTGACCTTTTTTTTTTTTTTTTTGTTCCATGATGGCCAGCACAATGCATATTAATGTCACAGACTGGTGTGTTACTTTCGTTGGTTGGAAAAAATCCTGATGAAAATCATTTACAAATGATTGTTTACTGGCACTTGTAACTTTCCCCGACTCGCTGTAAGACAATATGTACAGAATACTACACATTTTTTACTTTCCCTGACTAGGCAGACAGACATGCATAGTTCACTTTCCCTGACTAGGCAGACAGACATGCATAGTTCACTTTCCCTGACTAGGCAGACAGACATGCATAGTATACTTTCCCTGACTAGGCAGACAGACATGCATAGTATACTTTCCCTGACTAGGCAGACAGACATGCATAGTAAACTTTCTCTGAATAGGCAGACGGACATGCATAGTTCACTTTCCCTGACTAAACTCGCTAAGAGGCAATAATTTAAAGCAAAGTGTACACATTACTTTCCCTGGCTTGTTTCTGGACAACTTACAAAGACAGGCATGTACAATTAATTTTCCCTGATTCACTAAAGAGCAGTAAGCAAACATCGGTACATAGTTAACATTCGCAGAGAGGGTGTTAATGAGCCATATCAGACATGCACATTTAACTTTCAATCTTTTGTTACCTCTTGGACAATGAGTTTAAAATGTACAAAACAGTAGCGCTGTTGAATTTATTTCATTTTCAAACAAATCTTGTATTAGTATAGTTTGGTTTATTGCATTTATAAAACAGGGAAACTTGTGTTTTAAAAAGCACTCACTTTTACGAATTAGACACTTGTGTAATTAATCTGCATGAAAGTACTTTAAAAATTATATATCAACGCTTGCCACATTATTAATATCTAATATTATAAAGTGATAGTTATTAACGAGTTCTTCAAATGAATTTGTGAGTACTTTTCAACAAAAAAATGTAATGCAGTGATTAATGCATTTACACGACTTTCTTGCCATATTGGATTTGAAAATGTCTTATTAAACTTTAATAAGACAGTTATAAACCGTCAATTTTAAGTCACGGTATATAACTCTTTATGGTTAGTATTTAAAGTGAATAGTGTTATCTCCCTTAGCCATTCATACTTTATATTGTGGAAATACTGTTGAAAACCACGAAGAAAAGGTTTTTTGGTAAATCTTTATTTCACTGGTGGTGGTGGTGGTGGGGTGATACTGAAGTATAAGAAAAAATTTTAATTGTGTAAATAACTGTATTTTAATGTTTAAGAATAACTGCATAAATAACAAAGTAAAGAAAATCGATAATGGCTATTGTCATGTCCAGTTATTGTGAAAAATACGAAATTATTCTGAGATAAGAAATAATTTGTGTGATTATTGCTGTGCAGTAGGTTTTGATAATCATCAAAAGTAATGACTATTGACTTTTTATACATCAAAACTGTATTCCAAGCATGAATTTTCTATTTATAACCTATCTAGTCTACTGTAACACAGCCAGTCACAGAACGACGAAAAGTTTACTTTCTATGACTTGCTCAACAATAGAGGTCGTCAGGCATCAGTTAATTAAAGTTTCAAGACTAGGGCGAAGAGGCAGACAAACATGCAGAGTTAACTTTCCATGTCTTGCTCAAGGGCAATAGAGGTCGACAGGCATGCAGTTAACGTTCCAAGACTTGCTAAAGAGCTAAAAAGGCAGATAAACATGCAAAGTTAGCTTTCCAAGACTCCTTACGGGACGATAGAGGCTGGATAGCATGCAGTTCACTTTCCATGACTCCCTAAACGGCCTAAAGGACAAAGAGTCAGAGAGACGTGCAGAGTTAACTTTCCATGACTCCCTAAAGCAGTGGTCCCCAACCTTTTCATCGCCGCGGACCGGTCAACCCTTGATAATTTTGCCGCGGACCGGTCAACGCTTGATAATTTTACCGCGGCCCGATGATGTGGGGGGACGTTGATTGTTTATATTTTAGATTGTTTTGATTTAATAATTTTAATTTAATTGTATTTAAACGTGCCTTCAAATTAAAATACAGTTACACCAAGAAATGAATATAAAGTGATTAAACATTTTAACTCACTAGAACGCTAAATCAGAGAGAACCCTGAGCTTGTTTCTTTGCAACGAGACGGTTCCATCTGGGGGTAATAGGAGACAATTACACCCGAAGTGAGTTGCTTATGTCCATCCGTTGTTTTGTTTTGGTTGCTGTCACTGCAGAAAACCCCGCTTCACACAAATAGGATTCGGAAATGGCAATACGGATTTAAGTGCTGTGGTGGCCGTTGTTGTATTGGCAGGTGAGGGGGTTTACAGAGCCCATGATAATACCAAATCGTCTGTACTTAGTGTGTATGTGCGCTCAGGATGTTCACTCCCCACCCTGTAATGTTCACCAGTGGTGTTGTTGTTGTCGTTGGCACTGTTGTTGTTGATGTCCCCGGTAGCCGTTGGACTGTATGTAGGTGGGTGTTGGCGGCAAGCATTAGTTAAATTAGATCCGCAATGGGGTGGTTATAATATCCCCACTGCATGTGATGTTGCTCCCTGTGCTGCCACCGTTGTTGTGGTTGTTGTCGGCGGTGGTTGTTGTCGCAGCGCTGCCGTTGTTGTTGTGGATTCTGTTGTTGTGGCTGTAGTAGATGATACTGTTGTTGTCGTCTGATGTGTTCTGGCGGGCGCCTTCTTTTTGATTTGGGGCTCCGTTCTGTAGTGTTTCCTCGTGTGTCTGTTGTGGTTGTCTTTGTTGCAGTCCCTGGTGGTGACTCTGGCTGTGGATTGGGGGCAGTTGGTTTAGTCGTTGTTGTTGTTTCTTATGGTGTAGTTGGAGCGTTGTCGACTTCTGTTTCGGTCTTTGCGTCAGTTGTCTTCACTTCTTTTTCTGTTTGTATTTTTCTTTCTTGCGTCTTGATATGTACCGTTTGTGTGCTGGAGATTTTTTGGCGTTTCTTCTTATTTTCGGTGGTAGTTGTTTTAATTTCTTTTTCTTTGCTGATAGAGCTTGTAGTCTGAGTTTCCTTATTATCTGTTGTGGGTTTTTGGAGTTTGCGAGAATGCCTGGCTGATTTCTTGTTTTGCTGTTTGAGTTGAATTCACTTTGGCCGTAGGTGGAATTTTCCAGATGATGTTGGTGTTTATTCCACTTTCTCTTGTAGTGGTTTGTAGAGTTTGGGTGGAAACGTGGCTTTTTCCTTTGACTGTTTGAGTTGTGCCGTCTTCCTGTGTGGGTTTTCGCGTTGTTTCCTCCTTTTCTGTTTGTGAAGAGCGTGTTTTTGTTGTCAGCGTTATTTTCCAGAAGATGTCTGTCTGTGTTTCACAGTCTATTGATGTAGTTTTTTTTTCGTGTTGCCTTGTCAGGTGCTTGTTTAAAATCTTATGGAGACCAATTGCGGTTAAGGTGGCTTGTTGTCTAGTGTAAGTTCATCTTCTGTGGAAGAGGGTCAACAGCAAATTAGTGAACGCATTTTTTAGTTCAACGTTTTTAGTTTCTAGTGTGAAGGTGAAGGGGGTAACTTTTCGTATGCCCCCATTTTCGGTTGGTTTGCTGATTTCACAGCAGTATTTTGTCCAGTCTTCTCCTTTGTACTTCTTAATGTTTGCACCTCTTCAAGCCTCTTTTGCCGTATCTGTCTCAGCTGGGCTATGCGCTCGTTTGTGAAACAGAAAGGGCCGTCCGCATCTTCTGTGACTGACTCAGAATCGCGTAAAATGTCACTTGGTGGAGTGGGCAGTAGTGGCATTTTTGCCAGCCCTGAAAAGGGCTGAGTCTTAGTGCTGGTTTGTCTGGTGTGGCGCTTTGACATGACTCTCCTCCCGGCGGTCCAATGGATGGAGTGCGTTCGTCGGTGGTCCGAAGCGAAGTGTGTTGGTGTGGTTGGGAAGTAGAGCTCGAATTCTTTAAAAGCAAAGACAGATGATCGTGCACCAACTGGGAGAATGAATGCTCAGACTCAATCTCGTCCATGGAAAGTCGCACAAACCCGAAAGAAATACACCAGAGTAAAAATAAAATTGGGGGGCCCTGTATCATTTGGTCCGCGGACCGGTACCATATGGTCCACGGACCGGTACCGGTCCGCGGACCAGGGGTTGGGGACCACTGCCCTAAAGGACAGAGTCAGACAGACGTGCAGAGTTAACTTTCCATGACTTTCTAAATGACAAAGAGTCAGACAGACGTGCAGATTATAGAAAATCTCAAAAATGTGTATAAAGTATTAGATCGGTATGTGTAGAAGTGTTCCATAGTTGTAACTGAAAATAAGTCTGTACTGATACATTTGAATGGTTATTAGATACTAGAGTCACCACATTACAAACTAAAAATAAGTCTGTGTTGATGTATTTGAATGGTTATTAGATACTGGAGTCACCACATTACAAACTAAAAATAAGTCTGTACTGATGTATTTGAATGGTTATTAGATACTGGAGTCACCACATTACAAACTAAAAATAAGTCTGTGTTGATGTATTTGAATGGTTATTAGATACTGGAGTCACCACATTACAAACTAAAAATAAGTCTGTACTGATGTATTTGAATGGTTATTAGATACTGGAGTCACCACATTACAAACTAAAAATAAGTCTATGTTGATGTATTTGAATGGTTATTAGATACTGGAGTCACCACATTACAAACTAAAAATAAGTCTGTATTGATGTATTTGAATGGTAGTATCTAATAACCATTCAAATGCTAGGTGTAAATTATAGGATCATATCTAATGAATTTTATTAGACATTTCTTATAACTATTTTGTTTTTAATATTAAACATTCTTGAAATTATTTTGAACCTTAAACTTACAGTATACAATCACTAAATATTTCATGTTAACAATATTATGTCATCACATTTAAGAAAAATATTTGTGAATAAAAATATTTAAACAATTTTAGTCATATTTTAAAAAAAATTATTTGTATTTAAGAGGGCATCTTGTATTTTTCAAAAATCGAAGTACAAACTACACAATCTTTATGATAAAATACCCACTCGACATTGATGATGATGAGTGTGGAATGGTAATTCACAAAACTAGCAAAAGATCTGTACATAGACACTAGAACTAGAGAAAATGCTGGTGTAAATGAAACTGGTTTATTCTGAACATGGATGAATTTGGGCAACACTAATGTAGAGTTAGTTCTCACAGTAACGATTGTTTCATAAATAATATTAATTAAAACCTCTTCGGTAGAGCTAACTCTATAGCCTTCAATGCGCAGTTTAACAATAACTACAATGTAAAGAAATCGATTCTGTTTTTCAAATTTAGACGAGTATTGCAATTACATTGTACTTATAATTTAATATTTTTTTTCATAAATACAGAATTCTTAATTCGTAGACCGAGTAAAAATTTTACAACATAAGGCTATCGTTTTACACGTTTACATTTCATTGGTAATTATTATCTTAAGTGATACTGATAGGCCTGGGAATCTTTTCCCTTCTTGTTTGTTTGCATTGTGTTGTAAATTTCATTATATTAATTTACTGAATTATTGATTCATAAAACTGAGTATAAATATATCGAAAACGATCGATGCCAAACGCGCAGTTAATTAACTATAGACGATACAATGCTTCGGTCTTTTCAATATGGCAGACGTTTAGTGGCAGCGAATTTGCACTTGTGTTCTCTCTCTATGTTGTTCTCAGTGGTACACCCAGACGGACCGTTATTGTTACAGCAGATGCTAACGAGATACTACATTGATTTGTAGTTAAAGTAAATATATTTTGTTCGTAATGTCTCGTATTTATAAACCTTTTACGATTTTATTGTTATCGATTAATTTATTCTTTTTGTGATCTGTGCTGCGAAATCTACGTTTGTTCGAATCGGACTTCTAGCAAAGATAACTCTCATCAAATCACGCGTGGTATAATCACGTGACTGTTAAATATGGCGCCTTCCGAGGTAGTGAAAATATTTCTAAAGTTTGGTACATAATATTATACATGTTTAACTTTTAAAAAATTCATAACAAATATTTATATTAATTTAAATTTATCTTATTTTACCTTAGTTTCAATTTCACACTAATTCTATCGAACTCTCGAATAAAAAAACTGAAACAAGGATTCAATTGCAACATCGCTATGCAACTTCACTCCTTGAGTCATTAGAACGAATGCAATAGTATGCACGCAAAAACACACTTATTATTAGCAAAAACGTATTTTTTTATAATGAGACAAGACACAGTGTGTAGGATTTTTAGTTTTATTATTTACTAGTATCATAGAACTTCATACTAGATCCCATTCCTAATCCTATACTACTTTACGTAACTTAGGCTAATGTGTAGAACATAATTAGTGTAGAAACAATGATTTGAAATTTACTGGATTTTATTTCATATTTGTGGTTCAGTGCCTCTTCTGTCATATAAATTCTGTATGCGAAATTTTGTGAAAATATTTGAGAATGTATTTATAAAATCTTTGAAACAATGAAAGATTTTCCATCTATTCCCTGTGATGAATCGTCTGCTATTTAGTATTAGTATTACGCGGATGTATTTACAATTATTAGAATATAGGCCTAAGCTTTTATGAAAACAAAATTTAAAATTTTTAACCCGAATCCTAAATATACCTTATTTCTAACTCAAACCCGTTAATTAGTATATTTTAACTTTTTGTGTGTTAATTCCTGAAAGTATTTTATTTTTAAATTTTATGTTCGAATTGTGACCTTTGAAACTTTCACTCATACAATTTATTCGCAAACACTTTCCATAATTACTGTTCACATTTTCACAAGATGAAAGAGTTTATTTTATAGTAGTTATTTTATAATTAAAATAAATAACAGTTATAATAAAATTAACTTCAATATTAATTTTAAAATCTCTTAATTTCTGTGTTTAGCTTCTAGTTCTATCTAGCTCTGAAGGAGTGCAAGCAGAAATCTTCCCAAACTCTTTAAAGTAGGTGATGGTTCCAAGAAGTTCTGTATGACTATCCCCCAGACATCATCATAAACATTTTCAGCAGTATTCTTGGATGATTCAGAAATTTTATCAGCAACACTGCTGTAGCCATATTGAAAATAATGAAATATATAATATCAAATCCTCTACCTTATTGTTTACCTTCAAAATTGCAAGACTGCACACATTCATAAGTAATTATTGTTATGTAAAAGTTAAATTGAAAATACTTCACTATTACTTTATTAGTAATATTTTAATTCTAATTATACTTAAGTGCTTTATTGTAAATTAATAACATAACATTAAGTTAACACTGTTAATAACAGGAGCTGAAAGTGAAGGCTGAACAAGCAGTCCAGGCAGCCAAGCAGTTCTCAGAGATTTTTTATGAATATTTGGACAAGAAGCGTCATGTGAGTATAATTTCCTAAGAAGTAGTGGAATCGGCTATTCTAATTTATCAGAAAATGTGCATATTTCTAAGTTCCATCAAGATGTATTATTAATGAAGCTTTACATCTGGAGTTTCTTTACTAACTTAAAGTATATTGCATTAAATTAGTAAAGAACTTTAACATTCAATTAAAAATCATTTACATTGCTAAAAGTTAACAAAGTTTCATCTTTAGATAACCTTTTATGTCCATGATATATTGAATCAGGAGGGAGAGGAAGTTAGGATGCTGTCAGTTGCCATGACCTAATTTTTTGGATAAGTTGCCTACCAGCTCAATATACATTGTGACTGATATTATTTTTAATATTAAAGAAATTCAAATGGTGACATTAGACAAAATGTACCATCATGATCTTTCTTCTTATTACACAATAAAAGATCATGGCATTGATGTAGCTCGAGATATGGTAGGATTTTTTGTATATTTTCTCTACAATACAGTATTCTCGCTCACTGTCCTCCCCTAGTCTCACTCTGAGGTTCTAAACATGTTATTGTTTGGGTCTGTTAAAAAATTCTGTTTAATAACATTTAAAGTAATTTTAAATTCTGTAATTATAAATATTAAAATATTCTAAGTTTAATTAAGCAATTTACAATCTAGATGATTAACCAAGTAATTATGAGTTATTCATTTGGAAGCTGGTGAGAAAGCCAGACCCTTTTAGGCTGAGAGAAAGATAAAAATTAGCTTCATTTTCCTAATATGGCTTTTGATAGAGACTTGTTTCATGAAACTTGTCATAGAAAAGTATGGAGACAGTAAAGAAGAGAAATCTTTAACAGTGCAAAATACAGTGATTTTGCTGGCATACATAGAAATCCTACTTATACAAAAATCCGTATTAGCTCACTGTAATGTCAATAAATGATGCAGCCTGATTAACATAAAATGTAGTTTGCTTCTCTTTTCTCAAGTTTTCTGAGAAGATGAGATAATTGCTGACAACAAAATATTATTGTGATGATGTCATTTATAATGGGCACATATGTCTTATTGTGCTAGTTAGTTTTGGATTATCACAACAAACACTGGCTGATATAAGAAACATAAATAATATGTTTTTCATTTATCAAGCTTTTGTTTTCACTTTTCACCCATTCCACCAAGGTGTACATACAATTACAGGAGTTGGTTTTGTCCATTTTAAGTCTCTACTTGTTCTTGTATGGGTTTTCTACTGTTCATGGTTGTTGTGATTTCATTTGTCAACTCTTTTCCTGTTGAATTTCTTAAGTGTACACTCAGTTATTATTATTAATCAGTTCGTGTATTTATCAATTTTAATTTAATTGTCCATGGAATTTATTTTTTTTATTTTGACAGCAGAACAATCTTATCAGTTCAAATAGGCAGATAATGTTTGTGATGTAGCCATATTCATTTAGGTATTATTATCTGATTTTCCACAAATAAAGCATTCATTATTATTTTGTTAAATCATATACAGTTCTTTTTTTGTTTTAAATGCCTTTCCACTTTGATTCCTACCCTTTTAGTCTCAGCCTACTTGTCTGACTAAAACAGGCATGCCTTGACTTCTTGTATTTTGTTCTTTTTTAAAAATTTTGTTCAGTTTATTAATAAAAATAATAGTGATTTTAAGTATATCTCCCATCTTCAGTAGTTAATATAAATACAGTGGTACCTCACATAACGAACGCCTCACAGAACGAATGATCCACCGAATGAATGCCGTTGTGAATGCCCGCGTGACTCGCAGAACGAACTTATTTCACATAACGAACCGTATGTACGCCTTGAAAACATCGCATTTCCCGTGAATAAATGGCCGAATCCGGCCAGTCATGTCTTGCGTGGCTCAGATGAAGGCAGGGCGTGTGTCCTCCTCATCCAACCTCCATTTCACCTCATCAACGCCTAACATCATACCCTGCTTTGGTGAGTGTCATTACTAGTGTTTTCCCCCCTTAACACTGCCCTGTCTTCATTTTCCCCTAATTTCTTTGATTTTTCGCAGCAATGTGGAACGGATTGCACAATTTCCTGTAGAAGTCTATGGGATATCGTGTTTCGCATAATGAACATACTGCTGGAACAAATTGTGTTCGTTTTGTGAGGTACCACTGTTTAATGTTTATATAAGCACTTAGTGAAATGTTTTATTTGTTTTGCATATTTCTCTAAGAAGACATTCTTACCATTAACAAAATGCTGGAACCCCATTGTTCAGTTACTCACCAGTTCTGCATAAATACATGCTTTTGGCTCTGCTTTTGTTTGTGAAACAGATTTTTCATAGAGCATCCTGTTTGCTTTTTATGATGGCACATACTGTTACAGCATCAGGCACCTCTTTTTAATTGACTGGCACATTCTCCAAGTAAATTTGATGGAACAAACAATAAGTACTGGTATATATTCTGAATGATTATACATGTAATTATATCAACAAGCCAGGTCACAGTGGTTACTAAACTCAGTAAACTGTTTTAGTTCATGTCTGATTTATTTTATTAATTCACAACCACAGTAATCAGGCACACATTCAATCATTATATTAAATTACTTTTTTGTTGATGTTATTACACTATGGCTTCTGCTTTAGCACTTTGCTGAATGTATTCACTGCTTTTGCCACATATTACAAGTGTATGTGTTCATTGCATTTTGCCATTATTACATGCAATACAAGTATGTGTTATTGCTTTTTGCCACATATTACATGTACATTTTTTCTGCTTTTTGCCTATATATTACATGTACATTTTTTCTGCTTTTTGCCATGCATTACAAGTATACATATTCACTGCTTTTGCCATACATTCACATTTTATAAATGTATGTGTTGTGTCTATACGTGTGTATTTAAATGTATGTGTACACACATAAATTTGCACACACAGATGCCATAAAATCTTGAGTATGCTATGGAATGTTTTGCTTTGTCTTTTTTTTTTTTTTTTTTTTTTTTTTTTTGAGTTAATGGATGCTTATAACTTTTGGGATTGATTATATTTGTCAATATTTTGTTTTGCCAGTTGCAATATCAAGAACAGTGTCCAACACTTGAAGTAACTTTTACCTGTGAACTCTTGGGAAAAAATGCTTCTTAATTTTCCTGAAAGGATAAATATAGTTACTATAAAAGAAAGAAAAAATACTGGTTCATATGTCAGTACTGTAAAGATATACAGGTCCACTTCTTACTTAATATACATGACATTAACAATCCTAAATATCATTCTGATATATGTATGATACATTACACCAATATAATAAGCAGAGGATAGAATTGAAGTTTTAGGATTACCATATTTTCTCTTGGACAAAATTTTACAAGTCATGATGCACATTTTAGTCAAGATTTTGCTGTGTGTGTGTGTGTGTGCGTGCATTCGTGCACAAGCATGCATGAATGTGTACACATACATGCATCAAATAAATTACCTCTTATATTCTTCTCGCTTTTCTCAGATTTTTTTAAAAAAATTATTCAACATGAACATTATTGCTGATTGTCACTTCATAATGTTTTAATTTTGCACCACCTAGCACATAGTCAAACTGCATTGTTATTTGGAATGCACCTTTGAGTCAGATAATCTTAGAAAGGGGGCAGTGACATTCTTACATATGGTGAAAAGGGTTCATGGGGCAAAAAAGGTTGAGAACCTCTGATCTAGCACTTAATGAGCTAATTGTCATATATGCAAATAACAGCAAAATGAAGATCATGTGCTAGAGTTCTTGATTTTTAAATCACCTTCTTCAAAAAGTTAATCACCATAGCAGGCAATCACAATTTTTGAACATACATATTAAAAGTCAGAATAAATGAAAAGATCTGTATTTGTTGTTGATAAAGATGCTTTTAAAACATCACAATGCCTAAGCAATAATCTGGGTAGTCAGATAGATCAACATAATAATAGTAGCACTAATTATATGCCTAGTGTAATCTAATAATGTAATAATAAATAGTAACACCTATCTAAACTAGATACAAGAATATGAGAAATTAAGCTGTAGTAATCACTCTGGTACAAATACCAATTGTGCTTAGATAGTTACTGTGTTATGGCATCATGAATAAATTGATACTTAAATCTTTGAGGTTTAATATTCAGTGCTTAACAGTTTTGCCCTGTAAAACTAGTTTGATAACATTTAGTAACAGAATTCATACTTATTTAATTGTAAACTTCATTTGAAAAAATAACTATGTAATTTCATTATGAATTCATTATATTTTTAGCAACTATAATTTGCTACAAAAGAAATTGCAGATATTGTGTTTTGTTAAAGTGGTAAAACTATGCGACCCTGTGAACTTAAAATTTGTAAAAGGGAGCTTTGACAATTCCTATTTCTCTTGTATTTGAGATATATTTAAATGGAATCAGTATTTTCTATAGGCACTTTTTACTTGTCTTTATATATTGTCTTTTTAATAATTTAATTCTTTTGTTTTAATAAAAATGTTAGCATTAGCATGAATGTTTTAAGATTTTACTGAAGTCAGTACAACAAGACATTGTGGGCTGACTTTGGTTTTTGGTTCGGCAGGGCTGCTAATTTTGGTATTCCTGGGCTGTGCTTTGAAAAGTGGAATCATCACTTATATCATCTTCTAGTTCTACTGCTGGGCACTGTTGACATTTGGACTTTTGTCTTGAGCGACAGTGGACAACATCAACCATTTTTCTCCCTGGCATCAACAGTCATATCTGAAGGTAGAGGATGGCTAAGAAATCTGCAGACTGTTTTCTCCTTCATTCATCTACTGCATGTATAATGACTAAAGAATATAGTCCCAGACTTGTTCAGGTTGCTTAGTGGCATTCCAGTTCCTATGTATGATGTCTTCTTCTAAGAATCATATCATATACCATCCTCCAACTGTTGTTATTCAGGAGCAACAATCATTAAGTACAGCCTTAATGGCAGACACTTGTTTCAATGCCAGTCCACAGACTAATATTGAACCTGCTGTTGTGCATTCTTCTTTAGGAATATTTTATCAAGCTCTTATTGATAAAGATCTTGCCAGAATCCATGAAACTGTGGTTGATAGAGGTGTGGACATCAATGCTCTGTTTAGTCCAGACTTAACTTTCGTTCAGCCTGAACATCGAGGCTTGAGGGCCCTGCACATTGCAGCACAGAGGGCAAAGGAGAGTCTGTCTCTGGTGCAGTTCTTAGTAGATTTAGGAGCAGATTTAGGACTCCTCAGTTCTGGAGGTGATAGTACTTTGCACTTGGCTGCTAAACATGCAAAAGTGTCTGTCATAACATTTATACTAAAATCTTGTCCAAGTTTGAAAGATCAAACAAATAAGCAACAGTTAACACCACTTATCAAAGCCATATTTAAGTATGAATTTGCCTGGAGAGAACGATATCGGCAAAGTGTGAAATTACTTCTAGAGGCTGGCTGTGACCCAAACCTTTGTCCAAAATCTGGCATAAGTCCTTTGCATCTGGCTGCAGAAAAACATGACCCTGTGCTAGTGCAGATGTTAGTAAACCATGGAGCAGATGTCAATATGCTTTGCTGTAACCATACTTCTCCACTACTCAAAGCACTTTTGTGCAAAAACATCAATGAAAATAGTGTACGCATCCTAATAGCAGCTAAAGCTGATGTCAACATCTGCACCGCATCTGGTTGGTCTGTTTTACACCTGGCTGTTACAAAGTGTGATAAGCAGTGTGTTGAGGACTTGTTGTGTGCTGGTGCTAATCCCAACGCACGTGACAACCATGGAGTAACACCACTGTGGATAGCAGTAGAAGAGAACAACATTCAGCTGGTGCCGCTTTTGGTCAAGTATGGTGGGGATGTCAACTATCACTTGCCTCCCCAGAACCTATCACTGCTGTCTCGTGCTGTGCAGGAACAATCAGTCAACATGACACATCTTCTTTTACAACTGGGGGCATCTGCATATACTGAAACTGTCATGGGTTCCACCCCACTCCACTTAGCAGTTGATCTGGAAAATGTCACCATTCTTAAGCTTTTGCTTGGTGCAAATTGTGATCTGGATGCAGTAAGCAATGCAAAATATGCACTACGACCCCTGACTCCCATCCAGCTTGCTTTTGAAAATGCTAATGCAGATGTTGTCCATCTTCTGCTGAAGTCAGGCTGCAGTGTGAAATCAAGATGGCTTAATCCAGACAATGTCCCAGCGGCTCTCAAAGCCAAGCCGGAATTGTTGGATTTGATCCTAAACTATGTATCTTGTGTGCCAACACTGGCTCAAGTATCAAGAGTGACACTTCGCTCATGGCTTGGATCTCACCTCAACAGAGCAGTTGAGGAATTGAAGAAAGGCCACATTCCAGCCAAAGTTGCGGACTTTCTTCTGCTAAAAGATCTTCTGTCAAACAGCTGATGAGAGACCTTGTTAGCTTTAAGTTTTAATGTTATTTATGTGACATTTATTCATTAATGCATAACATGTTTTGTTGGTATAGTTTTGAAAAAAATAATGGACATTTTCAATTCTTATAGTCAAAGAAAATTATGAAGAATATTACAGTTCAGAACCTTCACAATTTTTGTCTTTAATATATATTTGCATGAGAACTCCCACATAAATTACATAATGAACACATTTTTGGTATTAAAATAATGAACAGTTAATTAAAAAGTAACATAAAAATTAAGGACATTGTTTCAATTATAATCTAAAAGAAAATTACAAATTATGTTTCAGAACCTTCACAATTTTGTCTTTAATTTAATATATATTTGCATGAAAACACTCACAAATTACATAATGAACACATTTTTGGTATTAAAATAATTAACATTTAATAAAAAGTAACTTATAATGAATCAAAAAAAATCTTCCTGTATAATTTTTACCAAGAAAAATGTATTCCATTCCATTCCTATATTTTAGGTATTATCAGTCAGTCCAGTCATAAATGATATTACATGTAATTACTATTAATCTGATGCAGATCTTCAGTGATTTACAGTTTAGGCAGTTGTATCCTTAGTTAAGACAATACTACTTTTTCTCCTAATCACATAAACACCTTATGGCAGGATTGAAAAAGAAAGTGTCTCATTTACCTCTGCAAGCTTATAAAGTAATTATAGATTTCCTTCCCATTTATTTTGTGAGAAATTACAAGGTTTATAAAATAAATTGTGTATAGACCAAGTATTGGTATAGAAGAGTACCATGCAGAAACAGCAGTACTTCATGAAAAATGTCATTCATATTCTCAGTAAACCCTCTACTTGACACAGTTGAACTGTTATTAGTGTTAAGGATTTGAATTTTAACAAGAACTTACATTATAGATTATCAAAATTAAGCTTTGTGAGTATTTGCTTTAGTTTATAATGTCCAGATTTATCATTAACATTAAAAATACAACTAATACAATTCATTAGTTCTTGCTAACATTTCTTTGTCAGACTAAAAATATTAGATATTCTTAATAAAATCTCTGTAGTTATATTACATAAATGGACAGTATTTTGAATGATAATCACATCTTTAATGTTAAAGAGTAAACAACTACTAATTATTCACTGTAGTAATAAGTGATTCCACTATTAATGGATTATTAGGATTCAATAAAATAAATTAACAACTTGTACTTTGCAAAATTGTAACCATTAATTTAACAATATACAGCACAATATCTCCCCTTCTTTGAGGTTAACCACTACCCAAACCTGTGATCCTTGGAGCCAGTTGAAGGAGTTGAGCATTAAATGAACAAAAAAGTCTGGATGATATTATTTTTTCCCTCCTGTACACTAAGGTAGATATCATTGTAGTAGATACAGGAGATTTAGGGGTTAATGATAACATTTTACTGCCTGAAATGATGATTTGTCACTTTAATGCTTACAGAATATTAAAATTTGTTAGCACTTCGCAGACATCTCTCAGATGAGATGAATTTACACTTTACTCCATCAGTGTTCTTGTCACTTCGATTAGTTTTATTACAGGTTACAGATTAAACTGATCATACATAATTCATGCAGTACAGAAAGGTAATTAGTGCAACCATTCTCAAATTTGTCATCAAGTTTTCCTTTTCTCTTCAAATGCAATGGTTGTCAAGCATTTCTTTCAAACTCTTCCTAGTATAAATGACTAATTTGGTCATTGACATTATTGTTGACCATATGTATGCAATATTGTTTCTGGTGGCGTTCTAAAATATATTTATTGTATATTTATTTAGTGCCTTTCCTTCTTACCTTGGTTACAGAATCAATAAAATTATCTTCCACCTTCTTAATCTAGTCTCCACCCGTTGTATTTTTAGTTTTTAAAAACAAGACAAAACATTGATACTTGCTACTTTTCTTCGATAGTACAATAATCATGTAGTCATTAATTTGATTAAAGGTGAGAATGAATATCCGAAGTAGATTTACTTTAGTTAAAGTAATTAATTTCCTCCCTTGGTCTTCTTCACTAAACTGCATGCATGCTTTGCCCATTTAGGGGATAAATGTTTGCTTGTTTTACAGATTTCTTGCTTTTGTAGGGTATCTGTTTGTTGAATTTTATAAAAATTTTCAGCTCTATTGCAAATTATACCATGTTTTTATTAGTTAAGCATTTGGATTTTATTTTCAAATTTCTTTTATTTTGAAATAATAGTTGCTCCACATATAAACTCCATATGCTTTTAGAATTAAAAAAAATTAAAATAGGAAAATTAAGTTTAACTTTCCAAATTATTGAATGCCTCCAAATTTCAGACATACATTGTGAAATGTGAATGAGAAAAAGAAATAGTGTATTGTATTTTAGAGGCAAAATTACATTTACTGCTGTGAAAGGAAATTATGTCTAGTCTAAATGGCAAAATTAAATCAAATGATTGTAATATATTCCTGAAATGCACCCATTCAAAAGCTGTCTAGTCAAGACAAACTATGTACATTAATTCTGAGCAAATAAATTCTGACAGTTTAAGTTGTTTCATCCAGTAAAGTTTATAAATACACAAACTGTTGCAAAATAACAACTTAAATTTAGAGACACAGTTATGGTAAAATGCCATACATACATTCTGCACATACCCTGAATGCATCCATTCAAATTGTGCTGGTACATGGCATTATGGGAAGCATAGTCAGTTCAATGAATACCATAGGCCTATCTTAAACTGTTCAAGAAGGTTTTGGCAAAGTTACAAATTTGGTAGTTGATGGAGTGATAACTGTGGCATTACTTTCATTTTTAAGTTATGCCTCTCCACTACTTCCTCCAACACACCCATAAAGCTTATAGTTAGTGTAGAAATGGAGGGTCTTTGCTAATGCATCCCATGTCAGAGCAAGATAGGACAAACCCTAAGCCTAACTTACCTTAATTAGGAATGTCACAATTGTTATTGCATTTAAAGACTAGATACAAACCAGATATTTTAGTAATGCCAACATTTCTAAATCATTTAGATTGTCCTGGCAAAGTTGGAGTAGTCAGCAATGTATAAATGTTACAGTTATAGAGTTAAAAGTGGAATTTTCAAATAGAAACCAAAGCATGCATGAGATTGCCACAAGGCACCACAAAAGTGGCTAAAATACTCAAGGCTATAGTCCAGTCAAAGCTGTTTCTTTTGTTTTGTGCATTCAGAAAAGTTTACAATAGCAGCATGAGACATTTGTGCAGAGCTCAGTGTCTTCTTGTCAAGCATCATGCCTTCAGTATAAGAGTAGTTTTTTTTTAAATTTCTTTGTATCATCGAGCTCAATTGCAGGGTTGACCTAGATTCCTTTTCTTTAAATTGTTTCATTCTTTTGTATTAAAGAAACATAGATCATGCAAATTTACATAATTTAATCATTTGACAGGGTATGATAGCCTTAGTATTATAGTAATAGGGTTGAAATTAGGACATCTCTTTATAGTACCTATGTCATAGTAGGTGTTTCTCTTACAGTGTAAATATGATCACTGTCAAGGGATAATGATTAAATTAGTAAATGGTCAAGTCAAATAGTTTAGAAAACATAAAATAGGTCACAAGTTTGTGAAAATTATTTGCAATTAATTTTTACTATGATTTTGTCTTGTGAGATACGAAAAAAAAATTCTTCAAATATGGTATGCTAAAGGGAAAGCTTTTTGACAGCACAAGCAGCAGTAAAGGCAAATGATTTACTAATTTTTTTTTTTTTAACTGTATAATAGTTGATACAATTTGATTAAATGGTATTAACTGTTGTCATTGCTTTATTTAGACTTGTACTCATAAATTTCAGAGC